>PVIW01000521.1:409757-469165 GCA_004026585.1 Noctilio leporinus
CCCCCTCCAATGCCCCCCCCCCCCCGCTGCCCCAACCTCCAACCCACACAGCTTCCAGCCTGGCAAACCCTTCCCTTCTCCAGTGCCCACTCCAGAGCCACCGCCTCCGCGAAGACCTCCTGCTTTGCTCGCCACCTCCCCACCGCAGCCCTCCGAATTACGGGGCACTCCCGCCGTTGCTTCCCCCGTCCCGCTTCGCCCCGCCAGCTCCTCCGCGAAGGCGCCCTGAAGCACAGAGCCTCGCACACGACAGGAGCCCCAGAAATGCTGACTAAATGCGCGGGGCTGTGACTCCCGGGCCGGTGTCCGCCTCCAGCCCGCCCGGGGGCACCGCCTCGGAGACGTTTTCCCCGCGCCCCGGGGGGACTGGAGATAGGACATGGCTGGGCACACCCGGCCCCGAACCCCAGGCAGCAGGTCCCCAGGGTCTGAAGACCCAGGCGGGGCGGAGGTCCGCCGCTGCGGCCCCGACTCCGCGCCGGCTCCTCCCCGGGCCCCGCGCCGGGTGAAGCGGCCGGAGGAGCCGCTGCCCGAGCCCCTCGGGCTCCCGGCCCGGCAGACATTCCCGGCACGTGCACCTGCCCGTCCCAGTTCCGGCCCCGCGGCCGGGCAGCAGCCGCCGCGGGAACACCCACGGCGCACCGGCTCCTCTGCTCGCCCCGGGCCCGTCCGCGCCCCGCATCCCGCGGGCACAGAGCTGGGGCGCGAGGAGGACGCCCTTCCCCAGCGGTCTCGGCTCAGGGGCCGGGGACTCCCCGCGCCACACGCGCCACAAAGTCTACTTGGCTGCGGCGCCCTGCTTACCGTGGGAGCCGCCAGCGCCCAGAGCCCGGCGGGCTGTCCGTGCCGCGGGGCCCGCCTGCAGAGCCTCTCCCGGCCCAGGAGCTCAGCCTCCGCACCCCGGGGCGCGCCGGCGTCCCCCCGCCGCGGGCCGGCCTCCCCGCGCCGCGGCGCCCCATTGGCTCCGGCGGCCGCCCCGCCCCCGCCGGCCCCGCCCCCGCCTCCCCTGGCGCCTCGCCGCACCCGGCGGCTCCTCGCCTCCCCGCGAGGGGAAAGTTGCGGCTAGACTCGCCCGGCGCAGGCAGCCGGGTGAGGTGGTGGTTCTCGGTCCCCAGGCGGTGTAGACGCCCCTGGCAGAGGGGGCAGAGGGCCGTGTCCTGGGAAGCTGGCCCGGAGAAAGTCCCCTGACCTCCCTGGAGCCGCGGGGCGCCGCGGGCTCCACCCCCTCACAAGAGTCTCAGAGCCCGCGGGACGCTGGGCGCAGGGGGCGCGGGCTCCACCCAAACCCGGAACGTCGGGTGTGCGGCGCGCTCGGGGAAGCGGGGGATCATTAATAAGAAAGGGAGCCGGAGGCCGCCCGGACGTGGGCGCCGAGGAAAGGCTAGAAGTGGCTCCGGAGACCAGGGCGGTTGAGCGGGGCGACCCGCCCGCGGCAGGGACCGGCGGCGGCCGCTGTGGGGGAGGGGGGGGGTCCGAGGGGCCCGCGGCTGCCGCGTGCAGGACGGCGTTTGCGCGAGGAGGAGCGGAAGCGGGTAGGACAGTGTGACGGCGGCTCGGTCTCCTCACGCTGCCGTCGCAACAGGCCGCCGACTCGGTGGCCGAAGCAACAGACGTGGATTTCCCCCGGTTCCGGGGGCCGCAGGCCCCGGGTCGCGGCCAGGTTCGCAGGCGGACCCCCTTCCGGGCTCGCAGACCGCGGCCGCCCGCGGGGAGAGCGCGCCTGGCCCGTCGTGAGGTCCTTCGGGGCCTCGGCCTGAAGTGCCCCCGGAAACGCCTCCATTGCCATCACCTGGGCGGGAGGTGGGTGGGGTGGGGTCACCATTCCGTCCGGCTGTTTGGGAAACTGCGGTGAAGGTGACCGGCCCAGGGGCTGGCTGACAACAGGGCGGGGGGAGAAAGGGGACCGACGGAAATAGGGTTGGAATGCGGAATGGCGCCCGGGGGTTCGGCTGGAGGCGCCCCCGGCAGGACGGGGCGAGGACCCGCAGGCGGCGGGCCGGGGAGGAGGAGCAGGTTAGAGGCGGGGAAATGAGAGACAGTGGAGAGACCGACGAGACATCCCGCCGCAACGGTGCCAGGCGCCCCTCAAACTGTTTTCTTTTATAGTAACTGTATTGCATTGTCGTCACACCCTTCTCATGAAAATGTACCCCCGCTGTCCCCGGGTTACAGGTGAGGGAACGACGATGCGGAAAGATGAAGCCACCCCGCCCCCAGGTGCGTCCACAGCCTGGGGGACCCAGAGCAAGGGGGGCGGGGGGCGAACGCGGAGCGGGGAGAGGCGGGGGAGACGCGGCTCCAGCTCTAGGCGGCAGGTTTAATACGCGGGGGCACTTGCCCGCAGGGCTCGTCCTTGGGCGGCCAAAAGCCAGTAGAGCCCTGCACTTGCCCGCCAGAATCTCAACAGTTTACGGGGAGGCCTGGACTGGTTTCAGTCGCACACTCAGGCCAGATGATTTCCGCAACACATTCCCCCCTGGAGGCTGACTTGGAAACCGCTCCCTCGGTGGGAGTGGCGGGTGGACGCCATGTTCCGAGGGCAGGAGAGGGTGCGAGGAGCCCGCGATGGATTGCCGAGTCCGGCTCCCAGGTCAGCCCCTGTGGCTGGTCGCTTGGTGACCTTCTCCGGCAGTGGGGGCTGGACACACAGGTTAGATAGAGCTCCGGGGAGAGGCTGGGCCAGAGAGAGGCATTAAGGGACTGTGTCGGACCCCCTGGAGAAAACGTGGAGTGTAGGAAGGGAGGAGAGGCAAGGACTGAGCCCTGGGAGAGTTCTCTTCCAACATCTCCATTTACTGCCCGACCCTTAGCAAGTGGCCCTGGTGAATAGGAGAAGTGACCCAAGTGCAGGAACTAAGAAGGAATAAGACTTGCTCAGGGATCGCAAATTCCAATCCTGTTGGGGACAGGCAGTAATGTAGCAAGTGAGGGTGGCAGCAGGTGACAGAACGGGGAGGGGTGTGGCCCACGGAGGTCCTCACACCTGCCTAAGGAGGCAATGATTTTTGCCACATGGGAATATGGACCCTGAGTTCCCAGATAGTCTCAGTTTTACTAAAGAGCCAGGAAATAAGATTATGTTAAATTTCTAGATAGTTTAATGTTGGCAATTAATTTTTAAATTTTATAAAAGACTATGTGGGCCAAGACTTTTGGACAGAATCAAATCCATATGTGGGCAAGATTAGCTCATTTGGCTGCTACTTTCCACCTCTGGGCTAGATAATACCTCAGCTCCCTTTAAGAAATTCCTCATAGTTTCTATTGAGACACAGATGGTGACAACAGTGGCACATAAAAGGGTCAGGGAAATCTCAACCTGGAAACCCAGCATAATCTTTCACAGCATTTGGGCAGCTTTTACCTCTACTCACATAGTATATATAGCATTTTAAAGCCCCAGTTTCGTTTACCTGTAAAAACAGGAGGTCAGAGCAGAGCTTCTCCAAGATTCCTCCCAATTCTAATATTTGGAATTATAACAGTAGGTTTTTTTTTTTTTTTAATTGTAGGTTTTCAAATATGCACAGGAAAGTTGCTTGGGGAAAAATGGAAAGGGTATTCTTGTTGGGTCTGCAAATTCAAAAGGCCTTCTTAGGAAAGGAACAGGGTGAGATAGAGTTTAAGATAAGAAACTGGGCAAATTATGACATGGAAGTTTTTTTATTACACTATAAATAAGAAAAAAAGGCAATTAAGTAGATTCAGGCACGCTTAATGGTCTCTGAAAATTCAATGTATGGTAGCCAGTTCTTCATATATATCACCAAGGGTTTTGCAATAATGAGATCCTCTGTCATGTTTTGGAGGTCAGCTGCATCCTAGCATTATTTGTTCTTATGTGCTGAGCTTATGTAATATAAAAAGCCTGAGAACAGTTAATCACCATCTATAGAGTCAGTCCCTTTTGTCCCCACCTGAGATATTCTTCAAAGCTGAGAAACAGCTTATGATTGTACAAATCCCTGAGTTTGTGTAGGAGTGAACATAGGGTTGGGAGCCAGAAGACCTGCATGTGTTCATTTTTAACCTCTTTCAACCTTCTTCATTGGTAAAATGTGAGCTGGACAAAAGGTTACTTCCTAGAAGATATTTTTATTTACATCTCCACAAATCATTGGGGGGATTTGGTAATTCCCAGAGTGAAGTCTTTCCACAATTCTCTACCCCCTAGTCCTACAATATCCTGGAGGCAGAGATGTCACCTAAGTTGGGTGAGATGCTCACTCTTGAGACTTGGTCTCAAGAAAGTGACAAGGATGGAGACAGAGAGATTGGTCATGAGATTGATCAGAATAACGGTGGTTGAAGCAACAGTATCTTAAAGAGGCTGTGGTTGCTGCTTGTTCATGAATCTTGTTAACTAACATCCAGAATATCCTAGGTTTCTGCCAGTGTCTCAAGCCTGTTCCTTCATGCCATCCCTGTCCATCATCCAATTTTATTTTGTGACCCTCCCATCTCTACTAAATTATCTTCTTGTGTTAGCAGGCCAAATTATTTCTCTTGCTTTTAATTAACCAAGAATCCTGATGGATCCAGCGAGGAAAGAAACATATTGCATCAAGGACCCTTTGCCTGGGGAACAGTTCAGAGCAAGAATTTGCGTACATATGAATCCACACACAGTGACAAGTATGCACATTCTCTCACCATTCAGTAAGACCTCCAACCCCACAAGGTGGTTGTGATGCAGGTCTTAAAAGATTTATTTTTGATAAGAAGAGCCCAGATGTGCTAGTCATAACAGATCTTAAAAACAACAAAACCACCAGCAAAGAAAAACTATGAGCAAGTCTTTATAATAAAAAAGAACTGTAGAAATAAGCCTTCATATGTAAATTTGGTAGTTTGAAGTCCTTTCACATGAATTCACTCATTTTAACTCACTCCTGTAGGGAGGTATGTTAGATAGTATTCATGGTTTATAGATCATACTGATAATAGCTGCCATTCATTGAACACTTTTTGCAGACCAGGCACTGTGCTAAATGCTCTATATACTCATATACCAACCCTGTTAAGGAGATGGTACAGGTGAAGAAACTGAGGCCTGTATAGTTCATATACCTAATATACATAGTTGTTCTACTCCATTCAGCTATAGTTGTTCATACTTGCCAACAAAGGCAGACTTGGTTTGGTTATCCATCCATGGTGAGATTTTCAAGGTCATAGGAAAGATTTTCATATTTCCCCCTTTCTGCCTATCATGGTACCTAAAATCTCCATGAAGATGAATTGCTATGTTTGACAATTGATCCAGGTGGTACAAATACAAGTATGCCTATGAGTGGTTAAATGCTCAGTTTTATCAGATAGAGTAGAGGCTCCATTTAGAGAGGGTTGAGGTAGTCATCATTTCACTATGTATATCAAATAATCATGCTGTTAACCTGAAACTATTCAGTTTTTATCATAAAAATGAAGTAAAAGGAAAAAAAGGTAAAAATAAAAGAACTTTTCAATTTTTCCTATTTCCTCTTTGGGTTAAAAAATCTTTTAGGAAGATGGGGAGGTGGGACATAGAATAAAAGAAAATCTGACAATATTAAATTACTCCTTGACATGAAGAAATTCATTTAATCTCTGAGCTCTAATAAGGGGGGTGTCCTAACATTTACAGTTCTTTTCTAGAATTCCAAAGTGAAGACTTAGGGGTAACTTGGCCTGGTCTGCAGCTAAGATGGATTCTGAGCTCCAGGTTTTGAGTGGTTTCATGCTTATTTGTTTGTAGTGCAGAGCATTTTTGCTGATGTTGCAAAAGATTGTCATGGCAACCAGAAGAATAACTTGCCAAGTCTTTAGAGTCCCCCTTAAAGAGAGGCAGGTGTCAGTGGGTGTTCCTTTGTAGTTAAGGGTGCTTGTAGGTTTTAGCTGATCAAATTACTGTCAAAGTCATGTTCTAATACATCTGCCTCCACAGCTCATGGAGAAGCAACGCAGTGAGACAGAAGAGCAACTCCACTGGGATGGGCAGTGGGGACCTAGGGAGCAGTTGTCACCACTGGCTGCATGAGAGAATCACATCTAGGGGTTAAAATGCACCAATACTTTGGCTCCTGGTGCCCCAACCAAATCAGCTGACAGAGCATGAGGCCTGGGTATCCATAGGCATATATTTTGTCAGGTGACACAATGGTGTAGTCAAGGTTGAGAACTACTGAACTGGAGCTTGAGTCCCAGTTCCATAGCTGTGTGGCCTTGGGTCACCTTCCTCACTTGTCCAAGCTTTGGGTTCTTCACCTGTAAAGGAGGGTAGTATAACCAGCTTTGCAAGACTGTTGTGAAGCTTAAATATGAAAGTGCCTGGCAAAAACCATGGCTTAGAATCAACATGGGACTGGAACACCGAGAGCCATTTTCTTTTGGATTAAGATCTTTCTTGCTCTCCACTTCTACAACTTTGAGTTTCTCAGGTCTGTCAGCACAGAGACAAAACACAGAAGCTACACCTTCCATGTCATTTTTCTTCTGCTCAAAAGCCTACCTAAATATAATTCTGCTTAGGCTGGTCCCTATGTATTCCCCAGCCATTTCAGCCAAGCTCAACCACCAGAGGAGTAGCCAGGCAAGTCTAAAAACAGATCCCCCCACCCCCCTCAATTACTTGGAGAAGCAAAAACTGTAACAGTTAAGAACAAGAAAGCTGGAATTAGACTGTGTTTGAATCCTTGCTCTGCTGCTTGCTAGTGTGTGACTTTGAGCAAGCTTTTGCTTCAGGCTCCTTACCTACAAAATGAGGTAATAATACCTTCTTTCTGAGGTTGTGGTGAGGATGAAATATATTAAAACATATAAAGTTCTTTGAGTACTGCCTTGTAAGTAATTAGTATCATCAAATGTTACACATTTTATTTCCATTGAAATGATCAACTTAGATTTCCCAGAAAAGAAATATATTTTTTATCATTCAAGCTCTGACAATGAGCTGACCCCTCCACCTCTGGGTTATGAGGGAGTGTGGCCTAGAGGATGGAGGCCAGTATTAAGCACCACTAGTTTCTGTCTTATTTGTTCCAAACCACAGTTGTTCTATTGGAGTTAGGAGCATAGGTTTTACAATAGCACCCACCAAGTGTGGCATCCACCTCTGTCTCTAACCCCTGGGAAAGAAGACAGTAAATTGTGTACCTCTTGTTCACCCCTCTTTCACTTCTCTCCCTTCAGTCCCCTTGGAGATGATGGGCTGGCTGTGGCATTTCACCTAGGCTGACCTTTCCTGGCAGGTACCCATATTGCACTTAGGCCTTTTGGTGTCTAAGAATCATAGCAGTTGTCACCCTTCTTCTTATCATTGTCATCATGGCAGCTCCCATGGAGGCACTCTGCTGAACATTCTATAGTCATTTACTCATTGAATTATCCCAACCACCCTGAGAAGTATATACATTATTCCTATTTCACAGATTATGAAAACTGAGGGCCGCAGTGGAAACCAACTGTGTTAAGATCACACAGCTGTTAAATAAGGCATCAGGGACTTAAGCACGAGTCAATGCCCTTTACCACTCTGCCTTCTGTCAGGTAAGCTCTGCATCATTTCCCTGTAATTACAAGCCCTTCTCCTCCTTCCAATGGTCCTGGGCTTCAGCCCATGTTTCATGCCCCTTGAATGCTGCTAGCATGAATTTTGTTCCCCCATTTCTTTCTTTTCAGTTGTGACAGGTGGCAGGACTCAGTCTCTCCATCTTCTCTCATATGTGGAATATTACAAAGTGCTAAAAAGAATGAGGTAATTCCATATGTGCTAATAGTGGCCAAAGAAGTTGATGAGTAACTAAAACAAATAGAAAAAAGTGTGTATAGTATGTGTACACATATGTACACGTATTGTACACATATGTCTGCATATGATGTGTGTAAGTGGTGGGTTTAGCTCATTATATTGGGGGATAGAGCTCTCACTTCTGGCTTTGAAGCCTCTGAGAGAAGAGCAGAGCTTAACTTCCAGAAGCAGATAATTGCCTTTTCTAAAATGATCTCCTTCCAGACATCAGAGAAGTGACCATCATATTAAGTAAGAGGATGAATGGAAAAGCACTGCTTGGTCTATAAAATGCTGTATAAAAGTTAGGTTTGATTTTTGTCACCATAGCATAGTGGCATATAAATATTTGTTGAAAGTATACATTGTTATGGCTTTTTCTTTCAAAGAAAGAATGAACTAATGACACTAATTTGCCTTGACATTACTAAAGACTTGAATTCAAATTCTGCTTTATTCCTTAAATGATGCGTGTGACCCTAAACAATAATAACAAGGGCAACAACTGTGTACTTATGCATCACTTCTGTAAGTGGTTAACCTCCATTACCTTTTTTCTTTCAATGACACTTTGTGAAAGGTATTTTATAGATGACAAAACTGAAGCTCAGAGAAGCTAAAAAAAAAAACAAAAACAAAAACTTAAAGTTGTACACTTCACAAGTGACAGAGACAAGAAGTGAATCCAGATCTACATTGTTTCCGAAGCATGCTCCTCACATTTCTCAAGGTTTACTTTATCTGCTGACTTCAGTTCTGCCTATTTTGCAGGGTTATCATGGGGATCAGTTGGGCCAATGCATATGGCCTGCCCTGTAATTAAGAACCTGGGATATACATTAAAAGGCAGATGGAACAGAGGAAACCAGTTTTTTGTTGTTGTTGTTGCTTTTTGTTTGTTTTTGTTTTTGTTTACACAGAAGAGAACAGTAGATATTTTATTAACAATACTAAAACACACTCTCGTGCTTGTGCTTGTGATTTTTGTGATAAGGTCATCTCCTTATGGCAGGTGAGATTGTGCACAAGGATTTTTGCCACTGCCAGAATGGAAATTCTTCCCCCTGCCCCAACAATTCCTCATTAGGCTGATGGGAAAAGCACATTTAGGACAAGTGGAATTAGGAAGTTTGTAATGTGCTGCTCTGACTATGGCCACTGCTCCCAGAATGAATATCTGCTCACTCATTTATTGCTCCTCTGGGAACTGGCAGTCTCATCACTGTGTTGCCAGGCAACCAAAATAGCTCCTGCATCAGGAGGCGAACAAACCAATCAGGTCACTTAGAGGAGGTGCTTTACCTGGTTGGCCTCCAAGGTAGAAAGAGGACTTCTGGGTCCACTCAGGACCACAGCTGCTGGAATCAGCACGAGAGCTGGTGGGAACTCAAGAAATCCCCATTTTGGGTGGTTAAGTGGAGCCCTGGCTTGGTGGGAGTGAAATCTTCCAGGTCACACAGCAAATCAGAGGCAGAGCAAGGAGGACAAAGTTAGATCTGATCCCCAGGCTGGTGTCCCATGGCTTGTACTTCATTCCATCATTTCAAAAGGCATGTATGAGACACCGTCAATGTATCAGGCTCTCTGGTGATATGAGAAATGCAGAAAGCATTTAGACATTGTTCCTCATCATTTATCTAACAATTACTCATTGTGCTTTCATAATCAAGGCAGCATAGCATGGTGGTTAAAGGCACAGGACTCCATGGTGGGACACTGACTGTCTATGGGAGAAAGCAGATTACTTAACCTTTTTGTGCCAAAAGTTTTCTCAAATAAAATTATGATAAGGACAAAAATGAAAGAAACAGCATATTGTATTGCTATTATGCTTAGCAAAAAGCTCAGTTCTATCCATGTTGGTCATCGTTGGTAATAACAAGTGGGACACTTGACTTGAGCTTGGATTCTGGAACCAGGCTGCCTGGATTCAAGCCTTGGCTCTGCCTTGCACTCATTATATGATCATTGTCAAGTTGCTTACAATTCCTGTGCTTTAGTTTGCTCATCTTTAAAATTGGTATAAAAAGCAGAGCCTCATAGATTCATTACAGAGCTAAAATAACAATATAAAGTGTATAGAACAGTCTTGGCACTTAAGTTCTCTATAAATTTTAGCTAATATGATATATATTTAATGACCAGTTAGTATGGACCAGGCACTATCCTAGGAGCTGGTGATATCAAAATGAACAAAGTAGGCATGTGTCTCTCAGCCTTCATGAACTGTAATTATTATAACATTCTTTTTTTTATAAGATTTTATTCATTATTTTTAGAGAGAAGGGCAGAGAGAGGGGAAGAAATGGAGAGAAACATCAATTTATGGTTACCTTTCACCTGCCTCCAGCTATGGACCTGGCTGGAGACCGGGCTTGCAACCTGGTTATGTGCCCTGACTAGGGAATTGAACCAGTGACCTTTGGGTTCGCAGGCCAGTGCCCATCCACTGAGCCACCAGCCAGGGCTTATTATTACATTCTCAAAAATGTACAAGGTCTGTCCAGAAAAGGTCCAACTATTGTTAATATAACAAGAACAGTTTGGGTAATATTGATGTAACCTGGCAGCCAAGGAGGGTGGACTGGAATGAGCATGTATAAACAGTGATGACTTCACTGTACTAGTCAGTGAGGGTGGTAGATGCCATTGAGTGAGCGTGTGCACTGTGTTGCCGTTGCATTCAAAATGATTGAGTTAGAGCAATGAACCTACCTCAGATTTTGCATTAAGCTTGAATGTTCCTCTGTGGAAACTATTTGGATGATTCAGAAGGCTACAGCTATGGGCAACTGGTGATCGGCAGCTTCATTACCACAATGCACCTGCTCATGCATTACTTCTCATGCAGAGTTTTTTGGCTAAACATTAAATTACCCAGGTGCCTCAGCCCCACTACAGCCTAGATTTGGTGCCCTGTGACTTCTGGCTTTTCCCAATCATCTTAGAAAATAAAGAGATTTCAGACTGTTGATGAGATTCAAAAAAATATGACCAGGCAGCTGTTGGTAACTGGAAGAACTGTGTGAAGTCCCAAGGTGCCTACTTTGAAGGGGACTGAGCATCATTGCCCTATGTACAATGTTTATTTTATCTTCTTCAATAAATGTCTCTATTTTTCATATTATATGGCTGAATACCTTCTGCACAGACCTCATATGTTCACTTTTTTATTCCTGTAGCTAGATTAATAACACCTTAAAGGCCAGGGCATGTGATTTGTTCACAGTTGTATTACCTGTGCCTGACATAGGACCTGACAAGTAAAACATGCTCAGAAAATATTTGTTTAATGAATGCTGGGCACTGCTCTGAATATAGGACAATAGTTCTTAACTAGGGATGATTTTGTTCCCCCAGTAAACAATGTCTGGGAACATTTTGGTTCTTATAACTTGGAGGAGGTGGATAAGATGATGGTGGTAATGCTACAGGCATCTAGTGGGGAGAGGTGGAGGATGTTGCTAAATGTCCTACAGTATACCCAGAACAGCCTCCCACAACAAGAATTACTCAGCCCCAAATGTCAATAGAGCCTAGGTTGAGAAATCCTGGTGTCAGAGTTCAGAGATAAGAAAAGCTTTGTAAAGATGCTTTCCCGCCCAGAGCTCATGGTCTGGTTGGGACCATGATAATGTGGCACACAGCATGCTATGTGGGATATGTAAGAGTGCAGGTGAGGATGTTGTGAAGAGTCATTGGACAGCAGAGGCTCCTAGTGGAGCCCATGTCTGAGCTGAACCTTCAAGGACATGTATAGTGTTTGGGCAAATTCTGTGTGTACTGGGAAAAGTTGCAGGATTTGGGGGATATGAAGGTGGGGACAGCATGAGCAAAGGCTTGAAGGTGAGAGCAGGGAATGGAGGCTCGAGAGCAGGTGATCATAGGGAGCTGTGAAAGGAATAATATGAATGTTGGGCATGATGCAATCAGCCAGCATTTCCCCAAATCTGTTCTCTGCGTATTAATCCTTTAAGATGTACCCAGGAAGATCCCCAGTCAATGAAGAACGAAAGTGTCCTCTCCCATTCGGGAGATTTACAAGGCTCATTGATTGGTATCATATAGTTTCTGATGAATCATGCATTAAGGAATTTTGATTTATTTTATTTAATTTATCCCACAGTTATTTGATCATGAAAACTTCTTTCCAAGACATCTATCTACATGGAAGATACAGAACTGTCTTTAGGAAGAGGAGCCACAGGAGAACTATTGATGGTCTTTAAGTGATACAGTGGCTGGATTGGTATGTTAGGATAATCTTCCTGGTTCTCAGGGGGGCGGGTTCAAAAGGTAAGAAATGTTGTTCAAGCACTGTCATGTTGCTGTGATGTATTGACCCCTGGGCCATCTCTCCTACTAGACTCAGTGTAGGAAATGTATTTATTATCCCAGTGTCCTAATGCCTAGCTCAACCTGGCAGATAGTAAGTAACATTTTTTTGAACGAGTGAATATTGTTTTCAGGTACTATGGTAGGCATGAGGCTGAACGAGACAGATGCCATTCCAAATCTTATGCAGTTCGCAGAGTAGCAAGCACATAGTAGGCACTTTATGCATGTTTATGGACCGATTGAATGATTAACATAAAGAAGACAGAAGGTGGCAGGTGGCAAGGACCAGAAATGGGCAAGGCCTGGGAATTTGTATTTTAAACTAGTTCCTTGGCTATTTCTAATGTCCAGGGATTGGTATTTGGGAAGCATTGTATTGCCAATCATAGATGATGTCTCTTTAATTGGACAACTGAGATCAAGGCCCCACCTTCTTACACAGGCTGTCCCTGATTCCTGCCACTTGGAGCTTTTAAGCCCCTGGACTCAGTGCCTCTGAGCCACCATCCTGTCTTTTCTGATCCGTCTTGAATTCTCTGAATGGAACTTGGAGCCTACAGGTCCTTTGTAGCCCAAAGCCTAATGGGAACTGTCTCTTCTTGACACTGAGTGAGATGTTTGCTTCTGGTTCCACCTCAGTGCACTCACTCTCAACTCTCACAACTCTCTAATGGCCATACCCCTGCTGTCATGGGTCTACAAGAATATCTCTCAAGGTGTGCTTGAAGACTCCATTAGGGAAAACCATTTATGTTTTAATGTTGGTTATGTAAACATTAAAGCTCTGTGTTTTGTTTAATATGAAATTTAAAGAAGACAGGGGAAAAAGGAGGAGAAGGAAGAGAAAGAGGAGACTATGTAAGAGAGGCTGGGAGGTTTTTCTTTGTTTTGTGCTGGAGAGTTTACTATGGAAATGAAAAAAAAAAAGTTTCTGACTGGTTTGTGATCAGTGGAATCATTTTGTAAACTGTCTGTTCAGAGCGGAAATAGTTAGGATTGACTTAACTAGTAGCTTTCAAATTCTGGCTTGTGAATAAGCATCACCAGAATCATCTGACAAGCTTATGAAAAAGTCATGCCCAGGCCTCACCTGAGATCTTCTGAATCAGTGTATCTACAGGTCAGGTATGGGAATGTGTATTTCTAAAACTATTCCCTGGAGAGCCTGACACATAGTCTGGATTGATAGGTCCTAGGCTGATGTATACAGTGGGAGATGGACCACTTCCCAGCCTGGCACAACTTCAGCCTCTTGTTAAGCCAGCTCTGACTCTGTCCCAACTCAGCGTCACCCACCCCAGGCCACAGTTGTTATCCCTAGTCCTTTCTCATCAGTTCTTTGACCCTGCTCATGTCAGCAAAGGCTGTTCACAGGCTGTCAAACTCTGCCCTACAAAGCCCCAGAGCTACCCCCCATTCCAGCTGCATCCCCTATGAGTTCTCAGCACAGTCATTTCTGGGCAAGGGAGAAAGCCAATTTTCTTGCAGCTGTCTCAAGAGATATACATTTCCTATCATTAGGGCTGGTAATTTCCCTGCTGATGTGAACATCATGTCAACTCTCATCCAACTTAAACAGTTATCTACTGCCTGGCACTTTTGCCCCATAGAAAATAGGGACAGAAGTGAAATACTTCCTATTTTTGCCTGCAAAAAGACTGATTTTGCATTATTTCCTTTAAACTTTATTCCAAAAGTTTAAATAAACACTACTGGTATTTTCTCATTTGCCTTCACCAACAATTTTTAGTAGAACAAAGGGGCTTGCTTTTCACAGAATAAATGGGCTTGCATGGCCCAATCCATATGGTTAGTGAGTAGCACCAAAGTTCTGAAGTTAATTGTCACATACATAGCCCTCATTACTGGACCCTAGATCAGTCTCTCAATACAGTCATTTAAAAAAAAAAAAAGTCAAGTTAGCAATCAAAAATAATTTTAAAGCAATTTAAAACTGTACCTAGATCTCTTGAAGACTAATAAAAGGAATCCATTTTATAACCTAGAACTTTTTAAAACTCCCCTTTAATCTTCCTCTCCATTATTTCTCACATTATTTATGCTCCTAAACTCACCTGCATGAATTGCCTTAGACCCTAGCCCTTTTAGTTCTCATTTTTATTTCCTCTTCCCTTTTCTTGGTTCTCCTGGCCTGTCTCTCTCCATTCGCAATTTTTTTTTTTTTTAATTTTACTCATTATTTTCACAGAGAAGGGCAGGGAGGGAGGAAGAAAAGGAGAGAAGCATCAATGTACGGTTGCCTTTCACCTGCTTCCAGCTGGGGACCTGGCTGGAGACCTGGCTTATAACCTGATTATGTGCCCTGACTGGGGAATCAAACCAGCGACCTTTGGGTTTGCAGGCCGGCGCCAATCCACTGAGCCACACCAGCCAGGGCCTCTATTCCCATTCTTTTTTTTTTTTTTTAAGATTTTATTATTCCCAGAGAGAGGGGAAGGGAGAGAGGCCGAGAGGGAGAGAGACATCAATATGTGGTTGCCTTTCACCTGCCTCCAGCCACAGACCTGGCTGGAGGCCTGGCTTGCAACCTGGTTATGTGCCCTGACTGGGAATTGAACCAGCAACTTTTGGGTTCACAGTCAGGCTCCTTATCCACTGTGGCACTATCCAGGGCCACATTCTTCATAGTCTATTGAATTGTATCATAAAACCCAAGTAAACATGAATAAGAGGCTGAAACTACTAATTGCTGAGAAAGTTTTTTTAAAAATGTTTTAATGTGTATAAGGCAGAGAATATGGAGACTGGGAACATATGCATACTAATCAATCTTGTCTCCACATGTGTGTTTGGGGGTGGGTCATCATCTGTACTATGGGTCACAGTCCTGTCGACATCGACTGTAATGGTATCTTTACAGTCTTCCCATAGCAACATGAGAGCATTCAGGCCTCCTGTCTCTCCTAACTAGAATCTTCCTTTCTGGGTCTCTCTCACCTTCTTATCTTAAGTTCTTCCATATCCATTATCTGCTCATTCTGGTGATTCATATTACACTTCTATGCTTTGTTTTGGACTGATGTCAACAGCAAAGCAGGGGTGAACTGGATGAGTCAGCAGAGGTCTAGGTGAACAATTGTAAATGTTAGGAAAAGCACATAGCTTTGTTTTATGGGTTCTTCCTCATTCTTCTTTATAGCCTAACCTCCTGCTCCTTCATAGGGACCCTCTTTCATCTCTCTTTCCTGTCCATAGGGTTCCACTTCTTCATGCACTGTTGTAATATAGAGTGAAATATTTTATTTAATTTTAGAGAGAGGGGATGGGATGGAAAAAGAGAGGAAAACATCAATGTGTGGTTGCCTCTTGAGTGTCCCCAATTGGTGACTGGCCTGCAACCCAGGCATGTGCCCTGATTGGGAATGGAACCAGCAACTCTTTTGTTTGCAAAGTGGCAGTCAGCCCACTGAACCACACCAGCCAGGACTAGAGTGAAATATTTTATGTGATCTTCCCATCATGGTCATGGTCAATCACAGTATGACACACCATTTTTAAGGATAGCCTTAAGAAAAATAAAAAAATGAAAAATAAGACATGGTTTCACAATAAGTAGATATAAAGAGGAAAAAGGATCTTCTGTCTTTAGTCTTTTGTCTGGGAAGTTAGAAAAGGGCCTGGACTACTTTATGTCTAGTCTAGCTGTTCTCTACATATTTGACATTTTTCAAGTCCTTTCATGAACCAGATACTATTCTAAGTGCTTTACAACTATTAAGATCTTTAATTATCACATCATCTTCATGAGATGGTTGTTGATATTATTCCCATTTCATTGATGAGTAAATCCAGTCTTAGAGAGATTAAGAAACTTGCCTAAGCACTGGCTGGTGGCACAGTGGATAAGGCACCGGCCTGCAAACCCAAAGGTTGCTGGTTTGATTCCCAGCCAGGGCACATAACCAGGTTGCAAGCCAGGTCTCCAGCCAGGTCCGTGGCTGGAGGCAGGTGAAAGGTAACCATACATTGATGTCTCTCTCCCTCTCTGCCTCTCTCCTTTCCCCTCTCTCTAAAAACAATAAATAAAATCTTATTAAAAAAAGAAAAAGAAAGGAACTTGCCCAAAGTCACTCAGTTTTGTAATGGTGGAATCAGAATTTAAGTCCACACCACTGCTAGAGCCTGCATGTTAACCACTGTGCACACTATTTCTCCACCTTTTAATCCAAGTAGCTAGTTGGATTCTTTACCAAAATACAGTGAGAACCATAGTCCAGTGAAAGAATTATATTTTCATAGCCTGGAGAAGTACAACTTTGGGAAAGAGGGAGGTATGGTGGCTAACATAGATAAAACTTAAGGTCTGTTCTTTTGTCAAATCTTGTGGCTTTTTAAAATAATTGGGTAGTTGAAATAGCTTATTGGCAGTGATGAGAAAGATCCTTATGCCATTCTTTAGGGGGATTTTTCTTCACTCTTTCTCAAGATATGTATTCCTGTGCCCTTCAATAAGTCACTCACTGTGCCACATTTTCTCTGCCCCTGCTTACCACTGTTCTGCACCATGTGGTGGCAAGTTACCTCATTATTCCTCACAATTCCTCAGTGAGGAACCAAAAGTAAAACAGTTCTCATTATACAGAACAGGTGACCACAGCTCAAAGAACTTTAATAAGTTTCCATGATTACATAGCTAGAGGTTAGGGGTATTTAAACAGCTGGTGATAGCCTCTTGGAAGAGAAAGATTTATGGAGACCCTTATTTATATCAATAGGGACTTCCTTGAAGAGCTTTGCACTACTATAATAAATATAACCTTGAGTGATTAAATCTATAATTCTATATTACTCTACAGGATCATATTCTTTACTCTTTCAGCCTCCAATAGCTGCTTTAATTGAATGAGATTAGAGAAGCACATCAAATGGAAAATTTTTCCTTTCATAAGCTCTAGGGACTTTCCACCTAAAATGTATCTTCCAGACAAGATGATGTCATCCAGATTAGATACATCCTTAGAGACTGATAACAAGCTCACTGTGAGTGAATCACTTTCCTTTGGGATGTCAGAATTAGGCAGCATCAAATCTAATAAACATTGATAAGCAGGAAAGAATTCTGATGTACTTAATGAGGTCAAAGAAATACAGTGTCTGATACATGGTCAGTAGCAACTTGGATCTGTTCTCCTCTAACAAACCTTGAAATTTCTTTGCATCCATGCTTTCAAATACTTTAGGAAATATATAAGAAATGGAAAATAATAAATAATAATATGAGGAAATAAATCTTCCTAACTAAATCATGATTCCTCATGATTCAAATCAGAGTACTTGATATCTTCCTTGATTCCTAGTTAAGGAATCACCATCTTACACTTCACCCATATAATTGAATGTGCACACAGCAGATTATGCCAAATTTCATGGCTTTTTAAGCTTCTGCTTGACACTATAAATAGACTAGTTTTAAGAACTTAGTTCTTGGCTACAGTTGTGTGGCCTTGTAGATGCAAGTTTCCCTCTCTGTTCCAAGGATTTGTATTTAGTAATTTCTAGGATTATCCTGAAGGTATTTTTGAGTAGTGTGTGTTCTGAAGTAGCAGATCATCATGAATTCTGAAAGGAAAACTTCCCATATAGTCCTGGTGCCAATGGGATTTGTCTGCTGTCCCTGGTGCTGAATTGTACATGGCATTAGGACCCCAAATGTGGATACTTCCTGCTGAAAGGGGGAAAGGTAAAAGAAATGAAACCAAATGTTTAGATTCCATAGAGAGTATGGTAAATAGTATTTATCTATATGCCCATGGATGAAATGAACACAGACAAGCTTAAAAGAAACAATACATCTATAGGCATATTTATTAAATATATTAAATATTTGTGAGGCAAAAACCTTCGGCCTCTCTTCTGTAGTAACGTATGTCAAGAGCTAGACTGTTACTAGATTCAGAATAGATTCTCAATATTTTTTTTAGTAAATGGTGAATAAATTCAGTCATAGTGCTCGAAAAAGTGAATATAGATTTAATGCTCAGGAATAAGGACTCTGCAATCAGACTGTCAGGGTCCACATCCTGGTGTGTTACTCACTAGCTGTGTGACCCTGGGAATGTCACTTCACCTCTACTCAACAGGACTACTTCAAAGAGTTCTTATGAGGATCAAAAGAGTTCATATACAAAAAGTGTTCAAAACTGAACTTGTAACATTGAAAATGCTATGTATTGTTATCATTACTTTTACTTTCCACTCCTTTTGTTCAGAATATTTGTCCATATCCTAGTCAAGGCAGAGGCATAGGTAAACATGACTTGTCTCCTTGCATAAACACAGCAAAACTTACAACTAGACCACAAAACAAATATCATGCAGAATCATCAGAAAATCAAGCTGTAAGGATGCCTGACAAATAAGAAATTAAAGAAGCCACATTCATTCAGACAAATGAGGGAGCAGAGACACAGAGAGGAATGGAGAGGCATGGAGACATGGAGACATAGAATGGGTGGTCCCACAAACTTTGGGACTCTCAAGAGTTTCCTCATAAGGGGCCTGCAACAGACTCAGAGCCTATGCAGAATCACTACCTCAGAGGTTCAGTACCAGGGCAACAGCTGGAAGGGCACCAGTGGCATGTTGGAATAAATTGAAATGTCTGGTATCAGGGCAAGTGTCAGGAGACAGCTTCCTCCCTGACAAAACTCCAGAGGCCAGGCAGTGGCATTGTCCTCTTTCTGAGCCTTGCCCCACACCAAGCCACAGAGCAGTGACACAGGTTGCCCCACCCTGGTGATTGCCTAAAGCTCTGCCCTATCCAACTTGCTGGTGCACTTTTCTACAGTAGGCCATGCTACTAAGACAGGGAGTCAAAGCAGCATTACCTAATACAGAAAAACAAACGCAAGGAGACTGCCAAAATGAGGAAACAAAGCAATATGATCAAATAAAAGAACAGAACAAAACTCTACTTCTAAATGAAGTGGAGATAAACAATTTATCAGATGCAGAGTTCAAAGCACTGGTTATTAGGATGCTCAATGGAAGGAACTCATTGGCTACTACAACAGCATAATAAAGACCCAGGCAGAAATGAAGTGAACTTAGTTTATTTCACAACTAAGTGAAATAAAGAAAAAAATCACAAAGAACCAACAATGGAGTGAATGAAGCTGAGAATCAAATCAATGATTTGGATCACAAGGAATTAAAAAACATTCTATCAGTACAGCAAGAAGAAAAAAGAATATAAAAAATAGTCCCTGACTGGTGGCACAGTGGATAAGGCTCTGGCCTGTGAACCCAAAGATCGCTGGTTCAAATCCCAGCCAGGGTACATATAACCAGGTTGCAAGCCAGGTCTCCAGCCAGGTCTGTAGCTGGAGACAGGTGAAAGGCAACCATACATTGATGTCTCTCTCCCTCTCTGCTTCTCTCCCTTCCCCTCTCTCTAAAAATAATAAATAAAATCTTTAAAATAAAAATAAGGATAGGCTAAGGAGCCTCTGAGACATCTTCAAATGTACCAACATTAGAATCACAAGGATGCCAGAAGAAGAAGAGAAAGAGCAAGAAATTGAAAACTTAACTTGAAAAAATAAATGAAAGAAAAGTTCCAGAGTATGGTGAAGGAACTATATATACAAGTCCAAGAAGTACAAAGAGTCCCAACCAAGATGGACCCAAAGAGAACCACGCCAAGATACATCATAACTAAAATGCTAAAAGTTAAAGAGATAATATTAAAAGTAGTAAGAGAAAAGCAGATAGTTACCTACAAAGGAGTTCCCATAAGACTGTTAGCAGATTTCTCAAAAGAAACTTTGCAGGCTAAAAGAGACCAGCAAGAAGTCTTCAAAGTGATGAAGAGCAAGGACCTCAACCTAAATTAGTCTATCCATTTAAGCTATCATTTAGAATGGAAGGGCAGATAAAGTGCTTCCCAAACAAAGTAAAGCTAAAGGAGTTCATAATCACCGTGAAAGGAGTTCATATAATAATCAGCCATTATTATATGAAATGTTAAAGGAACTTATTTAAGAAAAAGATCAAAACTATGAACATTAAAATGGAAATAAATTCACCACCATCAACAATCAAATCTAAAAAACAAACTAAGCAAAGAAGCAAAACAGAAACAGAATCATGGGTATGGCGGTCATTTGGAGGACTATCAGTTGGGAGGGGGAAGGGAGAGAATGGGGGAAAAGGTGCAGGGGAGTAAGTACAAATTGGGCCCTGGCCAACATGGATCAGTGAATTGAGCACTGGCCTGCAAACCAAAAAGTCACCAGTTGGATTCCCAGTCAGGACACATGTCTGAGTTTTGGGCCAGGTCCCCTGGAGTGGGGGTGTGGGCAAGTAAGAGGCAACTGATCGAGATATTTATCTAACACATTGATATTCCTTGCCAGCTCTTTTCCTTCCCTACTCCTCTATCTAAAAATAAATGAATAAAATCTTTAAAAAAAAAAACAAAAACAAGTACAAATTGGTAGCTACAAAATAGATAAGGAGGATGTTAAGAACAGTATAGGAAATGGAGTAGCCAAAGATCTTAGATGCTTGACCCATGGACCCAGGGGGAATTGCTGAGGGAAAAGTGGGTACTTGGTGGAGGGAGGATAAGGGAAATATTGGAACAACATTAATAGCATTATCAATAAAATGTATTTTAAAAGAAATATTTATGAATAATATATTCAAGACAAGTACTAACTAAATTTTATTGAGAAGGATTATTATATATGAAACAACTTATTCCTTACAATGGTACCATGATCTAGGTACTATTATTTCTATTATAGAATGAGGAACCTCATAGAGAGCTTAAACAACTTTCCCAGGGTAATGTAGCAATTTTAGGACTCAGATTTGAATCTAGGCTATCTAGATCCAAAATCAAGACCTTAAATACAACACTTTGCTCCTTCTCAATATTTTTGATTCTCCACTATTGGTGGTTTGGGGGTCAGGCTGTACAAGGAAGGGGCGTTTTCTGTTGATAAGAAGGTGGTGACTCAAAGATCATTTTAATGTTAAAAAATCTTCCTTCAACATTGGGCCACAGCAGCTACACATAAAACAAGATGAATTTCCAACATTTTTATCTTTTTCTTTGAGGGTCTAGGAAGGGATGGGTTATTTTTTTCATTTATTTTCCAATTAGCACAATTAGCATGTAGATACCAACCACATGTTATGTATATTTTCTCTGTTAATACTAACACGCAGCCCTGGCTGGTAGCACAGAGGATAAGGTGCCGGCCTGCAAACCCAAAGGCTGCTGGTTCGATTCCCCAGCCAGGGCACATAACCAGGTTGCCAGCCAGGTCTCCAGCCAGTTCCATGGCTGGAGGAAGGTGAAAGGCAACCATATGTTGATGTCTCTTTCCCTCTCCCTTCCTCTCTGGAAATAATAAATAAAAATAAAACCTTAAAAAACAAAACAAAAAAAAATACCAACACAGAGATTAGAACATGTTACTATTTTTAGTTTACAAACTTCACCTCTAATCCAGTTGCTAAAATAATTTAGATAACCCATTTTAGTTTCTTTGGGTCAATATTCTAAATGCAAATACTAACTATTCTGCACTAGATATTCCACTTATACACCAAGCATAATAAATTGTAGTTTGTGTCCAATCTGGATGGATCTGCTTAAACACTTTTGCTTTGTTTCCATTTCTTTTCAAAACTGGACTTCTTTTCAGAGATATCTAATTTGTATTCACTGTTTTCAATTTGTGCTAGGAGACTGCCATATAAAAGAAATAATGAAAACTACATTATTATGGTCCTAGACAATAACTGGTAATGGTATAATTAATTTTCTCAGGGTTGTTTCTTCTTCCCCATTTTTGACTGTTCAACTTCCATCTGTCTGAATGGGAAAAAAATGTTAGCATATGCTAATTGCAATTGGGCATGGGCTGAATTATTGGAGTACAGTAGCTTTACAGATAAGTTGGTTTATTCCTATCAGTCTGCCAAGTTGTCATCATTTAACCATATTTGCATGAGCTCTTTTGTCATAAATCAGGGATGGGCATAGCTATAATGCATCTTCAGGGTGAAATGTACCAAGATACTCATGCAGTAAGAGCTCTCATTATTAAATACTTATTTTATGACAGGGCCCAGGCTATGTTCTTTGCTACATCATCTCATTTAATCCATACAATGACTCGTGGAGGTATATACTATTATTGTCCCCATTGTATAGATGAACAACTGAGGAATATAAAAATAAACATGTCTGTGGTCATACCTGCTTATTATGAAAATTGATGGCTAAGATTTGAAGCCAGGCCGTCTGACTCCAGAGGCTATACTCTGTTACTTTGTTCTACTATCTTCTATGTACTCATGGTATTCAAATCCTTACACATCAGTTCAGTAATATTGAATTCACCTTTATTTTGTGCCAGGGGCTGTGCCAGACACCAGTGTGTTAAATTATTGAGTTGTAGTCACTTCCTCTAAGGTGTTCAGGGCTTAGTGTAAAATTTGTTGTAAATCAGGCAGAGGAGGATTGCAGAAGAGAAAATGACAGCCTCAAAGGGGAGGATGAGGGGAGAGAGAGGTCAGGGTAAACTCTACAATGAGATAGCCCTGGATCTAAGTTTGAAAAATTCAGAGGAAACAGCATGGGCAAAGGCATGGAAATGAGAAAACATGTAACACTTAAAATATATGAGAGACATTATGGCACGATGATTAGAAGCACCAACTCTGGAGCCAGGCTGCTTGTATTCAACTCTTGGCTCTTTCTGGTAGTGGGTAACAAGTTCCTTAGCTTCTTTGTGCCTCTATTTCTCATCTATACAAAGAGGAAGGTAATACTAGTAACTCCTTGATAGTGCAGTGAGGATTAAATGGGTTAAGATACACAAGTTGCTCAGAGCAGGCCCTGGCTAGTTATCACTCATTACCCACAAACTTTATTCCTCATTGTTATGTTAGAAATAAAACAGACTAGACTGAACTATACACTTTAATTGCCTTTCAAACCTTTCCAAACTTCTCAGAGGTATCAACACAGTTACTAAACCCAGTTTCCTTCCAGAACAGATTGGCAAGGAATGGCCTCATCTTCCTTTCAGCCCTTGAACTGTCTGTTCTGCTAAGAAGAGCCCAGGCAATTAGTGCTGCTTGGAAATTTCCAGCAAGGCACAATTTTATTCTGGGTCTGAAGAAAAGGAGAGGAAATGTGGGCAGAGACTCTACTGAGGGAGAGACACATGAAAATGGACCACCACCTTTCTCCAAAAGCAATGAAGACATTGGTTAGAGCACCCCTGCTTTTATGTGTGCTCAGGAACTTGTCTTCAGGAGCAATCACCCCTCCTAGTGCTGGGTTTCTGAGACCCAGAGGCAGCACACATGTGGAAGTAAGACTTCTGTTTATCCTCTCCCTTAAGTGTTCTTAAGTGTTCTTTTATAGGTTTTGGAATAACAAACTACAGCAAAATCATATCCTAATTATAGCCAGAAAACCTGGGTTTCAGTCCTAGGTTTGACATGAATTGAATAATAGCAATTTCAAGCACTTTTGTGAATCAATAGTGAATAAGTCTAAGTTTTCGTGCTCATGGAAAGTTCATTACTCCGTGCCCCATTTTCATAGAGAATAAATTAAATAAGGGAATGGATCGATGAACAAGGTAGGAATAAATGCTCTGAGGGCAGTAAAATGTAGTGATATTGCTATGGCCTTGATTGTGCCTCCAACCCCTGCCCCCCAAATTCGTGTGTTGAAGCCCTAACCCACAATGTGATGGTATTTGGAGGTGGACTTTTGGGAAATAATTAGATGAAATGATTAGGGCTTTCATGATGAGAGCTAGTAGCATTCTAAGAAAAGGGAGAGAGAGCGATCACTCTTTTCTGCCATGTAAAGGCAGCCATCTGAAAGCCACAGGCCTTCACTAGAAATGGAATCAACTGGCACCATGATCTTGGACTTCCCAACCTCTAGAACTGTGAGAAATAAATTTCTATTGTTTAATCCCCTCAGTCTATGCAGCGGTCTGTAACAGCACAAGTAGACTAAATTACACACGTGATAGACGGTGGCTGAGGAGGCTCTTTCAATTGGGACATCAGGGTAGGATCATCTCAAGAAATGCCATTTGAGCTGAATTTATCATGTAAGGATCTAGGGAGGAAAAATAATTACAAGAAAAAGGATCTGAGGAGGTAATAAGCTTGGATGTTTGAGGAACAAAGAGAGGGTTAGAGTAGTTGGAGTGCAATGAAGGTAGAGAGGGAGATAGAAACCAGAACATAAAAGAAACAAAGACCGTGGATTTTCAACATTTTGGGAGGTTAAAAACCCCCTTTGGGAATGTGCTTAAAACTATGGACATACTCATTAGAGAAAGACTGCATTCATACCACTTTTTTTACATATAGTATCAAGAGTTTCATAGCCCCTAACCCTCATGTCCAACTGAACCTCAGGCTGGGAACTTCTGAAAGCTATGAAGACATTTTGAATAGTCCAAAGGGAAAGAGAAGTGGAAAAGATCATAGACAGATAGCAGGCTGGCAGCTCTTAGAGAGAGGCTTAGTGGGTGGAGGGGTAGAGCAAAAAGGAAAAGAACTCACCCGTGGACATGGACAATAATGTGGTGGCCGTGGGATAGGGAGAGGAATGTAAAGGGGATAAATAGTAATGAAAAAATACAATAAAAATAAATTTAAAAAAAGAAACTGTTTGCCTCCTCTCTCTGTGCCAGAAAGTTTTCCAGTACTGATAAATTATTTATTTCACATATTTTTCACAAACCTATTTGATAAATGAGGAAACCAAGTGTCAGATAGGCTAAGCAATACACTTCAGGCTAAAGAGGTGGCAAATAACAGACAAAGAATTTGAATTGAGGTTGGCTTCTGTCCAGAGATAGTATCATTATTACTAGAGACAAGGTCTAGTTTCATCCTGAAGAGGGTATTTTTATTATAAGGTGAAGGGTCTATATTTTCAGCCAGCTGAGGCAGTATCTGTTTCCTTTTCACTGACTATAGTTGAATAGCAGAGCAGCTCAGATTCTAAGTTTCCATTTCTTTACTGCCACACTGATTATAACATCAGCCTTTATCACTCCCAGCTGAGTGATGAAATATAATCCCTGCACCACTACCAGTTGAGGCAGCGTCAACTTTATTTACGCATGTGCCCTCTGTGTGGGTGCCAGAGACCCGCTCTAAGACTTTTCCAGTGGTTTAGTATTCTGTTCAAAGGAGTCGTTTGTTGAGCATCATCTTTCTTAATTAGGGACCTAAAAAGGAGGCGTGACTATTCATTTCAACATAGTCAGCTTTGAAGCTGCCTGACAATGGGTATTGATTTCCTAGTGCCTGGAAAACCTCCTGAGAGATGTCTCTGATCTGAGCAGCCTTTTCCTATTCGCTCACCATACAAGGCCAGGAAATGGCCTATAATGTAATGAGCAAAGAAACTATCTTCTCTGAAAAACCACATGTATGAGAATGATTGGAAGTCTCCTCCTAGATCAAAATTAAAAAGTAATAGTGGGCAACAGACAAGCATACCTCACACTCTCCACTTGATTACCTCTTTAGCCTTAGGTAGACTCTAATACTAGCTATCTTCTATAGAACACATTCTAAATATATCATTTTCAATGTCAAAATACTGTTGGTTTTATTACCACTTTTTAAGGGTAAAGAAATCTGGGCTCAGAGATGTGAGTTACTTTGTAGAGCAAATAATTGTCTGAGCTGGGAATTGAAACTCACATAAGTTGGAGTCTGAAGTCTTTATTCTTCTACTACACTAGTTGCCTCATGTTTCTAGATATGCAATATTCTCTTTTGACATTTTACTTGCTTTAATTTTTTGAGCTAGTTATGTCAGCATGACTCAGAGATAATGATTCCCTGTGGTGGAATCTGGGTTCTTTGGGTGCCTTGTCCAGATATATTTACGGACTGTAATAGGGCTAGGTTGCAATACTACCTACTGCCAGTAGCTGTTAAAATAATTTGACTATATTAAAGTTGAAAAATAACAAGTATTTCAATTTAATATCAATTAAGATTCACATAGTTATCACAGTAGCTGCAGCTATCAGCACAAAATATCCCCCCAAACACATTACAATGTTGTATGGATAGAAAAAAATCATTCAAACTGAATGAATCTATTGACTCCAACTATATCAGTGATATGGTCATGTGCATTAGCGGAAACCTGCTAAGTGCATTACTACACAACAGTACTAGCTATCTGATGCAATGCAAAAGCTAAAGTGAAATATGCTTGTACCCAAACAAAGCAGTGTTTGAAAGAAAAATATTTTTACATTGTTTCCATTTTAAAATGTTAAATTTAAAGTAATAAGAATTAAATAATATTAAAAATTCAGTTCCTCATTGACGCTAGTCCTATATCAATTGCTCAGAGGCCACATGTAGCCAGTAGCTATTGTATTGGAGAGGACAGGCCCAACTCATTTTATACAATTAACAGATATCCTTTGGATAAATAAACATATATCCATCCCAAGTCTCACTTCTGAACCCTAAAAATTAAGACTTAAACATAGTTGTATCATAGTCAACTCCTCTCTAATCTAGGATCAATGGTAGAGAAACAATATCTGATTTTTAATAGACTGGTGGGGATTCTAGAGGTTGGCCCTGTACAGACAACCATGTGTGTTAATTAGTATTGTGTAATGGAGAGAGTATCAGACCTCTGGCCAGATGGCTGGGATCTTGGAGTCTCCACTCCATAGCCCATTAGCTGTGTGTGTTAGATTTCTCCTCTTTAAAAGAGACTGCTTATACTACTTCACATGCTGTGACGATCAAATGAAAATATTTCTATTTATAAGTTTTAAAACACTGTCCAAATGTTAGTATTTGTGTCTTGTCTCTGCCAGTGGGAAATTGTCTCAGGCTGAATGCCATACCATTCAGAAAGTATTCATGTCATAGAAAGCAGGGTGGCTTTGATAAGTTGCTAGGGAAGCTCATGTCCTGGCAGGGTGTGCATATAGGTACAATGGATACCAGAGAGATGTCTTACTATCAGCCAATAATATTATACACAAAATTCAAAGACTGGTACTTAATTGTTTATTTTTTCAGGCAGTGGAATTTAAGAGTCCAGATTACCTGGCTTTGAATCCCCAGTTGCTAGAGGATTTAAGATTTAGGATTTGGGATTTAGGATTTAGCAGCTGTATGACTTTGGGCACACTAACTGCCATGCCTTGTTTTCCTCATCTGTGAAATGGGGATGATAAAATAGGTGCCATATCAAAGGGTTGGTTAAAGAATGAGATAACCCTTACAAAGTATTTAAAAGACAGCCTGGCATACATTAAGTTTTCAGTTAATGACTATTATTATCCATGCTATATGCACCATAGATGGGAGTCTAGAAATTTCTTTCTTTTTATAATTTCTCTCCATCTACTTTCTTGCTCCTCTCTCTATCCTACACATAGTATCCAGGTTCCAACTTCAGAAATCACAAATCTGTAAGATCCAGCTCATCCTTGGAGGAGAAAATAAGGCTTTCATTTTCTGCAGAATGGACTGTCTGTTAAAACAACTCTTCTTGCTGACCTTGACCATATTTCGCAGCCGAATTTAGATGTGTTGTCATGCTAGGTAGTTTCTGCCTCCTTACACAGGCAGAACCTCTTCCCAAGAAGGAGAGTGAAAATGAAGTTTATTTATTCATTCTAAAAATACTTACGGAGTACTTAACTTTGTGTCAGACACTGTTTCTGTGCTTGAGAGTCAACTGTGAACAAAATGGTAAAAATAAAAGTCCTGCCCTCAGGTAACTTGCATCCTAGTGAGAGGAGATGGGCAATAAGTAGTGACATAATACATAATCAAAATATTCAGTATTTAGAAATTATAAACTCTATAAAAATTGAGCAGACTAAGGGGCATCAGAGGTGTGGGATGTAGGGGTGGGAAGCAACTTTAAACAGAAGATTAATTAGAACAGGGCTTTTGGAGAAATAACTGAAAGAGGCAAGAGGTGCTTAAATAACCACAGGGTTATTTAAGTGAGGAGTGTGCTTAGAGAGGGAGCAGCCACCAGAAAGGTCTTATGGTCATCACAAGAGACTGACGTGTCTGGAGTGGCATGACAGACAGGACCATAGTGTCCAGGGCTTTGTAAGGCATTGTAAGGACAATAGGCTAACTGCATAGTTATTTGCATGCAAGTGAGATTTGGGCACTGAGAGTATAAATAGACCACAGAATTGGATACTCTGAGTTGCCAGAGGCCTTTAAGGAAATAGCATTCTTTTGCTCATCAGCCTGTGATTTCCTTCCATAGCATTGCCATCAAAGAGTCAACGTGCCTGTTCTTGGGTACACTGGTGACAGGGAGCTCTCCTCTTCTCAAGGCAGCTTCTATTCTGCCTGGTGGAAGAGTCTCTTTCACTGGGCTGACATCTGATTGCCTGTCACTTCCATCCATCCCCTTTACTTCTACCCACTGGAGGCTTTTCAGAATAAGTCTAATCTTTCTTCATGACAGCCCTTCAAACATTTGAAGACAGCTGCCACATCCTTAGAGTTTTCTCTTCCTTGAGCTGATAGACTCCAGTTTCTGCTATCATTTCTCATATGACAAATATAGTTGACTTCTGCTCTCTCTCAGACATGAGTCTGCTCCATGTCTGTTTATTTGATGACCAGAAAGGTGCCCAATGTGTCTCAGTGGACAAGACCAGGCCAGAGCCATCCCATCCTTGGCCTAAGCTAGATTCCAGGCAGTAGTGCAGCGAAGAGGGAAGGCTTTGGAATCAATACACATGGATTCAAACCCCAGCTCTGCCCCTTCAATCCTGGATGGCTCTGGAGAGTGGTTTAGTGTCTCTAAATCTTTGTTTCTGTATCTGTGAATTGAAGGTGGTAATACCAGCCTTGGGGATTTGTTTCGAGAGTTTAGTGGTTTGATCAATATATAGTTGTCTGGGATCTCAAAAGGTTCAAAGTTGATTTTTTTAAAATGTCTTCTGTGCCTTTGACATTCTCCTCCCTCCATCTACTGTAGCCTTTTTCCAGAGCCAAATTTCACAAAATTCAGCACCCCCGCCACTGAGTTCATTGAAGATATATTCTTTATGTTCTTCTAATTCTTTAATTATGTGGAGTCTATAGGGTTTGTTTTTTCCCCTATTTTTTTCAACAAATTAATAAATACAGCAGAGAAACTTCATTGGCCCAACATCCAGACCTTCCCAGGCTGCAAAGAAGGTTCTGGGAGTCATTATGGTGGGTCATGGGCAAGTACTGTGGGGAGGAGTGGACAGAGGGGTCTACCTACATTCTGGTTGCCTAACATTGTAACAAATACACCCAAGAGAGTTGGGCTTTTTCTTTGTCATATAAAGATATAGCTAGAACTTTTTAACTACCTCAGAGCACTGCAATGATTATGACTTTTACTGATCATCTGAAGGATAGTGGAAGACACTGTCCCTGAATGGCTGTAGTCCTTGTGATGTGAGAGGTGGAGAGTTGGGAAGAAGGCAGTAGCATTCATGGGCTATTATGAAGACTAGCTATTTGGGTAAATTGAGCCATCCTCTCCATCATCCTGGTTGAGAGGCATCTTATCTCTTCCATGAACTATTGCACTCGACAATCTCATATCCAGTCCCTTGCCTGCAGTCTCAACTCCAGTTCTGTCTGTCTGTGATCTGCTTGTGACACTACTCTGAACAGCTCCCTTGCCAGTCAGTCTCCTACATGCTTCACACTTCGTCTCATGGAACTCCCTAAACTCACCCCCAGCCCACTCATAGCTATATTCTTTGGAAATTATTTTCTATGCCCTTATCCTTGCATGTGTCATCAACTCTGCCTGACATGCCCTTCTCCACTTCGTTTATAAGAACTTCTAGTTCCTTCATGGAAAGTTATTACTGCTTTCCCTGTGCTGTTATAGCACTTTGGAATAGCTCTATTGAATTATAATTCATGTATTGTATTACAGTAATCTGTTCATACATGTCTTCTCCCTTGGAGTGTGAATGAAAAGACTCAGTGTATTACTTTTCTAAGGCTACCATAACAAAGTACAACAAACTGGTTTAAAACAACAGAAATACATTCTCTGTCAATTTGGAAGCTAGATGTGTCTGCAGGGGCCATGCTCCCCCTGAGGGCTATAGAAGAGGATCCTTATTTTCCTCTTCCCAGCTTCTAGTCATTGCTGGTGATTCTTGATGTTCCTTGGCTAGTAAGTGCATCACTCCAGCTTCTGCTTCTGTCACATGGTCTTCTCCGTGTTTCTGTGTCCAAATCCCTCTCTCCTTTCTTTTATAAAGACATCAGCCACTGGATTATGGCTCGCCTTACTGTACTGTGACCTCATTTTAACTTGCTTATATCTGCAAAGACTCTATTTCCAATAAGGTTACATTTACAGGAGGGGGGCAGTTAGGACTTCAAAATATCTTCCTGGGGGGGATGTAATCTAACCTATAGTACTAGGTTTTATGTGTTTATGTATTGTCACTGCCTGGCATAGAAGAGGTGCGTAAAATGCTCATTAAGTGATGTAGGAATAAATGATATGTAAAAGGGAGAAGTAGTTATCTCAATACACACTCTAATTCACTGTGCATCTCCATCAATGCTGTAGCTTATGCTAGGTGCCGAGGTTACAGAGGAAAAATAAAATGTGGCCTCAACCATTATTTCCTTCCCATGAAGTGCCTAAGCTTCCTAGTCACGTATCTTTTGCAGTCCTCAGCTCACCCCGAGATCTTTAGCTTTAAATAGACCTACCAGTATATCTGATGCCAGTGCTCATGATTAATTTAGGATCTTCCTGGCAGTGAGTTCAAGGGTGTGGGCATCCAGCTGGGACCCCCCATTGCCCTAGTGTCACTGCATCCTGCTCCCACTCAGCAGCTGTGTGGGTTTTACTGTCTGCATCTAGGCACTAAATTAATTCGTAGGCTTCTGAAACAAGTCTTCACTTCCCTACCCCTGTTTTGCTCTGAGTTTTATTTCCTCACTTGTCAAATGGGAATAATATCTGGTTTCTCAAGGTTGCTGACACAGTAGATGTACAAGTAATTTATTAAGTTGTTTAATAGTTATTTAGTATTAAAAATGTATTTCAACACACATTCCTCCTATCCCTGTATTCTCATTCCTCTGCAAGGTGACTTTGCAGCCTCTCCTATTAATAAGCAAAGCCTATTTATTTCATCCTTGAAAATAACCTTGACTGTGTGATTTGCATTGATCAATGAGAAAGTAGCAATATAATGGAAGCACAGGTTGAAAAGCACCTGAATATTGACATTTTGGTGGCTCTTGGTAGTCTTTAGAAGGACCCCTGGGGACTTTGAAAAATGTTGGACCTTAGTTTTTCCTGGACAGTCCCCAGAGTTTAGACATGCCCTTGGAGTAAGTAACTTCTGATACCTGAAACTCACCAGTAGTGCCAGATTCACTTATTAATGGGTTTCAGTCTTAATTCCTCAGACTATGTGAGTTACTGACTTAATTAAAAACTGGCCATGGCTTTTGGGAACACTTGGTCTAAGACCAGAGACACTTTGCATAGATGGTCTGCAAAAACAGCCTAAAACAGTGCTGAATAGGTGCATTAATTAAATATATCAAAATAAATGTTGTGTTTGTAAATTAATCCCGACTTTGAAAGAGATTTTAAAACTATTTCAACTGACCTTCATAACAGTCCTATGATCTAGGATAGAGATGCTATGTACTTGTATTTATAAGGAATCTGAGGTCTTGAGCAGGGACATGGCTTCTTCAAGGTCAGACAGCTAATGTATCAGCTTTTGTTGCATAACAACCATCCCAATACTTAGTGGTCGAAACAATAATCATCTATCATCTGTTTCTATCTATGGTTGGCAATTTAACCTGTGATCCCTTGGGCAGTTTTTCTATTGTTCTTGCTTGGGCTCATGGATGCAGCTGCAGCCAGCTGACTGGTCAGTTGAGGGTTAGTTGTCTGTGATGATCTCACTTACAGGTCTGACAGTTGTTGCTGGCTGTCAGCTGGGGTGATGGAGATGATTGGCCCATATGCCTCCAGTACACTAACCTGGGCTTATTCGTATCGCAGTTGTCATAGAATTTCTGAGCCACAGGGCACATACTAATGGCTTCAAATGTTTTTCAACCTGTGTCTGCATAATATTTCTACTCCCTTATTGGTCAATGAAAATCACAAGGTCAAGGTTATATTCAGAGAGTAAGGGAGTTGCCCCTACCTTTTTATGGGGGAAGCTGCAAGGTTACCTTACAATGGGGAAAAATACAGAGATAGAAAGATTTTTGCCTATTTTTATAATTATTATATCTAGTAAGTGGTAAATATGGGACAGTATTCCTCCTTCTTTGAAGGAATCTAAGAAATGGGCTCAAATAATGCTCATCTGATTAATGTCTTTTTTCCTGTTGTTCAAAAAGTTACAGTCATGATTCTGCCCTATATATAGCACATTACAATTTTACAAACAGATTTATGTCCTAATCCACAGGCAGACAGATGAATGAGGGGTGGTTTCAAATAGGGAAAATGAGAGATGCGAGCTGAGAGAAGGGGTCACCTTCTTCTACCTCAATTTGAGTCAATAAGCTTTTATTGAGCATCTACTATATGCCAGGCATGCGTTAACTCCATGAATACAAAGGTATAGAAGACCTGGTCCAATTGCTCAAGGAGTTCTTAAAAGTCTACTGAAAGAGACAAACATAGAACATAACATAGTAAGGAAGGTTCTATAAAAGATGTTTTACATAAAATATTCTGGGGAGCACACCAGGAACAATTAATTCAGTCTCAAAGTGTGGTCAGAGATGGCTGCAGAGAGAAGGTACTAATGATAGGTGTAGTTTCATGTGTGCAAAATCACAGAGGTGTTGACCTGCATGGAATATTCTGGGAACAGCAAGACCGCAAGAGCATGGAGGGTGGAGATGGGGAGCAATGGCCAGAGGTGAAGACTGGAAAGGTTATAAATGGCTTTGAAAATCATAATAAAGTATTTGAAATTCATCCTTAGAGTTATGAGTTGACACAGGAGACTTTTGAAGTGACTGGATGGGGGAGAGATAATTTTATATCTGTAGAGTAAGATAAAACCAGAATAGAAGACCAATTAAGAGGCTATTGCCAAGTAAGAGATGATAATAGACTTAATCAAGAAACTGTAAGTAAGACTGGAAAAGAGAGAATGATTTCTAAAACTATCTTGGAGGAAAGCTTAATGAGTGATTGGAGATAAGAGATGAAAAAGAGGGATAGAGACTCCAATGTTCCTGGTTTGGGCAACTAGGTCAGCAGGAGCTGGAACCATAAGGACTGACAAGGAAGCAGGTCATGGGGAGTGAGAGACAGAAGAGGGATGGAGAGAAGGGATGGCAGAGTCAATAGGTGTCATGTTCGGCTGAAGGATCTATGAGATTCTCCAGAGGAGTAGACAGATTAGTAGGTTGTTTAATGTCTGGGTTAAAGCCTAGGAAAGACAAGAGTAGGAGGTGTCAAACTGGAGTTCACCTGCATAGAAATGGAGAATTTATTCTAATTTGTTTGATTTTGTTTGATGACAGTTGATGGAAAGTCCAATTTAAGCTGCCTTAATACAAAACAGTAAAAATAAGGTGGAGTTTTGAATTCTTTTAACAGTGTCCTAGAAGAGCCTTGCCTCAAGCACCGCTGAATCCAGCAGTCCCAATGCTGTAGCAAGGCTTTATCTCACTCTGTCTCTTTGCTTTGCTTCCCTTCATATGTGGCTTTGTTCTAGGCAAGTTTTTCCCCATAACAGTTGCAGCACACTCTCAATCAATCATTCATTCATGATATTTTATCAGTCTATTCAGACTCAGAGGATAGGGCTTTAGGCTTAAGCTGGGAAAGGCCAGGGAATCCCCAAGGAACTCTTGTAAAGCTTCTGGACTCATTGGGTTTGGAGCTTTCTGGAACATTTGTAGGGTTTTGAAAGTATCTGGGTTTATTCAGAGGGATGAGTGACCATATTCAAATGACAGTTCTTTTTGTGGAGCTAAATGGGTCTAGTTCTACTCTAGGCAATGCTGGGATGCTGCCAAAGAACCTTCCTGAGGTTAACAGTGCTGGAATTCCAGGATTTCCCACAAAAACAGAAAGAAAAAGAAAGAAAGAGAGAGAGAGAGAGAAAGAAAGAAAGAGGAAGGAAGGAAGGAAGGAAGAGAGAGAGGGAGGGAGGAAAGGAGGAAGGAAGAAAAGAAAGAAAGAAGAAATGAAGGAAGGAAGGAAGAGAGGGGGGAGGAAGGAAGGGAGGAAGGAAGGAAGGAAGGGAGAGAGGAAGGAAGGAAGGAAGGAAGGAAGGAAGGAAGGAAGGAAGGAAGTGAGGAAGGAAGGAAGGAAGAAAGAAAGAAAGAAAGAAAAGAAGGAAGGGAGGGAGGATATATATTTAAATATCACTCCTGGGTAGCTTGGGTTCTTATGCTCTCCTTTGGGCTCTCTTATCCTGCTTCCCAGTACACTGGATTGATGAGATGGCCCTCAGAGGGAATATGGCACTGGGGGAAGGGATGACCAAACAAAGATCAACCTTGGGAACATCCACACATAAAGGGTCAGCAAAGAAAGATATAACAGTAAAAATAAATTAAGGAGGTCGGTGAGTTTAGAGGGAACCAGGAGAAAGCTACCTCATTTCCCCTCCATCCAGAACACCAGCATGATCAGACATTCTACCAATCTCTTGCTCTTCTGCTCTCTGGAGTCCTCTACACCAGTTGATTGCTTTAGAATGTTAAGCACTCTGCCAGTTGCTGTAAACAGCCCCAAGCCTCACATCTAACACCTATTATGCCAATTAAACCATTAATATGAAGGAAGGGAGCAGTAGAAAAGATAATTACATTTAATTCAATTTCTTTTTTTTTTTTACCAAGAAAAACACAAGTTGGTAAGGAGTGCTATATCTTAATAGTCTCTGAAGGCCCTCTATCCAAGAGGATTAGCTCATTTTCTCTAGATTTTAACATTAGGAACTCCAGTGCCCCCTTCAAGATCTTTTGTTATTCAATTATTTCTAATATATCTATAGCTAAACCAAGAATCAACAGTTTAAGTCAAGAGAAGAAGAAGGTGGGTGCACTTATTCTAATTGTCAGTTACTTAATCTAAAATAATGGGTTTATTACCACTGCTCTCTTGGGGTTCCTAGAAAATTAAATGAGGATCAAGATAAGCCAATTTGGCGTAAGGATTATTTTGAGCTGGAGCAAACTGAGAATCAACAGATGTAAAAAGACACCTTTTAGGAGCTTCTTTATCTGACTAAAAGCAGCAACTTCTGAGAAATGAGGCCTGCCATAAATCCCCTTTCCCAGGGAAGTTTCAGGGTTATGAAGACAGGAAGTCAACAATGAAATGGACCCACACAAACAAATTCTCCTCCATTAATTCCCAGCATATATTTACCTGTCCATGGTCTGCTGCCCTTGAGAGCCTAAAACCTTTTTTCTTTATTTTGTTGCTTCTCTACACATTTATTGTTCTTTTTTAAGATGCTACATAAGCCCAAGTTCTAACCACTCCTTTGAGTTACTCATCACAGGGTTTCTCCTCTGTGTATGTATACTGCACATGTTAATGAAATCTGTTTACTTTCTTTTATTAATATGCCAGTTTAATTTGCAAGACCTAGAAAAATAGAGCGTAGAGGAAAAAGGGTTTTTTTTCTCCCTTCCCCTATGTGTGTCAAATGATACTGAGAAAAATGAGACAGGGAAGGTGGATAAGAGCATGGAGGAGGAGGGTGGTAATTTAAAATAGGAAGGTAGGCAAGGGGGTGTTCCCAGGGAACATATTTTCCTGTTACTTATAACTGAGGGCATCCTGAGGGCTATAAAAGTTGCCTAATGAAGTTTGGTCATTGTCTTTGGAGAGCTTGCAGTTGGCTCTGAATACAATTGAATGACCAGAAGATGATCCTATGTGTGTTTAAGAAAATGCAGACTGCTGCAGAAGCACCGGGGTATGGTAGGAAGTCCCTAAAATCAGTCTGATTACAGAATGCTATTTGTACTGTGATTCCTTGACTCCTTTAATACTCTGACTCAAGCCAAGAGGAGACACAAAGTCCTCCACTATATTCACTATCACGGCTGTTTCAAGACAAGACTCTTACTGAGACTTTACAAAGGGTTATTGGATCACAGAGAAATAAACATAGGGGATTAAGTCTAGATCCGTGCTGCCCAATAAGACTACTAGCCACAGGTGGCTATTTAAATCTAAATTAATCAAAATCATAGAAAATGAAAAAGTCACTTTCTCTAGCCACATGTGTTAACCACACACGGTTAGTGGTTATTGTGTTGGACAGTGCAGATACAGGACTTTTCCATCACTACAGCAAGTTTTATTGTACTGTGTAGGCCTAGGTAAGATGGCTCAAGTGGTGCTACTCAAACTTGAATGTGCATATGAATCAGCTAGGGATATTTTAAAAAGCAGATTTTGATTCATTAGGTCTGGAGGTGTTGGTTAAGAGTCTGCATTTCTTTCTTTCTTTTTTTTTAAAAGATTTTATTCAGGGGGAATGGGGTTGGGGGGAGGGGGGAGGCAGAAGCAAAGAAGGGGAGCAGCTTAGACAAGAACCTAGTATAAAGGAAACATGGACATGGACAACAGGTGGGATTGACTTTGGGGGGAATGGGTGGGTGGGGAGGGGGACAGAGGGAAGCAAAAAGGGGATGGATGTAATACAACAACAATAAATTTTTTTAAAAAAAGAACATTAACCTTGGTAAAAAAAAAAAAAGATTTTATTTATTATTTTCAGAGAGAGGGGAAGGGAGAGAGACAGAGAAGGAGGGAAACATCAATGTATGGTTGCCTTTCACCTGCCTCCAGCTATGGATCTGGCTGGAGACCTGGCTTGCAACCTTGTTATGTGCCCTGGCTGGGAATTGAACCAGTGACCTTTGGGTTCACAGGCCGGCACCTTATCCACTGTGCCACCAGCCAGGAAGAGTCTACATTTTTAATAAGCCTCCTAGTAATGCAGATGCCATTGGTTCATCAGCCACTCTTTAGAAGCAAGGACTTAGATAGAGATCAGGGCAAGTTCTCCATTGCTTGAAGGAAATAGATGGTTTCTAGGAATCATCTACATTAACTCCTTCCTCTCCTGGGTTTTATTTCTTCTTTTTAGGTGAAAGACAGAGTATATTAATCTCATGGTCCCCTATTAGAGGTTCATAGCTTGTGGACAAGTGCATTGGCTAAAGACTCAGAATATGTTTGTTAAATTCCTGACTTTAGAATTTTATATCTGTGTGAACTCAAGCAAGTCACTTAACCTCTTTGTGCCTCAGTTTCTGTTATCAAAATAAGGAAAAATAATATTTTATAATGTCTGAAACTTTGTAAGTGCTTTATTAATGTTAGCTATTATATTTATTAGTCAAATAGATTTGGTTATAATGCACTCTGTGCTAAGAACTAAGAAATGTAAGTATAATTAAGACACAGTTCTTGACCTTGAAAGGCTCCTGAGTAGAAGTGCAGAAGTCTGGCACTGGTCAAGGTCTTTGGGGATGAGATGTTATGTCCTTTGTCTAAGAGATAAAAAAAGATGTCTTGTGATGTTAAGTGGCACATTTCTATGAAAATCTGTGCCTCCCCTTTACCTTGATGCTCAATATTTCTGTTGATATTATAGAGCAGCCCTGATTGTACAATAGCTTAACTTTGGTGGAAGATTTGTCACTAGATTCAGTCTCTTCACAGAGTCACATTCAAGGAAAGACAGTCCCATAACAAGCATTGCTTAAAAAGCAAATTTATGTTTTTACTGGTTCTCTTAGTTTCCCAGAGGATGGAATTTATAACTCAAAGTGGTGCTTCTTAAAATCTTTTTTCACTATTTCTCTCAATTCCCTTTCTCATTCTCATCTTCCTACCAAATCTTCAACTGAAATCCAGCCTGGAGTCTTTCTTGCCTTTCTCCCAGTTTCCCACACATGTAGCAGGTCCAAACCTTACCTTTCTCATCTATCTGCCCATCTCCTCTCTTATAGGCTGTCTCCTATGACTTCCTCTTCCTCCTCTTGTTGCTTACAGGACCCACTTCCTTTCAGAAACCGTGCGCTCCTGGCCTTCTCCACACCCTAGCACCTGCTGGGGAAGGAAGTGAGGCCCTAGTTCCCACCAGCTTCTGGGTGGAAATCTGTCCACTTCTTAGTTTGCAAAGGAGAGTTCAGAAACTGAGCCTGAAAGCAAAAACCCTTCCTCCATAGAAAGGAGCTTGAAGGGTTGGGTAGAAAGAATTCTGAGATGTCCCCCAGCATTGCCACCTCCTGGGGTGTGTGCCCTGCATAATGCCTGGGACAGTGAGCATGCTGAAGTTTATTCCTGTAATTAGGTTATGGTACATGCATGATCACTTTAAACAAGAAGATCACAGCTTTGACGGCTGGCAATATTGTAATCAATGAGGCTTACTGAAGGCCTGATTATTGCTAATTGAGAGAAAGGGAGATAATTATTCAAGGGCAGTTTGACCTAACAAAGTGAGTACTATCAAAGCAGAGGGTTTTCACAAATATGACATTGGCATAGCTATGGACTTATTAGTGGAATAAAATGTAGACTCCAAAAGTAGATCCTACTATATATGATGATTTGATATTTGACAAAAATTGTTACTTTACCAAATGAAAAATGCTGGGTGATTTACTACATATTGCTGACACCACAGTTGTCTAAATGGAAGAAAAAAAAACTGATTGTGCTCTTAAACTATTAAAGAAAACATTTAGACATATTACATAGTAAAAATTGTTTTACAGTATAACCTAAAAGACTACATATATAATCAAAGGCAGGGAAGATCTTAATCAAGATTGAAAACCCAGAAGTTATTAAAATATGTAGGTATATTTAAGCTTTTCATATTAAAATCTATGTCAATAAAACCAAAGATAAGTTGAAAAAATGGTTACATAATGATACTTCAGTGATTAATATCTACAATAAAAAGTAGGCTCTAACAAGTAGACAAGTAAAGATAAGCAACTCAAATGATAAAATGAATGAAAAATAAGAATAAGCAATTTAAATAAATGCAAATAACCAAGAAATATGAAAATGATAAATTTCATAGTAATATGAAAATGCATAATAATAATAATATAATCATTTTTCTACAAAGAGACTGAAACAAAATTTAAAACCCTTATATTTAATTGTTAATATGGATCTGGGGAGATACATAACTTTTAAACATTGCTGATAGTAATAGGAATTGCTATAACCTTGTCAGAAACAAGTCAGTGAATAACTATTAGAATTAGCACACAAACAGAGATTGGAGATACTGCAGGTTCTGCTCCAGACCACTCCAAGAAAGCTAATACCACAATAAAGCAAGTTATATAATTTTTTGTTTCCCAGTGAATATCATTATACTATAGTCTCTAAGTATGCAATAGCATATGTCTAAAAAAAAAGACAAAATACATACCTTAATTTTTTAAATGCTAGCTAACACCTGAGTCTTCAGGAAGTTGTAATTTTTTGCTGGTGGAGAGTCTTACCTTCAATTTGAAAAAAAGGCAATGTCTGAAAAATACAACAAAACAAGGTATGCCTACAACGTTTGTAAAGTGTAACTTTCAAGTTGTAATCTTCTATATAATGTATAATGTTTATATTTATAATGTATGTTATTTTAAAAATAATAAGCCACATGGCAAAGCAAACAAAACAAAACAAAAGCAAAGGGTTTTCTCTTGCTGGTCACTGAGGGAGACACAGTGTGCTCCTCCTGGCCTGGAAGAAGCAACAACAGCGTTATGAACTGCCCATGGGGTTCATGTGGCAAGGAATGTAGAAGCTAAGAGAAGTTCTTGACAAGGAAACAGGGATCCCAGTCTTATAATCACAAGGAACTGATTTTGACCAACAACTTCAGGGAGTTTGGAAGTGGATTTTTTTCCCTCAGAGCATCCAAAAAGGAACAAAGCCTGCTGACACCTTGATTTCATCCTGCTGGGACTCTGAGAAGAGACCCTAATCATACTGTCTGCAGCTGGACATCTGACCCCAGGAACTATGAGCTAATCAGTGGGTGTTACCAACCTTTAGGTTTGCAGTAATTTGTTAACTTGGCAAATAACCTTAAAGACTAAAGAGAAGAGAGAAGACAAGACATAAAAACTCAGACATGGATAATTGCTGTTGTGGATAAAAAATATCACTGGTTATACAGTGCAAAGGCTAAGGGTTAAATGAAGTATTCTGGTTAAGTGCAGGTAGAGGCCCATCAAGGGGACCTGTGGCCTGGGGCAGTAAATACCCGTGGGTGATGGATAATAGGGTTTGGTAAGTGGAGAGGGGTTGATTTAAGGAACAGTGTGTGGGCAGGAAAGTGAAAGATGTGTTATAGGAAGAGTGAGGAGGCTCAGGATCATCCCTGTTACCCCCTTCCTTGGCTACAGACTTTTGTAGCCCTAAGCAAGTCATGCATTTTCACACCTCCTGAAATCTTCATCTGCCCCTTCCCTACCTGTAACTCCCCTTTCCCTTTTCCACTTATCTTTCAAGACCAAGCTTCCTTCCCTGTATAGGTTCCCCCCATCTTCCCAATCTCAGAAAAGTTCATCCCAAACCCAAAGTCTTAGGGTTCCTAAATGGAAACAGGGATTCCAAAAGCCTTGCTTATTCTACTATTCCAAATTCACAGAAGAAAGTACAGAAACCCTTTACTGGGTCAATAATCAACCTCAAATTCCATCTTTTTGACTAATTCTCATTTCCAGATGGCAGGTTTTCTTAAAGTGGAGCGCCCTGTAACTCAGCCAGGCTGGCAGCCCCAATTCCATGTTAGCCCTTGGCTCTGGATTTCTAAAGCAGCCGTAGCTGTTGCTGCCTTAGGCCTCCAATGAGAACTGGAGGGCCCCAGGCTCTTCCCACAAGATCCTTGATCGTGTTCTGGTTTCCTCCTCCAGAAACGTGGGGCTAAAATAAACTCCGAGGCTGAGGAAGGGGTGAGTCAGAGCTCTCAGTTTTGGGCAATTCCTGTATGACTGCTCCTTGTAAGGAACGTCCCCCATTGAGCCTGAGCTGTTTATGCCAAAAGCTGAAAGCCTGAGAAATGAGCTCTCCTAAGGCAAGTTGGCAGCAGACTCCCCATCCTGGAGATGGCATGGTGCTTCATAGTGTAGAAACTTTGTGCCAGGCACACATCTGTCTGAGCTGGGGAAGCCCAGAGACAAAGGAAGGGCAGACTGGGTTGAAAGCCAGGTGATAAGAGGTTTCATCCCAACTTCACTGCTTATCTGATTTGTCAGGTCAGGTAATACCCTTCACCCCTCTGAGTCTCCTTTTACTAAGTTGCAAAATGAAAATGTAAATCCAGGTGATTTTTAGGTTTCCCTCTGACCCTGGCATTCTTTGAGTTTATCCAAGTGCTCCTCAAGTGCCAGGTCTCCAAGTTCATTCTGAGGCCCTGGCTGGCCAGTGTGGGATGTCAAAGGTAAAGACATGAATGCTGAAATGGCCTATGGCCTTTGTTGCTCAAAAGAACCAGGCTCAATTGTCACCCACCAGTTGGGCATCTCCACTGTGACAGGCATTGAGGGAATGGCTGGAGATACAGATGTGAAAAAGACAGGGTCCCTTCAGGAATCCACTGTCCAGTAGATGAGGGTGTGACCAGAGGATGTGGACAAGAAGCTAACCAGCCACGCAAACTCCTTTGCTAACTTCTGATTGAATGACACAGCCAAGCAGTTCAGAATGAGGAACAGCCCACAAGAGTCTAGGTGGAACCGGATTTCAGCTGGGAATTCAGGTCATCCTGAAAGAGGTCAGGATGAAATGACCAGAGAGGTCAAAACTTATTTTCTTCCAGTGATAAAACATTTTAATATCCATGTGGTTTTCTTCAGACATAAATAACAATTTATTATTGTTTATCATCTCAGAATATTCCCATAATTGAAAGGAAAATAATTCATGCACAGTGATGGGGTCACTCAGCTGAGAAAACATCTAATTCCAAGCGTAAGGGTCTGAGTATTTCCTAAGCATTAAGATTCCAGTTCTGTTACACTCTTCATCTCATATGTTTACCACAGCCAGCACTTCCAATGTGTCTCTTAATTATTTTAAAATACACATTTGTGACACTGTATTTTAAACATTTTAAAATATTAACATTTAATTACATATATATTTTTTAAGATTTTATTTCATTATTTTTTTAGAGGTGAAGGGAGAGAGGCAGAGAGGGAGAGAGACATCAATGTATGGTTGCGTTTCACCTGCCTCCAGCCACAGACCTGACTGGAGACCTGGTTTGCAACCTGGTTATATGCCCTGGCTGGGGAATCGAACCTGCGACCTTTGGGTTTGCAGGCCGGCACCTTAACCACTGTGCTACCAGCCAGGGCTCTAATTGCATATTTTAATACTCTCAAATATAATTTATTTTATGATTTTTCTCATTAACAAGACTTGCCTTCAACTTTGTCTCAAAGCTTTGAAAATGAAATAAGTAAAAACTAGGGCATTACACATACATAAAATAAATATATACATACAGAAGACTAGATAAAATATATAGATATACAAGGTCTGTCCCAAAAGTATTGGCCACACAAACTGTTTTAATTATATTGACATTGGCTCAATACTTTTGGGAGAGACCTTCTATATGCAATGTATACAGTTACAAAGCCAACACTATATAACCACCAATCAGGTGATATGGTCCTATGTATTTCCCTCTTTTTAAATCTAAGCCTGTCTGAATCTCATGTTTGTCGCTTGCAACCATAGCCATAATATAGCATATGAAGTGTTTAGGGTGGTATTTGGTACTCAGCTGGTGCTCAATAGGTACTCATCCTAATTGTGATTCAGTGATTTACTTAACATCTGCTAAGTTCATATTTTGTGCCAGCTCTGCATGAAGTACTATAGAAAAGAAGCTGGCTGGGACATGGTGTCCATCCCAGGCCTGAGAGAGAGACATGGGTATAAACAGATGAAACTGAAATTGATTACAATCCATGCTAATGGAGAGCTCTGCCCAGTGGTTCTGGGAGACAAAGGAAAGAATGATGGACAACATAGAGGCCTGGTGCATTGTGGGGAGGGTGAGATGAGAGGCTGGGTATAGAACTGGGGGAGGAGCTGGACTTTTTCTTTGGGGACAGGAGAATCAACAGTCATATAAATGCATCAAACTTAAGGAAAAGATTTCCCTCACAGTAAGGTGGAAGTTTTGGGCATAAGTTAAAATATCTGTCATCACCACATGTGACATATAATAATTCATAACATTTACAGAGCCTGCTATACATGCATTATTTAATAAACATAAAAGCCCCCTGAAGTACATATGAGGTCTTCCAGAAGGTATCCAGTTATACAATGTAAAAAATAGAGATATTGTTGCAGAAGATACAAGATACAATAAATATTGTACATAGGTCCCCTTCAAAGTAGGCACCTTGGTACCTCACATTCAATCAGCTGCCCCATTGTATTTTCCCAAATCTCATCCATAATATGAAATCTCTTCCCTTTCAAAGACGATTTGAGTTTGGGGGAAAGCCAGAAGTCACAGGGCACCCAATCAGGGCTGTAGTGGGGCTGAGTCACCTGGGTGATTTGATGTTTTGCAAAAAAGCTCCATGAGATGCAATGCATGAGTGGGCAGGTTGTGATGAAGTTGCCAATCATCAGTTGCCCACAGCTTTGGCCTTCCGTATCATCCAAATAGTTTCCATGGGGGAATGTTCAAGCTTAACATAAAATTTGATGCAGATTCATTGCTCTACTTAGTCATTTTGAATACAACAGCTGCACAGTACACATGCTCATTCAATCGTGTCTACCACCTCACTGACTAGTACAATGAAGTCGTCATTGTTCACAGATGTGCATTCCTGTCCACTCTCCTTAGCTGCCAGGTTACATCAATATTGTACAAACTGTTTTTGTTGTATTAACAATGGCTGGTATTTTTCTGGATGGACCTTGTGCTATATTACTGAGAGGCAGTGGAATTTAACTATTTGAAGGCATGCTTTGAAGCAAAACTATCTTTGTTGAAATTCTGGCTTTACACTTACTAAATATGGACTTTTATGCAAGTAACTTAACCATTCCATGCCTTTATTTTTAAGTTTTATAGTGGAATAGTAAATGTGCTGGGATGATGGGGTAGTGGAAATGATTAAATGAAATTCTACCTGTATATTGTTTAGTACATGCATGGTGTTTAATGGATGCTGCCTTTTATTGACCCATTTCATGGAGGGGGAAATTGAAGCTTGAGGAGAGAAATTACATTTCTATAGCCAGTAAGTTCAGATTCAGACCCAGGGAGTCTAACCACTGCACCCAAGCTCTTCATCATCAACCAAACCAGATTTGGTTCAAGTGTAGGTCAACTTTGATCGAACTCTATTTCAAGGACTTTCTTAAGTCACTTGCTCTAAAATGTCCATTGAGAGAGGGATGATGGTTGTTATTCTATTTGGTCATTGCCTACTAAGTATCAAACACAGTGTTTTCTCATTTCATATAAATTACCTCAGGGTCTGTCCACCACAAAATGTATACGACTATTCCTATTTTACAAGTGAAAGTTTTGATGCTCAGAGGAGTGAGTAACTTGTCCAAGATCAAACAATTGCTGTTGACTTCCCAATGTCCACTCCACACATCATCAGGTCAGGGCTTTATTAGTCTGAGTTCATCATGGAAATTGTATCCCAATTTCTAACAGGAGAATGAAGGCCTAAGCCAGTGAGTGCAGAGCATTCTGTTAGCCATGGGATCAGCTCTGAAATGAGCACCAATTTGAGTTTAAAAAGTGCAAGAGAAAATTATTTTTTTGGCTTCTGCAAATGTCATCACTCTTGAGGAAGAGTCTCAGCAAGAGACAGTCTCATCCACTGATGCTATCCTGTGTGAATGTGAGGTTGGGGTGCTGCCACCATCTATTTCACTGTTGGCCTGAGGATGACACTAGTGCAGGGAGTGGGCATGACCAGGAGAATGACCAGGATAAAGCCAGTCCAGAAGCTTCCGGCTGTGTGAGCTAATGCATGTCCTTATTGTTCTAACCAGTCTGAGGATTTCTGCACCTTTTTTTGCAAGGCAGGGAGCTGGGCTCCAAGTTTAAGTCCAACCTGGGTGACCCCCTTCCCCCAATCTATGCTTCCCTACAGTGCCTGGCTGTAGGGGTGACTCTTTGATCCAAGTTGTTTACCATCTGGCAGGAGCCTTTTGGCATTCTGCTATGGTGGCAGATTTGATCAGCAGTCACAATGCCAAAGCGGTGGTGGTTTGAGTCATTGTTTATCTGGGTCTAATTCTTCCACAATAAATATGCATTGGTTAGATAATAAAAACAACAAAGGGGAAAATTCCACATGAGGCAGAGATAAACAGAAAATGTTGCTTTAAAAGAAGGTTTATAAAAAGCTAAAGCTGCACAATGTACATTTGGCATATTTTTTAAAATGCTAAACTGGATCAAGCTGAAGACAAAGCAAAGTGCTGAGCCTTTCATCACACACTCGGCACCAGTTCCCTTTGAGGCCTGATTATTAATGAGGAGCTGGTTGTAGCTATCATCAAACTCCCCTGACTTTCCCCCAGCAACAGAGGCCCTTCCAGAGGAAATACCCTCATCAAGACAGCTTCTGAGGGCAACGGGTCCAGCTAAGAGGTTCTAGAACTTTAATAAAAGAAGTTGTACAAATTTACAAGCCAGAGAAAGCCAGAGAAGAGACCTGCCATCCATCGGAAAATTGATTTAATGCTGTGGTTTTCTTTGTTTTTTGTTTTTTTTTAAATTCTTTTTAAAATTTTTCAATTACAGTTGACATTCAATATTATATGAGTTTCCCACTTCTGGGTATTTATCTGAAGTACAGTATAGTGAGTTAATGGTGTGTTTCAATGTAGACTTCTCCAGCTCCCTCGCTCATCAGTGAGAACTTCAGGAGCAAAGGCTTTCTCTCTCCTCACTGAAGAGTCCCTAACACCTAGAGGTAGGCTCAATGTTTGTGAGGTTGTACCATGGAAATGAACAGTGATAGAGGGATGTTGAAAGCATAGAGTGGACAGCCTTTTGAGAAGGTACAGGGCCTACCCAGCTGTCAGTCAGCACAAGCTGCAAAGAGGGGAGGAACTGTTCTGGAAAAAGAAACCCATTGTAGTGAAGGTTTATAAAGAAGACATGGAGTTTTTCCATTGTGGGGTGCTAGTACACACCCCACAAGGCTTTCATGAACTACTTAAGGCTCTCTGACTTTGGTGCCTCACCTCAAACATGAAAATGTTCCTATATCCCATGTTAAATAAAATTTATATCTGATAAACTATAAATTTATGTCATAAAAATTCTTTTAAGTTATAAAAGTTGATAGGTGCATTTTGTAGACACACTAAATGAAACATTCATTAATTTACATGTTACAGCTTTCGTATTTCAGAGCTAATAACTTGAGATCGTAAAGATTTCCCTAGGTTCCAGGTACTGCTACTTGGAGCCTAATAGAGGAAATAGCCCTGGCAGGTGAGGGCTGGGATGCGAGAATCAGATAAATTCATCTCTATTCTTCTCAGGGTATGGCACATAGTGGGTGCTCGGTGACGGTGCACAAACTGATGCTCAGATAGGAGATGAGGCTAGACTCAGATCACAATTGGTCTTACAAAGGGAATCAGGCAGAGGTTTAGGCTAAGAGCTGTGGGCTCACGGGTGGGGTATCATACCCAAGAATCCTGTGCATGCCTTAATTCCATTTTTTCTAGGTAGAGGGCTATGGAAACATACACAACAACAACAACAACAACAACAACAACACATACTCTCTGTGTCAGGCACTGTGCTAGGCCCTTTTACATGTAATGATTTCAATGAAATAACAAGCAACCCTGTTCAGTAGGCAGCACTTCGCTTTTATTTTACAGATGGAAACTGAAGCTGGAAAGGAGAAAGTCACACAGCACAGGAAGAACTCAGTGTTTTGTCAGACACAAGAACCTACCCCTCCCTAGAGAGTGTTCCAGTGAGTGGGTGAGTGCAGGGTGAAGGAGGGTGGAGGGTGAGGAGGTGAGACCTTTTGTAGTCAAGTTCTGGAACCCTGATTTCTGGGAGTCCCCTGTCTCCTTGGCAGATTTCCTTTCCTGTGCAGCTGCCCTGCTGAGCCCCTGGCTCCCTACATCTGACCTCAGCTCCCATTTTGGGGCTCCAGACAGATCTTCTTGCTGGGTTCTGCCAAGGACATGAATAAAACAGCCCCAGTGATTGGAGCCACACACAGGTAGACAAGGAAATGACTCTGATTCAAAAAGCAGAAACCCACTCTCCAACTGGAGCCCAGTTCCTGATCTTCCCATCCCCAAGGGCATAGGCTACGATTTCCTTTCTTCTATTATTGGATTAATTTCAGCCTCATAGACAATCCCTTCCTCCTGCCTCAAAAAATCATCTACCTGCTGTTGTTTTTAACCTCAAAAAAATGTTCCAGCAACAAAGTTCAGGGGCAGGGTCATGGTGTCAGATATCAGACAGACACCAGCTTGCATCCCAGCCCTGTTTGCTAGAACTCTAACTTTGAGCAGGTCTCTTGAGCTTCACTTCCTCATTTGTAAAGGGAGGAGAATTGAGGATGGATTAAATGATGCAATAGAAGACTTACAAGTGCATTAAATTATGTGGGAATCCATGTGCTTTTGGAGGAAATATAAGGCAGAGAAGCAAGAGAGATAGATGCCTTTCTTTTCTCCCAAGGATGAGAGTAAAAGGCAAGGAACAATGTTGAAACTGAGGGAACAGACAGTGCAAAGCCTAGGGACAAATGAAGTCCAAGAGAGCTGGATTATAGATGTGGCGAGGGGATTAGGAGGAAGTGAATTAAGACTGGAGAGTTCAGGCTCATCTGGACAGTACAAAGCAGTGTAAAGACTTAGTGCATTGTCAGAAGGAAAATGAGGAGCCACAGAAGAGTTTGAAGTAAGGCAGTAACATGATTTGTTTATGTTATGTAACTTGACTTTGTTGGGGCAAAGAATATCTTGCAGAGGCTAAAGGCTGGAGGCTATCCTGTTAGGAGGCTGGTGAACTGGTCTACTTGGTGGAGTGGCAGGTTTGATTAGGGTGATGGAGGTGGGTATAGAGAAAAGTGGATAACTGTGCTGTTAGCTTGTTCTGTGGCTTTGGGTAGGCTCCTTAACCTCTCTAAGCCTTGGGGTTTTTTCTACTGTTTATGTGGGATAATAGCAGCATCCTCATCCCAGAGGTGGCTCACAACGAACACTGGTAAGGTGAAAGCTGCTGTTATCATCGTTAATGGTGGAAAGAGTGGTTCTGGAAACATTACAGATGTACTCAGGGAATGCTGCTGTGACAAAGGAAACAGAACTCCAGTTCTTTCTCATATCCAGCCTCCTAAGTAGAACATCTGAATGGACAATGAGTACAAGAAAAAGTTCTTTTCACAAATGAGACCCCACTTAGAAGGTACAGATGGTCCTGGTGAAAAAGAAAGCAGAGTTGCTGCCTAAAGAGCCCACGTGTCTGCTCAGTGCGCCCTCCTGAGAGTCAGGACATGAAAAGCATGTATCCAAAAGATGGCAGGTGGGGTGGGCAGGCTGGAGCCCTTTTGAGGAGGGTCAGGAAACAAAGCCTGAAAAGCCATCCAGGTTGGCAGCAAGGCTATTTTAAATTTGGTACAAGAAGCCCACAGAAGAAGTATAACCTGTCACAGAGTCCTCGCTTTTCTCCTCCCTGCCAGGAAAATTCGTCATTGAGCCAGGCGGGTAGGAGCTAAAATCGCTTAGAGAAAAAATAATCCAACAGAGATGCAAAGATGTTGAGAGAGTGTTTTGCTCTGTTAAACACACTCAAGGCTTATTGCTCAGACAAATGGCATGTGAGGATTCATTTCAAAATGAGAATATTTTTATTGTTTTTGCTGGCTCTAAAGGAATGTGTACTCATTATAAAACTCCCAGACTATCTGAGGGGCCTATTTTGAGCACTAACTTTGTGGCAGGAACTTGGCATAGAACTGTATATGCCTTTATATCATTTAATTGTCACCCAAGAATGTATTGTGTAGGCGGCACTATTTACCCATTTTTACAGTTGATGAAACTGAGGCCAAGAGAGGACAAGTGACTTGCCCAGAGCTAGTTCCATGACTTTCTAGTTCAAGAAAGGTCCTTAACCTCCCTAAGCTCCATTCTTCTTTAGTTGTTTAGAAAGGATAATATCCAGACTGTGCTCTCAGACACTGGAGCCACACTCTGGTTCAAAACCTGATTCTCCAGAGGACTAACTGCATGTATTTGAAAAAGTTGCATAACCATATGTCTCAGGGCCTCTTCTGCAAGATGGGCATATTAACGGTATCTGCAGAAGTTGTGAGGATACGATTAGCTAACACATGTTAAAGGCACCTGGTGTAAAGGCTCCTGAGTGTAATTACACCTGGTGTAATTGTTAGCAGCAATAGTGTTCCTGTGCTATTTGCTATGACAATGTCACTCATCCTGGCCAAGTTCATTACAGAGAAAAGAATGGGTTTTCAAGGGCAGGCAGGTCTAGTTTAAGGATGAACCACTCAGCAGAGGGCCTGGAAAAGAGTAAGTACTTGTATACAGCTATTATGATTTATAAATTCCTCAAGATAAGTTCTTTACTGCTGTATGCCACTTCTTCATACTACATTGCTGTGTCTGAAATCTCATGCTTCAGTTTCATGTGTATCCTTCCATACCTTTGATACAACCACATAAACTTGTTTCTGTGTGATTTTCTCTTTTAACTATGGGTTAAATATGGTAGGTGGCTTTGGTATGCAGTAAGTGCATGAGTTTAGGGAGGATGCTTACTTGGTCCAAACCTTAGTTTTCTCATCTTCAAAATGGGGATAATACTACCTATCTCACACACTGGTGGTGAGGATGACAGGTAGTCTGGCTTAGATCTCAAGAGTAAGAGATACTGGAAAAATGGCATATATCATACCCTTAGTCATAGGTATTATAGATACTTTTCTCAGGTTATCTCTCCCCTCCCCAATTTTTTTAAACAAAGGGACCTTAACTTGTTTGACTAGCTTTGGGAATCTTGGAGGCATTTAGTTTGGATTCCTAGGGATACAGAAAAATGTTTTTTATTTTCAAATAGCAAATAAAAACAGAAGTCATGAACTATAGTTGGTGAGCTTGGAAATTCTGGGAGCATTTCTAGAAAGAATGCCAAAAAGATGGTACATGAGGACTTAGAAAACAGTGATTACAAAGAGGCACCAGAGGTTTATTAAGATCAAATCATACCAAACTCACCTTCTTTGTTGGTTTGTTTATAAATGAAGTAATAACAGGATTGCCAGATTATGCATTTTAGTTTGGTATTTACCAGAATCTCAGTGTGTCTTTGTGAACAAATGGTAAAATATTGAAGCATTATTGCTGCGTGGAATCATAACTGAATGGCTGTGTCCTGAGAACTCTGGGTAATGGGTTAATGTCAGCCTGGAAAAACAGTCTCTGTGAAAGAGTTCTGGCTTTGATCCTGTCCAGTTCAACGTTTCTATTAATGTTTCATATGAGAGCATCAGTGGCTCTCTAATCAAATCTGAGGATGCCCCAGGCTGAGAGGAAGAACACACAAATTGCATAATAGAATCAGGATTCACAAAACTATCAATAGTCTGACATGAAGGGAAAAAATAACAAGTTGCATTGTGCTGGAAATAAGTCTCAAACATTGCCTCTAGAGCGCACATTGTAGTGAGGGTAAGAGAGGGATGGCTTAATAGCAGACTCTTGGGAAAAAGGCTAAGGTCTAGTCTTTATTGTAAACAAGCTTAGACTGTGGGATCATACTGAACTGACAAAATAATGAAATGACACTTTCAGTTGCCCTTACAGCATTTTTAAAAAATAGAATAACTCCAGGCACATAGAATATGCTCAGGCAGATACTATTTAATATAATGCATGACTTTGTGTTATTTTTTCCTGGAACACTATGTTGAGTTATTCATGCATTCATTCAGTAAATATTTTTGAAGAACTAGAGCTGGGCCCTGGGGAAGTACTGAATACACATCAGTCAACAAAACACAACATCTCTGCCATTGGGGAATGGAAACATTTAGTGAGCATCCAATGTGTATGAGACACTGTGTTGAAGCTGTGAAGATGATTCTAGTCCCTGCCTTCAAATTTTTGTGAAAGAAACAGATATGAACATATAATCACAACCTAGAAATGTCACATGCCATTCTATATAGCTTTAGAAAGAGGAGAGATCCCGAGAAGGGCATGGTTCTCTCATTACAGAGGAGGTCTGAAAAAGAGTTCCAGTAGATGGGACATAGGTGGGTGGCTTCGTGTGTGTGTGATAAATACGTATTTGCTCATTCTTGGTTCCCATCTTTATGAATGCATCCTAAGGCAGCCAGAATTGTGGGTAAAACTGAAACCTGCATCAGGTACAGTAATAGAAAAGTAACTTGGATTTTTTCTAATTGAAAATGATAAATCCTAGGGGCGGGGCCTGCTTAATGGGTAGGGAACATGGTGGGCAGTATTATATAGAATGAAGAATGGCCTTGTACTATGTAGGTGGCCACATAGATGGCTTTAGAATACAGCTGGATGTTTCAGGGCAGCAGGCTCAAGGTCACACAAAGACAGTCTTTCAGACAGAGCAGTTCATCCAGGAAGGGGAGGATTCCTTCTCATTTGAGGTATTCAAGCAAATGCTGAAGAGGCCCCTTGAAACATATGATGAAGATTGACTCATTGGTTTGAGTTCTAGACTGAACAGCCTCTGAGGTCAGTTTTATCCCTGCAATTCTCCTCTTTTATAAATTCCCATAATTGCATTTAAAAATTTTTATCGTGCATTGCTATTTTACTTTTTGTGTGTAGATCATTGCTTACTTAATTATGTACTTTCCTGAGAGCCAGAATAAAGGGCTGGGTAGTGTACTAGAAAAAATCATGGATTTGAAATATGTTTCAATACCAGAAAGCCATGTTTGTTGTAGGCAAGCTACTCCCCTTCTCTGCAACTCAATTTCCACATCTATAAAATAAATATAATAAAATGTATCCCATTGTGTTGCTGTAAGGATGAGATATAGTGTGTGAGTAAAGCCCTTTGAACAAGTAACATGCAAATGAAGATACATTTAATGGTAACTTAATTTCTTCCATCCTTATGTACTGTTATCCCTTTGCACTTGGAATTGAGAAATGTACAGTTCATTTCTGTTTCCAAGATACTTGTTGGGTGAAAGCCAAATGCTCATTGAAATACTGTGGCCCAACAAGTCAGAGAATCAATGGTCACTGATTCTTTCCTCAAAGGGAGGAGTTGTTTTCCTCTGTATTCTGATTTGCTTATTTGTTTGTTTGTAGCTCTGTCTGCTCCTTCTTTGTGTTATTCCTTTTCTGGCTCTCAAGTGTTCTTCACTGTAGACCTGAAGATGCTTGTGTCTAGATCAGTGGATTCTGAGCGCCCTCTAGAGAGAATAGAGGGATTTGTCTTACATGAGGGAATACAGATTTTTCTCATCATGCCGTGGCTGGCTCAAGTGACAAGTGCCACAAGCAAGTGAAGGAAAGGAACAAGCAAGGCAGGCTCAACTTTTCTTAATACATTCCTTCCTGGCAATACTCCCACCTGGCTGCCTTCTCTTAGATACCCATCCCTCAGGTAGATCTGAGTCCAGTGAGCTACCCAGGATTCAGAAAGAGTCCTCCTTTCTATTTCTGAGCACAGGTAGGTCATTGAGAGCTTGTCCAATGAGACCATAACCAAAACTCTAGTGAAACCTGAATAAGCCAGTAGCTCAGGTCTAGTGTTAAACTTACCAAACCTGGTGCCTAAATGATCTCCTCTGACCATCCAGGCAACATGTGCTGCTCAGTCATCACAAAGGAGGCAAGATCTTATTCAAGCACAATTAACCACAGAAAAAAAGTTTAATTATGAAGTGAATCTTCAAATATTTCATCTCCAGTTCTTTTCAGAGCCAACTTCTGTCCCTGGATAAGTTAAAGAACAATTTTCCTCTTGTAATATAGAAGTGAAGACAACATGTGGATCCCATTTCAGAATTGCTACCCCTCAGACAATAAGCAGAAGTTATTGATAGACCAACTAAAAAATCAGAACATATATAGCCCTTTCTGAAAGGAAATGATGAAATCAATTTCTTACAGTCACAGAGTGAGATATTAGGAGATAGAATTAGAACTTCTGACATTCAATATCATAGTTTTTGCAGGCAGGGCCATTAGCTTCAACTCAGATATGCCTATAATTTACACCGACTTATTGAACAATTAGAATTTTCTGGGATCTGTGATAAGTCTGCCTTACCTAAAATGCTTGTAAAAGTGTCACAATAATTTTGAAAGATCTAGTTGATTATTTCCACTTTATAGAAGAGAAAACTGAAACCTGTGGCTCACTACTGGTAAGAGACAGAGCCAGGATTTAAACTCACATCTTTCTGATTCTTATCACTTCACATTAATCTCTATGATGCATTGAACATATGCTGCATTAGGCATTTCAGGTCATAATAAGAAGCAGGTAGTAGGATCCATGCTGATCTCAAAGAACATAAATACCATTTAAGGGATCTCAATATCTCGAGGAAGGGACATTAGTTTGAACCACTGAGTAGGTGGTTTCTGTAGAGGAAGAACGAGTGGAAAGGGCAGGAGATAATGCTATTAACAGCATTATTCAACCACAAAAAGAAGGAAATCCTTCCATTTGCAACAACATGAATGAACTTTGAGGGTGTTATGCTAAGTGAGATCAGTCAGACAGAGAAAGACAAATGTTGCACAATATTACTTATTTGTAAAATCTTAAAAAAGTGGAACTCACAGAAACAGTAGAATGGTGGTTACCAGGGGCTGGGGTATGAGGAATTGGGATGATGTTGGCCAAAGGATACAAACGTATAGTTAGAAGATGAATAAGGCCTGGAGATGTAATGTACTGCATTGCAATTATAGTCAATAATACTGTATTATATACTTCAAAGTTGTTAAGAGAGTAGGTCTTAAATGTTCCCACCACATGACATGATAATTATGTGATGTGATGGAAGTGTTAACTAACACCCTGTCACCCTGTTGGTGATCATACTGAAGCAATACATTGTACACCTTAAACTTAAACAGTATTATCTGTCCATTGTATCTCAATTTTTAAAAAATACCCATAATGAGAGCATGTGAGGTGGGCCGGCTTGTTTCAAATGGCCTCTTCTGTGGAGAGCAGCTAATTTGGAGATTAGAAAATCTTAGCCCTTAGAGTAATTAGAATAATAAACCTGATAAGAATAAACATCTCACTCTCCTAAACATACTTATATGAAATATTTATTTGTTTATTCTACATACACTTTGCCTGAAGACATCAGAGAGATACTAAGGTAGTGAGGACTCAAGGAGTCCATGTCATAGTAAGAAAGGAAAGCCAAAGAGATGAAATCATTATTTTTACTTTTTAAGGCATTTGATGATTTAAATGTGGTAGCTGAAGGGTTGAGTGGCTGCACAGAATCATCCCCTGAACCATAGGGGTGAAAGGACAAAAATCGGGAGTTGGTGGCCACAAAGGTCACTTCTGGTGAGTATGCCATTGTCTTTCAACGTTTACATGCTAGAACCGGAGGCAAGCAAAAAAGGGACCAACGCGCCTCAACACTGAAGCCAGTTTTGAGGAAATGCAGTAAATGATCAGATTAAGAAGCTCCTGCTCTACTGTGTTAAATACCAGGCGCCGCCTGTCAGTAACCAACGTTGTGGTTGGACCAGCCCTGTTGTTCTTATTAGGGCCCACGCAACACCCTTCAGCAATAACCGCCAGGAAACTTTGAGAAAAAAAATTTATTACTTTCAGGACCTGGAAACTACACGGCATACCTGAGGCCACATAGTGAGGTCCCGGCTAGAGAATGTAGCAAGCAAAGTAGAACTTGGAAAAACAGGCTTTATGTTGGGGGTTGGGGGACTTGGGGTGTCGGGTGGTAGAGGGTGGGGAGAGAGGCAGGTTCCCTCTTTCCCCTCCCCAGAGTCAGGTTTTTAAAATTTGTCTCACTTCAAGCATATTTCCTTTCCCACCCCTTCATTAAAATTCAGAGCGGGCTGCACAGCTGTCTCATATGTTCCTTCAGGTGGGATGAGTAGAGTTTCATCTCCCATGACAATGCTGAAAATATCTAACATCAAAATGAGCCTCTCCTCCTTGATGGGTGGGCAGCGCCATCTAGTGTTCCGAAGGCGAACCGCCCAGCAATGATCCTTGCCTTTGGTTCCTCAAGGTGTCTCTGCTGCTCAATCAATTCCCAGGTGTGCCAGTGTTCTCTCCACCTATTGCCTATGGTTGTGAGAGCTTCCACGGTTCTTAATGCTTTTAACTGGGGGGGGGGGGGGGATGGAGAGGTTGTTTATAGAGAGGGCAGAACAGCCTGAGAGGGAGCTAGAAAAGTGAGCAGAGGTGGTGAAATGCCGGTTAAGGTGAGACCCATGTGGAACGGCTCATTATTTCCCCCAGCATCTTGAGCATTTGGGGGTTTCTGTGACTTGGGCCCCACTGTTTCCTCCTTCCACAATACATACCCCATCCGCTCTGCCTTGCCAATGCTCACTCCTCTTGGGAGACTCAGCTGAAGCATCACTTTCTCTTTGAAGCCCACTCCCTGCTGTGCCTTGACCGAATCAAATATTTCTGCCCCTCTTATGCTCTCTTTCCTTTAACACTTGAATGTAGTCTCAGTGTTTATATATTTGTCCTGCATATAGATGCTGGGTCCTGGAGTCTAACACACCATATCTTATTATGTTTATGTTCCCAAGGTTTAGCTGGGGATCTTGTAATGAATATTACTGGCTCCATGAATGAATGAAGAAACAAAGGAGTAAATGAAAAGTATGCACCTATCCTTTTGAAAATTTAGATTAAAATCCCTTGAGGCAAAAAATCATTGTTGTTCATGAAGAAGGAGGAAGTACTGAAACTGTGAGACTGGAGAGAGATGAAAGTTAACAGGGAGCGATGTTGACTTGTAGGAAGGTGACTCATTTCAGTGTCAGAGCTATTTGTGTAATACTAAAATTAATATAATAATGATCATTTTCCTCATTAGTTCAGAATCACGAGGTGGCCACAGACTAGCTTGAGTTGGGATTAAGGAGCTGTGATTAAAATTGCTAAAACATTAGAAAGGATTCTAACTTTGCATTTCATGAAAATGTAAGATTTCTTGCTTGACAATGTCTCATTTAATGGACTTATTAGCACAAGCTAAAAACCCCTTTCCTTAATTCCCAACACCTCACTAATCATCAAGGCCAAGTGCTGTTGTCTCTTAAATCCAGCAGCTCCTGTCCACATGCATAGCCAGCACCCTGGTGAGTCCCTCATCATTTCACATGGAGATGATTGACAGTTCCCTTTCTATGGCCACAATGTTCCCCCTTCCAATCTGTCATCCATTTCCAGGTCACTCTGCTAGGATAATCCTCCTAAAATGCAAATGTTATTGTGACCCTCCGCAGGTGAAGATTCTCAGTTGTCTAAGACATAAAGCCCAGATTCCTTGGTAGTGGCAAAAAGGACTCTCACAATCTTCTCTTTGCCCACATCTTGGCCTCAGTGGCCACCTCTAAAAGGTTGGGTGTCATTTTGAGTTCAAGGGCTCCTGGAACCGGTCAAGTGCTTTCCAACCTCCCACACTGACTTGCCACACCTCTGAATGTGCTGTTTCCTCTGCTGGGAATATCCTCGCGTCTCATTTTAAAGACTAAGTTAGGGTCTTCCAACCAGATGTAGCTCTGGGAAGAGATTTCTCCAACTTCAAATAGCACACTTAACCTCTTTACAAGTGTGTCCCTGCTGTGCATTGTTTATGCCCTTATTCATGTATTTTAAAAAATTGAATTAATTGAGGTGACCTTGGTTAATAAAAATAAATAGGTTTCAGGTGTATAGTTTTATAATACATCATCTGTGCACTCTATTGTATGTTCACCACCCCAGATTAAGTCTCCCTCCATCACCACTTACCCCTCTTTACCCCCTTCTACCTCCCTCTACTCCCCCTTTCCCTCTGGTAATCACCATACTATTGTTTGTGTCTATGCATTTTTTAAAACCCCTTTACCTTTTTCACCCACTCCCCTCTCCTCTCTAATAGCTGTCAGTCTGATCTCTGTATCTATGAGTCTGTTTCTATTTTGTTATTTTATTTTATTCATTAGATTCCATATGTAAGTGAAATTATATGGTACTTGTATTTCTCTGACTGGCTTCTGGCTTATTTCACTTAGAGTAATACTGTCCAGGTTTATCTATGCTGTTACAAAAGGTAAGTTTTCTTCTTCTTCTCCTTTCTCCTCCTTTCTCCTCCTCCTCCTCCTCCTTCTTTCTTTTCTTCTTCTCCTCCTCCTTCCTCCCTCCTCCTTCCTTTGTTTCTCCTTCCCCTCCCTCTCCTCCCCCTCTTCCTCCCCCTCCCCATCTTCCTTCACCTTTACTTTTTACAGACAAGTACTATTCCATTGTGTAAATATTTCAGTTGTTTTATCCACTCATCCACTGATGGACACTTGGGCAGCTTCCAAATCTTGGCTATTGTAAATAATGCTGCAGCAAACATAGTGAACGTATTCTTTCAAATTAGTGAGTTGGGTTTCTTTGGATATGTTCCCAGAAGTGGAATTGCTGGTTCACAAGGCACTTCCATTTTTAATTTGTAGAGGTAACTCCATACTGCTTTCCACAGTGGCTGACCAGTCTACATTCCCACCAACAGCCCATGATGTTTCCCTTTTCTCCACATCCTCACCAGCACTTGTTGTTTGTTGATTGATTTATGATAGGCATTCTAAGAGGTATGAAATTTCATTGGGTTTTTTTTTTTTTTTTTAATTTTATTGTTGTTGTATTACATCCATCCCCTTTTTGCTCCCCTCTGTCCCCCCACCCACCCACCCATTCCCCCCAAAGTCAATCCCACCTGTTGTCCATGTCCATGGTTCCTTTATACTAGGTTCTTGTCTAAGTCATTGGGGTTTTAATTTGCATTTCTCTGATGATTAGTGATCTTGAGCATTTTTTCATATAGCTATTGACCATCTGGTTGTGCTCTTTGAAGAAGTGTCTATTTGGATCCTTTGACTATTTTTAAATTGGATTGTTTGTTTTTTGATGTTGATTTTTCTAAGTTCTTTGTAAATTTTGGATATTAACCCTGTATTGGATGTATCATTAGTGAACACATTCTCCCATTCAGTAGGTTCTTTTTATTTTGTTGATGGTTTCCTTTGCTGTGAAAAAAAAAAATTTAATTTGATGTAGTCCCATTTGTTTAATTTCTTTTGATTCCCTTGCCCAAGGAGATATATCTGCAAAAATATTGCTCTGAGAAATGTCTGAAATTTTACTCCCTGTGTTTTCTTCTAGGATTTTCAAGTTTTTGAGTCTTATTTAAGTCTTTAATCCATTTTGAGTTTATTCTTGTATATAGTGTATAGTTTCATTTTTTGCATGTTTCAGTCTAATTTTCACAGCACCGTTTATTGAATAGATTATCTTTCCCTATTGTACGTTCTTGCCTCCTTTGTCAAATTTTTTTTTTAATTTTTATTGTTGTTGTATTACATCCATCCCCTTTTTGCTCCCCTCTGTCCCCCTCCCCACCCACCCATTCCCCCCAAAGTCAATCCCACCTGTTGTCCATGTCCATGGTTCCTTTATACTAGGTTCTTGTCTAAGCTGCTCCCCTTCTTTGCCTCTGCCTCCCCCCTCCCCCCAACCCCGTTCCCCCAGACCACTGAAGGCCTATTCCTTGTATTCATATACTTGGTTCTGTTTTGCTTGTTGTTAGTTTTGCTCATTATTGTCCCGTAATGGGTGAGATCATATGATATTTGTCCTTCCCTGCCTGGCTTATTTCACTAAGCATAATACTCTCCAGTTCCATCCATGTTGTTGCAAAGGGTACAAGTTCCTTCTTTCTTTCTGCTATATAGAATTCCATTGTGTAAATGTCCCAAAGTTTTTTGATCCAATCATCCACTGATGGGCATTTAGGCTGTTTCCAGCACTTGGCTATTGTAAATAGTGCCGCTATGAACATAGGTGTGCATAGGTTCTTATGAATTGGTGTTTCAGGATTCTTTGGGTATAGTCCAAGTAGTGGAATTGCTGGATCAAAAGGCAGTTCCATTTTTAGTTTTTTAAGGAAACCC
>PVIW01000522.1:0-33291 GCA_004026585.1 Noctilio leporinus
TTCTTGTTTTTCAGGAGGACAGTAGAAGTAACTGACTCAAATAAGACCATCTGCTGATCTGGCTTTAATACTTTCTTGAAAAATTCAGAGCCCCGTTGTTCTTTGTTACAATAAATATTCCAAGATGCTTGTGAGGAAAGTAGGTAGGGTTGCTGAAATAGCTGAAAAAGAAAGCAAAGCAGATAGACTTGGTATTTTTTCCTTGTGTTCAAGGAGTAACTTGATCCACAAGCTAAAAGTACTAGCTGGCTTTGAAACTCTTAGTTCAGTATTCTTTTCCAGCACCAGGCACTTCAAAAGACCTCCACAGTTATTCTAAGGAAAATTCGATTCTCAACCCTCCCTCTTTGTCACTCAGCTATGAAGCACTATAGTGATAGAAAAGAAGCTGGAAAAGAAGGAAAGCGTTCATGAATTAAGCATCTCCTTTATGGTCATACAGGCAGAGTAGCAGTTGGTCATGTAGTACAGAACTTTAAAATGGTCTTGTACTAATGACGGTATTAGGCTTTAAGTGTTTATGATGGCTGGAGTATGCTTGGAAGAGCACTGATTCTAGGAGGAAAAGGTGTGACTGTTGAAACCTGGCTTGCTCATTACTAGCTATAAAACTTGGACAAGTCACTTATTCTTTCTGAGCCTTCACTTTCCCACCCATAAAACATAAAGATGTATTTGTGCTACCAAATCACTTTGGGCATTCATCCATCACTATCTATCACGCCATATAGTAGTAACTCTGTAACAGTGCCCATCTCCATGCTAAACTGAGTGTTTCAGGGTCGTTTTATGAACTGGTGCTGAGTGCAAGGCCGAGCACATGGTAGGGACTCAATAACAAGTTTAATAGTTACATAAAAGTTTATTGCAAATATGAAAAATTTGCTATTATATGTTCTGTCTGAAGGACAAATGCAGAAATCTCCTATTTCTGATCTTGAAGATCAGGAAAAGAGCTAAGTTTAAATATTAATATACTAAATTATAATTAAGTTGCTTTTCATGTTGAAAGAGTATGCATAAATAATCATAAGTTTTTTCTTTGCCACCTTCCCTCTCATTTATGTAGTCCGAATCCCTTGTCTTGGCTTGTTTCTCCTAAAAGGCCCAAATCAGATAGGGAAAATGATCCCTTCTTGGCTCATACAGTCCTCAGGATCCAGAGTGTTTTCAGGGATTGTCAGCTTTATAAGGTTATTGGTTCACAATTGTAACCCAAGTTATTTATGTGTTTGTCTTCCTCTTGCACTCTACCTTCTGCTACACACACACACACACACTTGGGATGCTTGATCACCTGAGAATGGCAGACGTGTGGGATAAACTACTTTGCATCCTTTGAAAACATAAAAGAAATTGACTGAAATGCTAAGTGCTGCATGAATATGAAATGGTAAAATGTTCTTATTTTATGAGATGCATGTAGTCCTACAAACCAGGTGTAAATCAAATGTTGCATTAAAAGGACTTAGGGTAGCCCTTGCCAGGTTGGTAGGAGCATCATCCTGTGCACCAAAGGTTGCAGGTTCAATCCCTGGTCAGGTTCAGTTCCATGGTCAGCATACAGGAGGCAACCAGTCATTTCTAACATTGATATTTCTCTCCCCCACCTTTCTCTCTAAAAATCGATAAACATATTCTCAAATGAGAGTTTTAAATTAAAGTACTTAGGGAAATCTTTATTTAGAAAATTATGTGCTCTGTGTGTGTGTATATATTTTTTTAAGATTTTACTATTTTTAAAGAGCGAGGAAGGGAGGGAGGCAGAGAGGAAGAGAGACATCAATGTATGGTTGCCTTTCACCTGCCTCCAGCTATGGACCTGGCTGGAGACCTGGCTTGCAACCTGGTTATGTGCCCTGACTGGGAATTGAACCAGTGACCTTTGGGTTCGCAGGTTGGAGCCTTATCCACTGTGCCACCAGCCAGGGCCTATTTGCTGTATATTTTTGAAAGATGAATAAAAATATCTAATTTCTTTTAATAATTACGAAGTTTCAGGAAGTAGTCTCTATTATAGTAGTGATACAACCTACTGTAATAGAGCCTATACCCTAAGTCGTGCCCCCTATTCCCCTCAATTTGTCCCTCCTTAATGGTTGTCCTTTCTGATTTTTATTTGAATTTATTGAGTTTTCTTTCTTTAACTCAACAGGCTAACATTATTTCTGTTTCGTATCCTACATTTATTTCACTGTATAAGCATTTGAGTTCTGCTGTGTACTTGGCACTGTGGTGGGCCCAGGGAATGCATAACAAATAAGATTTGTTCCCTGTCCTCTTGCAGCTCTTTGTCAGTCTGGTGGAGGACACAGGTACATAGTTACAACACAGTATGTTGAGTGCTTGGCAGAGTTAGAAGTGGCAAAGTGGTGGCAGTAGTAGTTGAAGGCATTGGAGGTTCAGCTGCTTATGCTGAATCTTGAAATGAATGTACTAGGCTAGGGTGACAGAAATGAAGAAGGGACAAGCTAAGGGCATCTAGGCAGAAAGGATATAGTGTACAGGGTTGCTGAGGCTTAGAGGTTGGTGTGCCAGGAAAATCTGCTCCACTAGAAAGTAGATGGGAGAGTTAGGTAAAGTAATGAGAAATGTGGTTAAGAGGTAAGCAAAAAGGTATTCAGTCAATAATACTGAGTGCCTATAATGTGCTAGGTATATTCTAAGTGCTCACTGTGCAGAAATTAACAAAAAAGTCTTGGCTGTTACATATTAGTAAATTGTCTTACATCTGTGTGCCAGTTTTTCATTTGAAAGAAAGAACATATTAATCTAGTACTCTGCTTTAAAAGATAATGTAGGTTTTATTCTGGAAGACCAGCCATTATCAATATTTTTCAAAAAAAGGGAGAAAGTAGTCTTTAATGTAAGGAGAGAAAGCACTCTTTTAGGCCTCTGCCTTCAGTATGGCAAATCTCTAAACCGTTCAGAAGATACTGTTTCCCAAAGAAAAAGCCAAACGTTACCCTCTACTTCACCTAATATGTTTATCTTCTTTTACTTTGAGCATTTGGGGTGATTTAAAAAAACACTCTACTTTTTACAAAAAAGATTTAAAATCTTAGCCCTCATAACAATACTCAAAAGGTGGCAAGAACCCACCTTGCATTTGACCAATTTGAAATAGAGAAAAGTAGACTTAACGCACTTAGAAATATAGCTTATGATGTCACCTAGAGCACTAATGGTGCGAGGTTTATAAATATTCATAGAGTAATTAAAAAGCTTCTTTATTGAGCTGGTCAATAAACATCACTTACCATATGCCATTCTTTTACTTCTAGAAATTCTATAAAGCACCTTTTACCTCTGTATTACAGATGAGGAAACTGAGCTCAAAAAAATTGAGTAATTTCCTCAAAATCACAGTAAGTTACGGAGTTGGGATTTAAGTCCAACTCTTACTGCTGATATTCATTGTTATCATTTTTAACCATCTGACTTTTTTAAGAGTTGTATTGCCAGTAGTGAAATAGCCCCAGTTAAAAGCAGCTTTGGTGTTAAAGATACACATTTACATAAATAAAAGAACAAGTAGTTGATGGATATAAATTTAGCCATTATCCTCCCAGAGTTAACTTTTGTTAATCTATTTTCCTACTGTATGATCAGTTTTTTCTTCTTGAAGCTGTAAGGTAATATGGCTATTTATGATTGTTCTTATTTTTGCTTTTAGTGGAATCTAATCAGAAAAGTTCATTCCAAGAAATTCCCAAACTTAGTGAAGAACTACTTGGCAAACAAAAACAACTTGAGAAGATTGAATCTGGAGAGCTGGGCTTGAACAAAATCTGGATAAACATCACGGATATGAACAAACAGGTAGCAAAAGTATGATTTTTATTTCTGCGTAAGCTATGAATATTTTGTTTGTTCGGACTGAATTTATAAGTATAGGGAACTCCAAGTTTTTACGTTTTGCAATGGTTTTTTTATATTGTGATCTCAACACATTAAATTCATGTAAAATAGGTAATAGTTATGCATTTACCAAATAATTAAAATGTTATATCTTTCTGCAAAGGACAGTTTTACAAAGTAGAGCAGGTTAGAGGGAGTTGAAAATTCTTGAGTCAGCTCTTCTAGGAAGTGTAAGTATCAAATTTTTTTTAATATGTCTTCTAACCCCCAATTTAAAAAAAGGTTAGCCTATTTTTATTAGATAATAAGAGGTTATTTTGTTTCATAGAGTTTACAAACTTACAGGCACAGTCTTGAGATGTAGTGCTATATGCTATACTAAAACCAATCTGGAAACCACCCACAGCTAATGACAGTTATTCCAGCACAGCATAGGAAGAGGTGGCAGAATTGGTTAAATACCTTGGCCAAGCAAGCAAGCCTAAAGGAAAAACTTTTCCAATCCTTAAAAGGATTTTGATTGAGCATCTTGCATGTACATAAGTTGCCAGGGGTAACTATAGCCCCTACCCTCAGTTTTGGCAGTTTAATTAGGAAAATGTGCATGGTAGAGAAAATTCAAGTACCAAATGAATAGTACAGCCTGCAAAGTGCTTAAAAATGGACACATCATCCTTGTAGGGTCTAAGAGGATATTCTGTTTTACAGAATGAAGTTACAAAGTTCAGAATCAGCCAGTGGCAAGAAGCACTGTTCTAGGATAAAGGGCTTACACATGTTTCTGAAATGACCCCCACCTTTAGCAGTAGTGCAGGAAGAGGCAGCTCACCACATTACTTCAGATCAGAGATCAATGGCCTGGGGCCATGACTTTAAAACTTTTGCCTGGACCCCACAATAAGAAAGTTTTAAGTCATTCTTAGTAAACACATAATACATATATGTAACTAAAAGAAGTTTTCTGAGAACATTAACTTATCCTTAATGTTAAAATGCTTTATGATATCTTTTTATTCAGTTCTATTTCATTTTTTAAAATTATTTGTGAAATAATTGATCAGTTGCAGTATTTACTCATTACCATCTCCTTGGACTCTCAGTATTTAGGAAAAAGCAAGTATTCACTCTTTTTGTGCAAAAAGAATAGGATAAACTGTGGCCTTGTATTCACAAAGCAGATGAGCAGTTTGGCCAGAGATTACATCAAGTGAAAATCGGCTACAATGAAGCACTGAGCAATAATTAGCATGTCTCACTGGGGCAAACCAGAGATTCCATTTAGAGAGTCATGGAGTTTACAGTTCTGAGTGAGAATGAGATCTTTAAGGGTGAAGAGCAGGCAGTGTCAGCTGTTTCTCATCTCCTTTTTATAAATCAGCATATGAGTAGAGTCAAAGGGGAAATTTGTACTTGGTGTGAGAGGGCATAAGGGTTTTCAAATCTTTACTACATATTTTGGTTTCTTGGTTCTCTTTAATTCGAAATCTAGAAACAAAATAATCATTTCATTCCTATCCTGGCTGTTACTTTAAATGCAAAAAGTACTTGGGAAGAAGGTATACAGGAAAGCTAGTTTCAGTCCTAGGGCTTCATATAGAAAAGTAGGAGAGATTGAACTGAAACCTTTTCCATTTTAGCTTCAGTAGTTCTTCAGAGATGAAGAGACTGATGAACCAGTCGAGGCAGAGAAATTCTCTGTTGGCATGGGCACCAAAGGATAGGTGGCAGTGCCATAGAACTTTATGTTAGTCCAAAGGGAGCTCATCATTCTTTGGATGATTTCTAAAATTGTTACACACCCCTGATGGAGAGGCATTTGTCCTAAACCAAAATAGGTATAAAAAAAATTAATATAACCATGTTTCTACATCTAAGGGTAACTCAATTAAGATGCTTTTAGTGGTGAAATAGTTTGAAGCAGTTCAAAGCAGCTTAAAGAACAAAACAAAAAATTTATTGAATCACTTAACAAGGATGGTCCTTATCACAATATGAGTTAAAATTAATGCAACCTAAAAAAAAAAAATTAAAAAAGTTTTTCATGTAAAATAAGTTAAAATCCATTTTTGCATTTAAAAATCTTTAAACTAGTGTTAAAATCCCATTTACTTTCCTGTTTTATTACCCATACCTATTCTCAACCAATTTAGGGAGCATCCTCTCCCTTCTTTGAAGACCGTTAATTCAACAAATGCTTAATGAGATGCTTTTATAAAGTTAGAGCTTAGAAATCCATGCTCAAGGCTCTTACAGTCAAATGGAGGAGACAGTAAGTAGTTGTAAAATAGCAATAAGAAGCCAGTCTACCTATATGTGCACTGTAGGGGTAGGAGCATTTTTTAGATATGTGTCTCACCCAGACTGGCTGAGATCTAGCAAGGCTTCTCAGGTATCTTGAGCTGAGTGCTGAAGGGCAAATAGGAGTTGGCCAGGTGAATTCTGCAGAGAGAGGGTGTCCTCATCAATGTACTTGATCTATGTCCTTTGCAGATCCAATATTTTCAAATTCACCTACTAGCTAAAATTTGTAGTTCCCAAATTTATACTTGTGGTGCTTTCACTGACAGGTGTATGGTGGTGAAAAATTTAGTCACCTAATAGGAACGTTTCCAGTCGAGGTCAAACAAGGCCACACTCTGCCATGTTTCAGCTCATATTGTAAGCAGATTTGCTTTTCATGATATATTTAGTGCCATGGTTTTTGTAAGTTTGTGCCTTTTATTTATTTATTTATTTATTTATTTATTATTTTGGTGATTCCCTGCTTAAAATGTACACCTAGCATAGTATTGTTGCTAACTGCAAGAAATGACGTTGGTCATTTGTGCCTTACAGTGAAAATACATGTGTTAGATAAGCTTCATTCAGGCACAAGTTCAACAATATACAATAAGAAGTCTCTAAAAGAAACACACATAAAACAAAGTTATGAATTATAATGATCACTTGGCAAAAATGCTGTGACCAGAGGGCTCTCAGGATCTTAACTCTGTGTACTTCCCTTTCCTTTGGGAGCAGTGGTTCAGTAACTTAGAAGCACTGGTTCAGTAATCACTAATTCAGTGTTTGCTGTGAATTTCCAGAACAGTGATTTTCAGCCTTTTTCATCTCATGGCACACATAAACTGATTACTAAAATTCTGCAATGCACCAAAAAGGTATATTTTTTGCTTATCTGACAAAAAATAAGTATAATTCCGATTATTCACACCAGACAGCTATTGTTGTATTAATTTGACAATCTAATGGAAAAGAGGTCAGTGCCCCTAAATAGTCAGATATTGCATGATTTAAAGAAATCTTGTGGTACACCAGTTGAATATTGCTATTCTAGAACATAACTACTGTGAATAACCAGAATTTACTATATGTACAAAAATACAGATGAATGAAAAACATAGTGTGTTCAGGCGACTTTTGTATTTCATTGTAGTATAGTTTAGTGGAAAGAGATCAAAAGTAAGATGGCCGCAAGAGTCATCAAGTACCATGAGTGTGTCATCTTCTGTAGTATGCTCTACATACCATTTTTTTTGGGGGGGTTGGGGAGGGTACTTGGTCCTGATAACTTATGGTGTGATACTCACAGTACTTCCCCCTTATCCAAGGTGGGTACGTTCCAAGACCTCCAGTGGATGCTTTAAACCACGGATAATGCCAAAACTTTCATACTATGTCTTCTCTATACATACACAGACCTATGATGAAATTTAATTTATAAATTAGGCATAGTAAGAGATTAACAACAGCAATAACAAAATAGAGCAACTATAACAATATACTGTAATAAAAGTTATGTGATTGTAGTCTCTGATAATTTACATATTTTTCAGTTCAAATCTATTTCTGAATCTGTGTAACCACCTCTTGCAAAAAATAACTGGATGTCGCTGGTTTCAGATTAAACCTCGTTGAAGTCTTTGTAGAGTCTCAATGCCTTCTGGCACACCACATTGCCATCAGTCAGAACATGCTTTCTGTCCGTGTCTTCCGTCCACAAACTTAATGCCATTTACATCTTAACTAAGCATTTGTCACTCACTGTGGCCATAACCTTTTCAGTTTGAGGTGCAACAGCAAAACTAGCACACATTTTTTTTCCTTCATAATTTCACAGATAGAAGATTCATTCTTACCATAGATCTTAGCAACCTTAGCATGTGGTTTTCTTCTTCCTTTATTAAGTGGAGAACTTCCCCTTTTCACTTAAAGGTAGCACTTTATAGCTTCTCTCTGGCATATCCAAATTGCCAGCATCATTACAGTTGAGATTTGGGGCTGTTACTAAGTAAAATAAAGGTGACTTGAACACAAGCACTGTGATACCGTGGCAGCCACTGATAACCAAGACGGCTCCTAAGTGACTAATGGGCAGGCAGCGTATGCTTTGTGGATTCACTAGACGAAAGGATGATTCATGTCCTGGCAAGATAGATTGGAATAGCAAGAGACTTCATTACACTACTCGGAACGGTATGCAATTTAAAACTTATTTCTGGAATTTTCCATTTAATATTTTTGGACCACAGTTGACCACAGGTAACTGAAACCATAGAAAGTGAAATAGTGTAATGGGAGATTACAATATTTGTGTATGCGTCTAATTGCACTAGAAGGTTGTACACTACTCTGCTTTACTAATTATGATAGTGATGCCATTAAGATGATAACTGCCATTCATTAAATGTCTTCTTTGTGCAGGCCCCTATTAGAGACACTACATATGAGAGCTCCTTTTTTTCTTCTCTAGATCTATGAAGTAGAAGGTGTTATATCCATTTTACTGATAAGAAAACTGAGATTCAAAGAGGTTAAATAGTTTGCCTAAGATTGCACAGCTGTGTAGCAGTGCAAACATTAAAATATTCAAGTCCTAGAGCCTGTTTATTCCCAGTTTTTCTTTCTGCCTTCCATCTTTAGATCCTCAATGAAATGCAGAAGGTGCTCAGTAGATGAAGTTGAAAGGCTGTGATATCAGGTTCCTACTAGAGGTCATAATCATTCACCATTGATAGTTGTCTGTTTTAGAAATTTTTTTGCTTTCTATAAAACACTTAAATTTTTTTTTAAGATTTTATTTATTATTTTGAAAGAGGAAGGGAGAGAGGCAGAGAGGTAGGGAAACATCAATGTATGGTTGCCTTTTACCTGCCTCCAGCTACAGACCTGGCTGGAGACCTGGCTGGAGACCTGGCTTGCAACCTGGCTATGTGCCCTGGCTGGGGAATTGGACCAGTTGACCTTTGGGTTCGCAGGCTGATGCCTTATCCACTGTGCCACCAGCCAAGGCCTAGAACACTTAATTTTAACCCCAAAGCGAAAAAGCAGCATTTCAGATTTCATAGTGTAAAATGGTCTGCAGTAGCTATTTTAAATTTTGCTAATAAAAAGTATAATACACATCTAAGTCATGGCTCATCTCTGGGCTGGAGTTTTTTTTTCCTTAGTTCAACTTTTTAGACTCTTTGAGTCATAGTGTATGACTTTCAGAAATAAGTTCTATAATACTTGAATCCAATCTGACATTCTGGTGCCTGTCAGACACCAGAGCAGTCCCAGAGATAATGGGAGAATGACCCTTTCTCTCCATTCTAGTTACATAAGTAGTTTTGCTGTAGTTTTCCATAGATTTGTGGCATCGTTCCACTCTTAAGAAAGGAATGCTGAGAGATGGAATCCAGCTATGCAGTTTATGGGAACATAGCTGAGTCCTAGTGACCATGTGTGGCTGAAGTCTTGTAAGTGATGTTTAGTAAGTAGAGAGTTAAAGTTCTGTTCTTCAGAGCATACATTCAGTGAGACAGCTGATAACCAGGTCTGCAGAATTAGGGGCATGAGGAGAAGTAGAATGGTACCTCACCTTATCCTACTGGCCTTGGCTTTCAGCTGCTCCTCTGGTTTGGGGGGAAATGGCAGCTGCCAGTCAGCCACACTGGTCATTTGTGAGGCATCACTTTTCTTAAGAAACTTAATCAAATAATTACATTAATAAATAACTCATCAGCACTTTGAAAATTGCCATGCAGAGTAAGTTTTCCTTGGGCTTATTCATGCTGTTGCTCCCTACCAATTACCACATGCCACACTCACCCTTCTAACATAGCAAGAATACCTGTTTTATTTTTATATATAATTACTAATTTATTAGAGTCTAATTTGAGTCCTACTTCAGTGAAGCCTCTGTAGTTCATCCTGCACTGATATTCTTTTCTCAGAACTTTATTGAACATCACATTTAGTACTTAATTGTTTCTTTAATATTACCCACTTACCTACCCTTACCCCTCTACCTCCTTGCTTCCATCTCCCCCTTCCCCTCTCTTGCTCATTTTATGGGCTCCTGCCACCAGCCTTCTTTTTACAGATATGCCCAGTTCTTCCCTGCACTGGGGCCTTTAACCCTGCAATTCCCTCGCCCTTAAATGTACTTCATTCAATTTTTTTATCTAATTCATTCCTTCTTATTTAGATCTGTTTAAATTTTATCTCTTTATGGGGGCTTTCTCTCATCAGCCAGTCTAAAATAGATACCTAATCACTCATCAAGTTACCTTATTTTAATTGTCTTAAAACATCCCACTGGCTGATAATATGTAAAACTGTCTCTTCTTGCACTAAAAACTAAACTCCAAAAGATTACTGATACCTGTGTTGTTCATCATTGGTGTAAAATCAGGCTCAATAAATATTGAAGTAATGAATGAAAAATGGTTTGACTCCCCATGGTCATTTTTCTCCTAAAGGAAAAGAGGAAGAAGAGAACTCATGTTCCTGGGCTCCTCGCCACACTCTCTTGTTTAGAACACACTGCTGCTCACTCCCAGAGCTCTGCCTAAATTTTTTGCATAGTATTTATCATCTGATACTTCTTTTACTCTTGCCTTCTATATGATGTAAGCCCCATAAAGCAAAACCTCATGGTCTTGTTTGCCACCATCTCCATAGTGCCTGCAGCAGCCCCTGGCACAGAGCAGATGCCAAACATTTGTTGAAGGAAAGAATAGGGGATCAGGTTTACTTTGTCTTATGTAACAAGTGCCCAGAAACTTGAGTAGTTATTCTATGAGGCCCTCTAAATATAATTGCTATTGGTAGATCTGTGTCCTCATACTAGCTGATTGGGACAGGAAAACAGTATGGAACCAAGAATCTATGAAGAATGTTGGAATATGATCCCTGCAGCCTGAAATTGATTATTATACAGATGCCCCCAGCCCTCATCTGAGGGAGAAATCCAGCTATTGATAATTCTTCCCCTAAGTGGCGGAAGGGAAGACACATTCTACTTTGATTCAATTCCTGTTTTAATATATTCAGTGCATCAGTCAGCCATTCAGTGGGTAGTTATTGAGCCCCTTCGAGATACAAAGTAGTGCTTTGATCGAGCTATTGAGTTTGAAATATTAATCACATTGTTAAATCAAAACTCAGTCCCCAAGTAGTTGAAAATACGGTTTAATTTGTAAGGGTACAGTTCCTATAGACTGTATTTTGTGATGATGGGCTTTTATGTTACCACTTGGACAGGAACAAAAGTTCAGTAACTGAGGTGTTATTTTTCACCAGAGTGAAATCCTTCAGGGGTGTTTAATCATTAGCTTTCTTTCCAATTGCTGAAGGATGGTTTTGTAGTCACTCTGGTAACCATCTTTTAGGTAATTTAAGATTTTTGGACCTTGTAGCTGCCAGGGGTAGGGTAAGGAATAATAATTGCCTGTCTTTGGCACTAGTGTTTATATTGGGCAGGGTAAGAAGAGGTATTATGCTGCCTCCCAGATCTCTAGTCTGTTCAAGATGTGAGCTGAACAGGGTATAATGCCTGGATTGCGGAAGCACATAAAGTCCAAGGGTACCTTGGCACCAGCGTCAAATGTAGAGTTTGTGAAGGAAGCATTCACTGTGCAAATTCTGTTTTCATTGTTTGTTACTCTTTTCTTTTTTTTCCCCCCAGATTTCTCTGTTGAATTCTGCAGTGAACCACCTCAAAGCCAATGTTAAGTCAGCGGCAGACTTAATTAGCCTGCCTGCCACTGTAGAGGGACTTCAGAAGGTAAGCGTTACACATGTAGGCACTGAAATTGACCTACTGCTGTCATTCTAGCTTCTTGCAAGATTTCTTTTAAAGCCTGGCACGTGAAATCATCTGCTGTAGGGAGGCAGTAGTAGAGCATATCACTGTGTTCTAAAATTTCAGAACATCTCTGTTTTGGTCTGGTTAGTTGGACCTTTACTTTGCGACAAGTGACTTTAGCGCTGGTCTATGTGAGTCTGCACCTTTTTGTTTGATTCTCCAAGTCCCAGAACTGCTCTGCTGGGACTCTTACGTTAACATACATGGGTTTGCTTTTCATCATTTGCCTTTTCATCATCCATAATGTCTTCATGAAAGCAGACCAGTTATACATGAGAAAATAAATAGTAAAATAAATTACTATTTTATTTTTTTAAAAGATAATTTGAAGAAATGCAAAAAATTAAAATTCAGGATATGATAAGTGTTGGCAAGGATGTGGAGCAAAGGAACCTTTCAAACACTTCTGCTAGGAGTGTTGATAAAATATATTTTGAAAAGCAACATATACTATTTTATAAAGGTAAAGATGCACATCTTCCGAACAGTTTACTCCATATATACCCAGGCTCTAGAGCCGAGGCAAATGACAGCTTGGAATTTCTGCTTATTTAATCCCTAGAGCAGGAGGCAGTGACCAAGCAGATGAGTAATAATAGGCATCTTTGGAGCTGGGTGGGAAGAGTGAATAGGAAGAAGAAGGAGCCTGCTTTGAACATAATCAGCACCAGCCCCTGCAGTAGGAAATGGAAGAAGGGATTCCAAAGCAAGGGAATCAAATCTAGAGTCTTTAACTTTTAGAAGTGAGTGTGAGATAAGTTGATTTGATTACATGCCAGGCTCCATAAATATAATTTGTCTCCACAAAGGAGAATTTCCTAAGCCAAAAACAGAAACAAAACTTACTATTTTATAGCCATAGCACCTGTGTGCTCAGTGTCCATAGTTTGTTATTTGTCCAATATGGTCATCTGCTTATAACTTTTGGGGGAAGAGAGATTTTTTGTGTATTTTGCTTTGTTTTTGTTTTTTGTTATTAACGGGCTTAATTCACTTTATTTTCCTTGAATAAAATTATGTGGTGGCCACAGCTAGAGCCTGGGTCCTCTGCACAGAAACTCTGATGTGAACCTTTACAAGATGGTCAGTGAACACCTGATAGGGAGACTTGGTGAACAGTCTCTGCCCAGAGGTTGGGGTAAAATAGCTGTAGGTCTTGGAGAAGGCATCGAAGGTGGCCTTGGCGAAGTTGCCCAGGGTAGCAGTGCAGCCCCTGGCTCAGGTGTAGCAGTCGTTGATACCAGCCATCAGCAGCAGCTTCTTGGGTACAGGGGCTAGGAGAGGGATTGTTAAGCCACTTTAATAAGCAGTAGCTGTTCCATGAAAATAATACCTGCTCATTACAGGAAAAATAGAAAATACAGGTAAATAGATTGACAGTCATCCACATTATTACACAGAGATAGCTAATGACGATTTTGAGAGGTATATTCTTCAGGATTGTTTTCCCTATGCTTATAATTTTAAATAAAAAGGTAGGGAGCCTTGGCTGGTGGCTCAGTGGATAGGTGCTGGCCTGCGAACCCAAAGGTCACTTGTTCGATTTCCAGCCAGGGCACATAACCAGGTTGCAAGCCAGGTCTCCAGCCAGGTCCATACCTGGAAGCAGGTGAAGGCAATCATACATTGATGTTTCTCTCCCTCTCTGCCTCCCTCTCTCCCCCTCTCTCTAAAAATAAATAAAATCTTAAAAAAGAAAATTAAAAAAAAAAAAAGAAAAGGTAAGGACAGCTTTAATGGGGCCAAATGATTCTTGCCATTGTTCCCAAGTACCAAGTGGGAAAAAAGTAGGCCTCTGTAGGTAGCCTTTAGCACAGAAGCAACTCTTGCAGCCTCCCATTAGTAAAGGAAACTGATTTATTTCTTCATTCATTCAATAAACATCTGTGGAGCTTCTTGCAGTGTGTGCCAGGCACTTTGCAGTTGCTGACAATACCAAACAAGAACTTACTATCTTCTTGCATCGTGATAGGATCATACATCCAGCCAGTGAGGATTCTGTAACAGGAGATGTCTTTGAATTCCTGTAGCTTCTGTAACAGCAGAGCTTGCTTAGATAATGTCCCAGCTTAGAGACTTCTACCCCATGTGTTGCAAATCTGTGCATTTACAGTGTTGGACACTATTTCTATTACAAGCGACTTAGTTTTGATTGGTAGTTCATCTCAAATACCTAACCTCAGTGTACTCATATAATTTTTTTTTTTAATGTTGAAAGTATCATCTCTTGTTCTCTTGGATTCTTGGCTATCAGTGTAATATAAAAGTCTTGGTTAAAGATACTAATGTGACATAAAATTTTCAGCCTATCTTAATAAAAGGCCAACACCTCCCAAATAATAAAATTCTTTTGGGTGTTCCCTTAGGATAGGCCTTTTGAAAAAGATAGCTTCTGAGTATGTTCCCAAGTCCCCAGTCTACTTGAGCTCGTTAGGCCTAATGAAAACAAAGTAAGCTACTACTCATAACTAATTCTCCTCAGTAATTGCTGATGGAATTCTAAAGTTTAAAAAAAGAACACTGGTTCGATTCCCAGCCAGGGCACGTAACCAGGTTGCAAGCCAGGTCTCCAGCCAGGTCCGTAGATGGAGGCAGGTGAAATGCAACCACACAATGGTGTCTTTCTCCCTCTCTGCCTCTCTCCCTTCCCCTCTCTCTAAAAAGATAATAAAAAATCTTTAAAATAAAACAAAAGAAATAAAACAAAAAAAGAACAAATTCTACCAGATGGAATTTTTTCTTCATCTCTGCTGTGCTGGTTTTCCTAAAACCAAAAATGATTCCACCCATTTTCATTCAAAAGCCATTGTTTGCTCCTAACCCAGTGGTGGCCTACAGGGTTATCTCTAGCTGTCTGTCTGCTCGCAGAGGGCTTGGGAGAGGCAGTTTGTGGGAGAACCTTATCTGTGGACTCCAAATTTATAAACTAGTGGTTTTTTAAGGAAAAATTTGGTTTTTGGTTTTCCTGTAGGAAAAGTCCTTAAAATTGGGGAAATTGCTGAATATATGTCTACCGATTCCTGTTAATTGTATCAGTATAAGCTACACAAAATTCGTGGTTTGAAGATATTTGAAATTAAAACACTGACCTCCATCCATTAGTGTTTAATGTAAAATGAAATCAATGATAAATACACTTCCACTAGAATGGTTAAAATTGAAAAGACTGTAGGTACTGAGGATATGGAGTAACTGAAATTCCTACACACTGCTAGTGGGAATATAAAATGCTTTGACCATTTTAGAATGCAATTTGGCAGTTTTTTTTTTTTTAAGTTAAGTATATATCTACCATGTGACTCAATATTCACTTTCTAGGTATTGTGATAAGAAAGCATATATATGGCAAAGGGAAATGAAATGAGTAGCTTCAACATGGATAAATTTCAAAATAATTTTACTGAGTGAAAGAAGCCATATCAAAACAAAACATACTCACTGCTTCTATTTATATGAAATTCTAGAAAGTGCAAACTGATACATAGTGACAGAAAGTATGGTTGCCTGGGGACAGAGACTGAAGAATTACAAAGAGGCATAAGGAAACTTGGATGTGATGGATGTGTAGTATCTTGCTTCATAGGTGTATATATGTCAACACTTATAAAAGTATACATTTTGAACATATGCAGTTTATTGTATACTAGCTACACCTTAATAAAGCTTTTAAACTTTTTTTAAAAGGAAAACACACTAATGTTACTACATGTTTCTGTTCAGAGTGTAGCTTCCATTGGCAGTACATTAAACAGTGTCCATCTTGCTGTGGAGGCAATACAGAAAACTGTGGATGAACACAAGAAAGCCATAGAGTTACTACAGGATGATATGGTAAGGAAATCTGCAAATGCTGCAGCAAGTTGGCATACTCCTGCCTGCCCTTTTCTGTGTAATAATAGTGATGCCCACTTTCCATTTGTCTAAACACCCTACCTTTTTAAAAGATAAAATCAGCAGTGTTTATTGTTATTTTTAGAATCTATAAATTAAGCATTCAAGATAGATAGAAGTCACAAGAGCTGAGTCTTTTGTGAATGTGTTGGAGGAGATACAGAGATAAGATACCTGAGGATGGAATGGGTAGGAAGGAAAATGGAAGGGGAGGAAAGGAGAGTGGGGCAGTGTCTCCATAGTCTGTTGCTACATCACAAATCACCCCACCACTTAGTGGCTTAAAACAGTGCATTTATTTCCCACTATTCTGTGGGTCCAGGATTTGACAGGGCTATTAGACTAGATGGGAGGCCAAGGAAAGGGTGCTCTAGAGGATGAAAGATCATCTTGGTCAAGCTCCCAGTTGAATTTGGCTGTATGTGTGAGCTCAGTCTACACCATGTGAAACAGAACAGCCCCAGAATCCTGAGAAATAATAAATTATTGTTGTTTTAAGCCACCGAGTTTGAGCATGATTTGTTATAGAGTAACAGATAACAGACATAAACAAACCCCTGCTGTGCTCAGAGGTTGTGTTCAGTGTCTCACAATGCTGTGCCAATGTGAGCTGTCTGCAGTCATTCAGAGACCTGAATTCACCTCTGAATTATAGGTACCTGCCTCCATTCAGGATTGATGAAGGGTGAAGAGGATAGCACAGCCTCTGCTGTTGTACTGGGGAGATGAGTATATGTACTTGAAATTGGGACTATTCAAGGTATACAAAAGTTCCCTAGCTTCTCCTCTCATTCCTAGATCTGCCCCCATGTTAATTCATCTGTGAATGCCTCCTGCGAGAAGCTAGGCCATGCTGGGACCATCCCAGATGGCTAAGTAGACTTAGTAATTATATATTGCCTATACTAACCTCCATACCTATTAACAGGATCAGCATTCCTTGAAGGAGCCAAGTAGAAGCAACCGGATTATTCCATCACCTTCAGCTCCATCAGAACTTGACACTAAAACACACAGTGAGAATTTGAAACAGGTACTCTTTGTCCCTGGCTTACCTCCCTGTGACCATGACTGACTCCGGAGACAATCTGAAGTTTGCATCTAGTGTCATGATGACTTAGCAGGCATCTGGTTCGTATGCCTGGGAGCTGAGCAGAGTGAGATGTGTGATGCTGTCCTAGTGATCAAAGATGCTGCCCTTTCTCTTGTTTGGCATTCTGCTTTTTGCCCCTGCATGTTGCTCGGTGGAGTAAATTCCTTTTCACATCTTGAAAGACAGTGACCAGAATATCTTGAAACTCTTCATGAAAAATAGCAATCTGGGCAAGTTAAAAGATGGATGGATAGCAGATTGATTCTGAGTGATAGCTAGTTTGAGCCACAGTAAATCCTAAGAATGTTAGAAAGCATGTCCTAGAAGATTGAGATTCTCTAAAGTCTAAAGACAAGGAGGAAAAAGGATATTGAGTTCAAAATCACATTGAAGAAAATAAAGGAAATCTTCACTAAGAATTCCTGTCCTAAGTTTAATGCCCTTTAAAACCTATAGTCATCATTTCTATTTAAGTAGTAATCAGTAAGTAAATGATGCCAATAAAAATAATTGGATCCCGTACTAAATAATGCACTACTTGTTATGGTTTTGCTACATGAGCCAATTCGGTAATTGGTATTGTTCCTAAGGTAGTTTTGTTCTGACAAATTAGGTTAATGGACATTTCAGTTAATAACCCAACAAGCTTTCCCAGCCAGCAGGTGAGGTAAACATTGGGAAATCAATTCCCAAGCTCTCAGGTTCCTGAGACCAGAGAGTGAATCATGTAGGTAGTCCTTTTCCCTCTTTCCCCCTCCTGTCCAGCTGAGGACAAGCAATTCCCAAGGTAGCAAACTAGGAGCAATTTAGAGTAGAGGGACAAAGCAGAGACAGGCAATCAATGGTCTAAACCAGGAAAAGGAGTTTACTTCAGTAACTTGACATAGTAATGGTTGTTCAGGGCTGCTGGCATGCTTGTCTAGCATACATCTTTAGTAAATTCTACAACTTGATTTATTTCCACTCCAGGATATCCAGGATATTCACAACTCTTTAGAGGAGGTAAACAGTGCCCTAGTGGGCTACCACAGACAGAATGATCTTAAACTCGAGGGGATGAATGAGACAGTCAGTAACCTTACCCAGAGAGTCAACTTGATAGAAAGAGCTCTGGTTGCTATGAGCAAGGTAGAAAAGCAAGCAAACCTGTCCTCCAGCATGGTAAGCCTTTTCAGATCTTTTTTAATGTGTTCTGTGTTTCACAGTGTCTTTTGTGTGTACATTCCACCAGCTTTTCAAATAGTCTTCTGGCATATTTGAGAGGCTACCATTTGTATTGTACTTAATCCTTATCTCCTCTAATCCTCACATTATCTCTTTGATATGAAAGGCACAGGTGGTATTGGTCCTGAAATGGACGGATGTAGAAAGGTTCAGTTGCTTGCCCAGGCCTCACCGCAGGTCGTTGGCAGGCATGACAAGCCCCCTGTTATGTTACCAGTGACCCATGTGGTAGGAGCGCTCTGGCACATATCGCCAAGTGAGATCTTCCTGATCTTTTCTTAGTTGTTAAGGGTGGGAACAACAACAGTGACAATAACTGAAGAATCTTTTGCCATTTCATTAAGCTGGAACTTGGCTTTCAGATTTATTCTGCTTCATCTACATATTAAGGGATACTTTTGCATATAAGATCAGGAGCAGTGTTTAAAACAGATGAGATCTGACCAACTCCTCAACTTAAGAGATCTTTGAATCCAGCCTCTTATTTTATATATGAAGAAACTGAATGCCCTCTTAAGTCACCAATGCTGGCAGATTGTGTGGTTTACTGGTTTTCTTACTGTTACATATTTCTTTAATCACCTTTCTTATATACTTTATGCTAGGATCCATGTGGATTTTTGTTAATTAATTATTAGAGAGAGAGGAAAGAAGGGAGTAAGAAAGGGAGAGAGTCCCAGCCAGGGCACATAAACAGGTTGTAAGCCAGGTCTTCAGCCAAGTCCTTAGCTGGAGGCAGGTGAAAGACAACCTTACATTGTTGTGTCTCTGTCTCTCTCTCTCTTCCCCTCTCTCTAAAAAATAATAAAATATTTTTTAAAATAATAAAGTAAAAATTTTTTAATAAAAAAGAAAGAAAAAGAGACAGCGATATGAGAATAAAACATGAATTGGTTGCCTTTCCTCCACGCCCCCAGCAGGAACCAAACCCGCAACCTAGGCAGGTGCCCTGACCTAGAATCCAACTGGTGACCTCTTGCTTTGTGGGATGATACCCAACCAAGTGAGCCACACTGATCAAGGCTGAGTTGTTTTTTAATAGTTGTGAGCCTCACCTTTAAAGATTTCATACAGCAAAGACAGGCATATATAAATAAATAGAAACCAAATACAGGAGATTATACTGTAAATTCAAGTAACCACCAAGCCTGGAAGCAAGTGCACAAAGTCCAACTCGGGCACATAGAAAGCAGTGTTTGAACTGGCTCTGCCACAATGCAGCCTTGACAAGTTGCCTTGACTTGGCTTTGAGGGTGGAGTTAAGACCCATTCCCTCTCTCCTGCTTTACTGGGGTGTGTAATTCACCAAAAAGCTGTGAAGATGAAAGAGCCTTATTTTAAAAAGCCCTTTTAAACTCTACTAAACTAAACAGGAGCTAGGAATTTTATATGATTTGATGAATATTAGGGCTCAAAAGTTTTCAAGGCTTATTGTGTGAAAATTTACCATCCTAAACTTCCTCTACTGTCCCTCTCCTCCCCACTTTATTTTTCTCTAGAAGAGGAAATCGTTCGTAGTATCATCTTATCATTTCTTCTAATAGTATCATACCCAGCAAGGTTCTAGGCTAAAGTTCTCTCTTTCTGTACTTCAAATTTTTAATGTTTGTGAATGAAACAACTAGACTAAGCACCATTTTTACCTTTGTATCTTGGTATCCTTTCTCCCTTTCTTCTCTCATTTTCCTTTTGGTATTTCTATTGAAAGTGTTCTAAGATCTCTTAAATAATTTTGACCAATTGCTTAAAAAGTGCTAGATATTGTTTACGTTTTAATATTTGCCTTTAATCCTCTCTTGTTCCTTTTTGCCCTTTAAGATATGTGATAGAGCTGCCACTCTGAAAAGAGAGTCTTTGCACCAGGTGACCAGCAGAACAGATACAGTAAAAACCCAAAGCTTAAAGGTAAATAACAAGAAGCTTACTCTGAAGTAAAGTTAACTGCATCAGCGTAGCATCTTTGTGCTTTTTAAACTACTGCTTCTTTCTCAAAAGGAGCACGGTGATCTTATTTGCTTAAACCCCAAGGCAAAGTAATTATTAAATTAGTATATTGAATAAATGAATACTTTATCAGGCACCTACCCTGTGCCCATGCACTCTGCTAGCAGCTAGGGTGACCACAGTGAGCACAATAGATATGTCATCCCTATTCTGGTGGAGCTCAAAGTTCATCAGTTAGAAAATCATTAACATAGGATTGAACACATAATTAATCACAAGTATGATAAACGCTAGAGAGGAAAAATACAGAATATGATGAGTGCATTAGCGGAGATCAGGAAGGCTTCCCTAATGAAATGACTTTTAAACTAAGATAGGAAATTTCTCTGTACTAATGATGGGGAACAGTGGCTTAGATAATCTAAAGATAGTGCCTAATCTAAAAATTATTCTTGGTTTGTAAATTTTAGTTTCACAACTTACATAGTCCCTTTAAGCCTCAGCCAGTTCCCTTCACCTACTACCTTTCCCTTTTGTTCATCCCAGACGTGTGGTCAAACAAGCAATCTGTTTGACCTGATATACTCTGATATCCCAGGAAAGAAAATTTGTGTGCAGCATTCTTTGCACTACTGTAAGACCTGGGCTAAGCTAGAGGAAAATTCAGGAAGATTGTGACTGAGTGGCTAAAATACCATTTCAGATGCATATGACATTTGACAAATTCAGAGGGTATGATGTTCAGAGAAAATGAACTTAGAAATGAACCATAATAGAAGCAGTTTTCAGTGTAATGCTTTCCATCTACATTTTTCTTCCTCAACAGTTTTGTGAAATCACATATTAAAATGTTAATGCTTTATATGCTAGGCTTTTGTTGTGCTTTCTAACTGCTACAAAGAAAATTTCTTTTAGAAAAGCCTCACTGAAGAATGACAAGAAAAGTTTAAGAGCCAGATATAAGTGTCGAACACAAAAAAGTAACAGGTAGTTACTATTGGAAAGTAGTAGTGATTTCAGTGGCAGCTCAGTTTTTTAACAGTAAGTATCAGATTAAAATTCAGCTAGTACATATTTTTGCCTAAATTTTTTGGCTTTACTTTCAGACACTTTGTGTATTTTAATTATCATCTCAGTGTGTTAGTCCTTTTGTGCTGCCTAACCTAAGCATTCTAACCAAATGTAATTTCTCCTCAGCATAAGTTCTTCAAGCATTTAGGACCTAGTTTTAGTTGCGTATGTCCATATATTAGCTCCCTAAATAAACCAAGAGAGATCTGCTATAGAGTAACTATTAGGGGAGAAATAAAAACAAGAAAGAAATAAGTAAGTATGTATTGAATGAAAGAAACATGTAATGAGTTTATATTCTAATTAAACATAGAATCGGGACCTTTCACCCTAGTCTAAAACTGGTCTAAAAGAACCCAGACATCTCTCTTTTTATAATTAAATGTTTTTATATGTCACTCTAAATCATACTGGGGGTGAAGCAGAGTATCAAGTAAAAAAATTTTTTGAAGATATAAATAAGACTTTGAATTAGAAGTATTACTGCTTCTTCGAGTTTAACAATTGAATCATCACCATGGAGAGAGAGAAGGAAGACCAGGGGAATAATTGTGGTTTGGTTGTTTTTGTTGTTGTTGTTGTTTTGTTTGTTTGTTTTAACATAAGAGCATAAGACCTACCTAAAGTGGTCTAGTCACAAGGGAAGTAAGATATTCAGGAAAATTATTTAGTTGGTGTGAAATCGTTCCTAGAAACCAATATCCTACTCGTTTAGGAAATAGGTGTCACAGAGGCACCTGAGCAAGGGTACATTTCCTTTACTGCTGACACAGGCATGCCATACCCCATCAGCCAAATGTTCACAGTGAATCAGATCATCTGTAGCATAATGTTTCCTTAATGGTCTAGGCTCAAATCCAGCTAGGCCCTCATCAACACTGAATACCGAAGATATCTCCAGTATTTGTTGATTCATTCCTTCATTGCCTGTACTTATACAGAACCTACTGGGGGTCAAGCACTACATGCCAAATAGGCTCTGGGAATGTAATAAAGACTCAGATGAAGTCTTGCTTCCACCTTAAACCTCTGTGATCTTTGTTTTGGGCAGAAAGAAGATAGTTCAGATTCTCAGGTGTCCAAGCTAAGAGAGAAACTACAGCTGATCAGTGCTCTCACCAACAAACCTGAGAGCAACAGGCCTCCAGAGACCACCCATGAAGGTGAGATATTCAGGGCAGGCTTCTGAATATTTCACGCAGGCTTGAGCAGCTTGCCTCCCACATGGAGGAGAAAGGTGTTCCAGCAGGACTGATCGAACAGAGTGAATGATGCCTCAGCGCACCGAGATGAAGCTGATACACTTTGCTTTCATTTAGAAAAAGCCCATTTGGTACATGATTTGTACTCCAGTCTATTAAGGGCAGAAGGGGTAATGTTTAGCGGGAAATAGACTTCTCCATGCTGTCTGCATCCAATTATAGGCAGAAAAACATTACTGTCATAGCATGTATTAAACCAACTAAATGTTTACAGAAGTCTTTTCATTTCTTTAAGTGCATAAAATTTACTTAAAAATAAATATTAGTGCTCCTGAAAAACCATTAACAAATAATGATGGGATCATTGGGTTGGAAAAGGACATAGCTAGTCAATATTGGCAGATATATGAACCTCCACCAGTTTAAGCTCGTGGGGGACGTAACCAAGACATTGGACTTTGTTGGCTTTGACCCCTACTTGCCCCCACCCCCAACAAATATTTTTGACTTTTGAGAAAGCAATACAACTTCTCTTACTCTCCTTTGAGTAGAAGACAGACTACAGTGGGAGGCCTTGTCCTAACATTGTGCTACGCAATTATATGGGGGCACTCTTAGCAACGGCTGGTCTGGTGGCACCTATCCCCAGATCAGGCTTAAACACAGCTTATAGGATATCCGATATCCAAAGCTATTCTCACTTGCAGCTTAAATTCTTAACATCTAAACATGTATAATGCTTACGGGTACTGTAAGTGAAACTGCAGCCTCAAACCTAATGACATAGAGAAACCAACCAACCCACCAACCCACCTTAATGTTATATACTGCTGATTGACTTCACTTAGGCACAAAACATTAATCCATGCCTTTAACTTCATTTAGTCACTTCGCTACTTAATTCTCAACTATTTCCTTTTTATTTTTCAATTACAGTTGACATTCAGTGTTGTTTTTAATTTCAGATGTACAGCGTAATGATTAGACAACCATATAATTTACAGAGTGATCCACCCCAGTATTTCAAGTACCCACCTGGCACCATCCAAAGTTATTGTACTATTACTGACTGTTCCCTGTGCTGTCCTTCACATCCCCATGACTATAACTACCAATTTGTACTTCTTAATCCCATCATCTTTTTCACACAGCTCCCCAACCCGCCTCCCCTCTGGCAACCATCAGTTTGTTTTCTGCATCTATGGATCTGTTTCTGTTTTGCTTGTTCGTTTATTTTGTTCATTAGATTCTGCACATAAGTGAAATAATATATTTGTCTTTTTCTGGCTGACTTATTGCACTTAGCTGACCCTGTAGGTCAGCAATTTTCGATCTTTTTCATCTTATGGCACATATAAACTAGTTTCTAAACTTTGGCAGCACACACAAAAATATATTTTTTCAATCTAACAGAAAGTAGGTATAATTTTGATTGACTTAGAAAAGAATAACAGTTATCCTTTTGTTCAAAAGTGACCTTTTTTAAAATCAGGTGCCTATACTTTTTTAAAATTTAATCTTTATTGTATTTTTTTTACCCATTACCATTTAGTCTCTGAATACCTCCTCCCCCCAGCAATCACCACACTGCTGTCCATGTCCTCATTTGAGTCCTTTTTCCATTTTGCTCAATCCCTCCATCTCTTAACCTCCCCCTATATTTGTATACAAGGATTCCTAGTACCGAGAATTAACCAATCAAGCACAGCTTTATTACACGACATGACCAGTAAGGTGAAGCACTGTTATATGACCTGTATATTTATGGTCCAGGACAGGGCATTCACACTGGATGGCTATTGTCGCACTGGCTGTTGCCCTTTTTTTTTTTTTCTTTTTATCAATGTATGGTTGCCTTTCACCTGCCTCCAGCTACGGACCTGGCTGGAGACCTGGCTGGAGACCTGGTTGTGTGCCCTGGCTAGGAATTGAACCAGTGCCTTATCTACTGAGCCACCAGCCAGGGCTTTGTTGTCATTTTTTTATTTGACAGTCTAAGGAAAAAGAGGTCCAGTGCTCTAGACTAGCCAGGTATTGCATGTTCTAAAAATTATTTGGCATACCAGTTGAAAATCACTGTTCTAGGTCCATTCATGCTGTCAGATGGTAACATTTCATTCTTTTTTTATGACTTAGTAATATTCCATTGTATACATGCAGTCTGTCCTGAAAGTATCAGTCATATAAACTTTTAATTATATTGATGCTCGCTTGATATTTTAAGGACAGACTTCATATGTACCACAGCTTTTTTATTTACTCATCTATTGATGGGCATTTGGGTTGCTTTCATATCTTGGCTATCATAAATAATGCTGCAGTGAACATACGAGTATAAGTATCTTTTAGAATTAGTATTTTGGGTTTCTTTGAATATACATATACACAGAAGTGGAATTGCCGGATCATAAGGCAGTTTTAGTTTGGTTTCCAGAGGCTGCACCAGTCTGCATCCCAACAGTGCACATCCTTGCCAGCACTTGTTTGTTGACTTATTTATGATGGCCATTCTGACAGGTGTGAAGTGATATCACATTGTGGTTTTAATTTGCATTATCTGATGGTTAGTGACATTGAATATCATTGCACATGTCTGTTGGCTATCTGTATGTCTTCTCTGGAGAAGTGTCTATTCAGATCCTCTGCCCATTTTTTAATTGGCTTGTTAAGGTTTTTGGTTTTTTGTTTTGTTTCTTGTGGGTTTTTGTTTTGGTGTTTTGGTATTGAATTTAGGAGTTCTTTGTAAATTTTGGATATTGATTCCCTATCAGATGTGTCATTTGCACATGTCTTCTTCCATTCAGTAAGTTGCCTTTTCATTTTGCTGATGGTCTCCTTTATGAGCTATTTCTCTTAAGTATATGTACAATTGTACTAAAAGGTGACCTTCAATACTGGTTTAATTTGGTGTCAGAGTTGATAATACTAAAACCTTATGTGTTTGTTACAGAACAAATACAAAGTTTCATATCAAAGCCATCAGCATTGCCAGAACTTCCACAGTCCCTCGGAGACCACAGTGAAAATGCTGCTCCACTAAGACCTATCTCCCTACCAGGAATTTCTAGCATCAAAGGTAAATTTTTATACCATGGATTAATAAGGGAAATGTTCAAAGTTGTAACTTCTCAATTTTTTTAATTGTAAGAAAAAGAATTATCTCTAACATTGACTGAACAATTCCTATTGGCCAATATTTGATATGTATTATATTATTTAATCCTGATTAACAGCCAATTCTGGGAATATAAATATTCATGTATGATACCCATTTTACTGAAAAGGAAACTAACTACCTAAGTCCCCACAGCAAATAAGTAGATGATGAAAAAATTGTACCAAGGCAATCTGACGCCAAAGTTTGCGATCTTTTTTATTATTTTTAGAGAGAAGGGAAGGGAGAGAGACATCATTGTATGGTTGGTTGCCTTTCACCTGCCTCCAGCTACCGTCCTGGCTGGAGACCTGGCTTGCAACCTGGTTATGTGCCCTGGCTGGGAATCGAACCAGCAACCTTTGGGCTCGCAGGCCAGAGCCTTATCCACTGTGCCACCAGCCAGGGCTCCAAAGTTTGCACTCTTAACATGTACTATATTATCTCTCTGCCAAGTGCACAGCATATTTTATAAACTTATGCTTTATATACACGTACAATAAAACATTTATTACTTATGACTTAGTAATATTCCATTGTATACATGCAGTCTGTCCTGAAAGTATCAGTCATGTAAACTGATGGCAGGCATTAAGAACAAGCATCCCACCTGCTTTTCTGGCTTTCAAGGAGCTTTTTAGACTTCCTTAGCTGCTTTGCTGTGCTATCTTAAGAGTGAAAGTAGAACCTTATTCAGAAGCTTGTTTACAAAATTCCTTGCTGTTCTAGACCTTGTACTGCAGCTGTTCCAGCCACACCCCACCAACCCGACTGCAGACCATTCCTATTCTTCCTGAATATCATCAGCAGGAGGCCTAAGTGTGAAGTTGAATAACTGAAGAAAGGAAAGGAGTTTAGGAAGATTTTTAAAGAAACATAAGCTTCATTGACTGTCTTCTCATACTAGAGACTAAAGCTACTAAGTTGTCCAGGAGGGGCACAATCAAGTCCTTTTTAAATGTTATGTAAATAATCAGCCCTCCTAAGTGTTCATTATGGGATCCTTGAGAAAATACCAGAAGAAACTATTGGTAGAAATTCTCCAATCCCACTGGCTCAAATAATAACTTAAAGAAGCAGATACAGATCAAGTGGTATTATTGCTCTCTCTCTCTCATAACTAGAATGAAAAGACAAAGAGCACAAGTGAGCACTCTTATACCGGGGTCTAGTAAAAGTAGGTTTATAGTTGTATGCAAAACACAGTTTATTCTTGTATTTATTAATTAATTATTGGATTTTTCTATTCAAACAACTGTAAACATACTTTTCCCTACCCTGTATAATCTTCCAGGTTATTTTTTAATTGAGATGTAATTCACATACCATATTATTCACTGCTCTAAAATGTATAATTCAGTGATTTTTAGTACATTCATAAGTTTCCGCAACTATCATATTAATTCTAGAATTAATTTTATTATCCCAAAAAAGAAACCCTGTACCCATTAAATAATCATTCCCTATTCCTCTTCTCCCAACCCTGGCAACCACTAACCTCTCAACCACTTTCTCATTGGATTTGTCTTTTCTGTGTATCTCATATCAATTGAATCATACAATATATGACCTTATATATGCTTCTTTCTTTCAGTATGTTTCTTCCATGTAGCATAATGTTGTTAAGTCCATCCATGTATTAGAATATAACAGTATATCATTCCTTTTTATGGATGAATAATATTTCATTGCATGGATACATTTTGTGTATCCATTCATCAATGGTGGGCATTAGGGTTGTCTACTTTTTGACTATTAGGAATAATGCAGCTATTAGCATTTGTATATAAGTTCTTGTGTAGACATATGTTTTCATTTCTCTTGAATATAGGAATGTAATTGCTGAGTCATATGATAACACTATTAACTCTGTTTAATGGACAATAAGCCAAATAAGCTCAACTCCCAATCAATTACCTCTTAAGCCTTTGCAGTCCTTTTCACCCCTTCAGCATAATAAAAGCAGAAAAATCTAAAAGGCAGGCCCTAGACAGAGAGAAAGCCAGTCTTAACTTATCCTCTGTGATTGTCTATCACTGCTTCTATTTTGGGAGGATGGCATCATATAGTATTCCTCTCACTCTTAAAGGATCAAGAATGAATCTTTTTGATTTAGCCATAGCTAAACCTTACCTTTTGGAATCAGAATATGCAAAGTTGCTTCCTTTTTAGTGTTTTAAATTCAGTTGAGGCTACTTTTTAAACTGTTAACTAAATTTAGTTGTATGTATAAACAGAGACTTTTTTTTTTCATTTTTAAACAGATCTTCAGGACTTTTTCCACAAGACTGGCCAGAATATGGATGGGAAGCTGACCTACCAGGAAATTTGGAACTCCGTAGGTTCTGCCATGCCAGCACCAGAGAGTTTGAGCAAGTTCGATGCTGATGGAGATGGAAGATACTCATTCCCAGAGCTAAGGGTAGCTTTAGGTGTCTAGCCTCATTGGGCACATGTAGAAACAGATATATACCCTGGGCTACCTAAGATCTACTCACCTAACAAAAACAACCCTTTAACTTACCTATCAGCCCTCCAGTCCTCCAAACTACTGTACCATACACATTGCCACCTTTTAACTTGTTTGAAAAGCTATATAAAAGATATTTTTTTAAAAAAAAGATCATTTTACTTATGATATTCAGAAATCTATGATTTCCTAAAACCAGTAATATCTTAATTCTAAAATTGCCAGAATTAAAGTCAAGCCCTCTTTCTTTCTCTTTCCTTTTTTTTTCTAAGGGAAGGAGACCTTATCTTTTAGAACTGGAAAATGTGTATATAGTGAGAAAAAAGCCACCTTTTATATTTCGCATAAATTTGCCTTAAATTAGCTGCACTTTATACAGGCTCAGAAAATGTCTTTTCTTTAAAAGATAGACTTTTCTGTTTGTAAATATTTAAAATGAAAGAACTCTGCATATTTTGTGGGAGTAAAAGGAATGGTTTGAAACAGGACATAAACAAATGACTTGTAAGTAAAAATTGCTAATGACCTCTAGTTTTAGTGGGTAGAACTAGATCCAATTCTCCTTCAGGCATCTCCCTTAGGTACCATGGGGTTTGGTCTTGTGGCTAGAGGAATATATTTAGGGAGTAGATACTGTGAGGACAGTATAAACTCTAGGCTCAGGAAAGTAAGATCTAGCTCTTTGTTTCTGTCCCCTTAGGTAATCCCAACCTGTGAAACAAGTTTTGTTGGGGATTTTTCTGATTTTCAGGGTTTATAAGGATAAAAGTTATCCAATGGCAAGCTACATTTCCTCCCAGTGAGCTAGATTATTTTCCTCCACCCACCCCAACCCCCACGTACACAGACTCAAGTGTATCTTAAAGCTATAGCTGACTTCCACCTCTAACACTGCCTTCATTCTGAATAGCAGGATTGAAGTCCCTTGACCACTGTCTCAACCCAGGAATTTTAATTAAACCTGGCGGCTAACCAAGAACCTAATTTGTTCCTCTGGGGGCTACTGCCAAAAAGATTGTGAACCTATTAGGTTTCTTCATAATTATCACGTTAGAAGTAGCTAGAAGCTTTATGTCCAGAAAATGCCAAACAATAGCAAACAGGCCTGAAATATTGGACTTCACATGATGGTAGCAAGTGCTTTCAAATCTAATACAAGCGACTGCGATACTTTCCTTTTTAAATACTTCTGTAGGCCTGGCACTGAAGGACTCTGGACTGGAAGGAATTATAACTCATGTCACCTGCTTGTGTTCTGTGTTGTTCTCAGAAGGAGCCTTTGGGCAATACAGAAGGAAAAAACTGCAAAACTTAACTGCGCTGTAAGCCAAGTCAGGGAGAAACTAGAGAAGCTTTCATGGCGTCAACTTCTTTAGTGAAGCTGATTTCCATTTTCACTTTGTACATGTTGTTCAGTTAGCCATGGATGCAGTCAAGCATCCTTAACTATTTAAGGGCTGGTTTATTTTTCTTTGTAATAATTCAGCTTGGTGTAGGCTAACTTTGTTTTTCTTCTAGAAATATTAAAATTTAGTTAAAGCAAGATGAAGTCTTTTCCCACGAATGTATTTGCTTACCTCATAGGGCATATGCTTCTCTCTTTTAAAAAAGAATTTTTTTTTTCCTTGCTCATGTGAGCTATTTCACTTTCTTGGAAAGATTAAAATATAGTACAAAATTAGCCTGGCACACCTTTCCCAAGTAGCTTAGTTGCTTAGAGCATCATCCCAATATAACAAGGTTGTGGATTCAACCCCTGGTTAGGGCATACACAAGAATCAATCAATGAATGCATAAATAAGTGGAAAAACAAACTGATGTTTCCCTTTCCCCTCCCCCTTCCTCTTTCTCTCTCTAAAAATAAATAAATAATTTTCTTTTTAATTAGCTTCGCACTTTAGGTAACTTGAAGATCACTCTTCCAGCTGCCTTCCATGACCCCCCCCCCCCACTTTTAATATATACCCTGATGTATTTTATAACAACCAAATAACATTCTAGCAATAAATTGAATTATACTGCTATATTTGTATATACTGTACCATAATAGTATGTCTGTACCTGGAAAAAAAAAATTTTTTTTGTGAACTGATTTATATGAAATATACTTGAGGGTAATGTAGCTTGTCCTTTTTAGTTTCAAATTCTTATTCATAGGCAGATACTTTGAGGACACCTTAACTCTTTGTTGTGTGTACTGTTCTTTGCATCTGATAGCTATTTGTGGAGGAGTCAGTTTTGTTTTTTGGTTTATTATCTGTTCTCACCTCAAGCTTGTCTGGCTAGCATCATCCCTGAGCCAGGTATAGTACTATCCTCTCCCCCTACCAAATTTGGCAGAGGTGTCCCTGCTACACTCTCAAGACTTGTGAATACCCTTGTCACACTGCCTCAGAAAGGGCCCTATCTTCCAGGCAGACCTAGGACATCTTGAACACCTTTGTTTGAAGTTGAGCAGATTTATTCGTTTAAGAAGAGCCTCAGAAACCTATTATTCAGTGTTAATTTGGGATTTATATTTATAAATTGTCTTAACTTATCCAACCTGTAACTTGTGTTTAGCTATTATCAAGCCCCACCTGCCATATCTGAGCTCCGAGAGGAAGGTTGAATAGTAGTGGTGAGTTTGACCTTGGTTTTCAATACTGCTCTCTGGCAGCATCCACTGCTGTTTTCCTAATTTACCCAAAGCACTGCTTCTTGGTCCTTTTTTTTTTTCTTGTCTGTACTTTCTGAAATAATGTTTTCTCAAAACAGATTTCTTATAAATCAGAGAGGCAAACCATTTTATAGGAAGAAAAGAACCAAAAGAAGAGAGAACCCCAGCTTAGGGATGACTGTAGTATTGTCTCAGAGGCCCTTAGGAGTGTATCTGAAGCAGCAAAGCTGAAGAAGGGACACTCTTCACCTGTTAGCTGCCTTCCTTCCCCTTGGTGCTTCCTCACTTTATGTTGCTGGACAGAGCACTCAGCACCCCTGGTGGTCTTACAGTCACAGTTGAAGATTTTGACTATGATGGGCTCCTACTCATAATGGCCAGCTGTTGAGTTGTTTTTAGTGACAGCTTTTGTTTGCTGCACACCTCATTGGCTTGCTTACCAACACCAGCTAGATGCAGTCTCTTCTTTCATATCCAAACCAGAGCACATTTGGGTATACCTGAGATTCTATAGAACGTGTATTGTTTGTTATATGAACCTAACCTACCTTGTTGTTTTCTCAACATTAAGAAAGGTTGAACTATTTTGCTTTAGTGGAGCTATTTTGGTAATGTATAAGTAGTTTTGGTTCTGTTTGGAGAGTGAATTCAAAGTTTCCATGACTTGATTTGAATTTTGCTTATTTCATATCAGTCATACAACCATTTTAATTTATCTAAATAAAAGGTTTTCTTTCTCTCCCACTGTGTCTATGACTAAAGCCCCCCCACCCCTGATTACTAAGGAAAAAATTAAATGTCTGGAAAAAGTCCAGCCGTTGTTAATATAACAAGAACACTTTGCACAACTTCCATGTAACCTGGCAGCCAAGGAGAGAGAACTGGAATGCATATGTGTGAACAATGATAACTTCCCTGTACTAGTCAGTGGGGGTGGTAGACACTGTTGAGTAAGCATGTAATCTGTGATCCTTTTTTGGGGGGGTTCCTTCCTCCCTTTGAAAGCAAAGACAAACAGATTGTGGGCACAATGTTAAGTTGAAGAATCTACCAAACGAACACAGAATTTGGCCTGAAGAGTGAAGGATGCTTCTTTGGCATCTGTAGGTTGGGATCTGGCAGAGGGAAAAATGGGCGAGCCCTGGCATCTGTATCAACCAAAGAAGCTTTATTTAGGGCAATTTTATAGGTTGAGATTCAGTGTAAGAGCATGCTTATAAGAAATGTTCCACCACCTTAAAAAAAAAAAAAAAAAAAAGCCTTGGAATTAATTGCAATTGAGTAGACTTCCAATCAAGATTGCAGTATAGGTAAACATGGCTTACCCCCTCACACAACCATATCAAAATTACAACTGAACTATAGAATAACCATTACTCAGAAGCATCAGAAATCTAGTTGAATAAAAAGTCTGACAACTACAGAATTGAAAAACACCACATCCATCCAAACTGGTAGGAGGGGTAGAAATGCAGAATGGGCTAATCCTACATCCACATGTGGGGATAAATATTCAGGAGGAATATCTTGGGCGTGAGGAGTCCTAGCCCTATACCAGGCCTCCCAGCCCAGGGATCCAGTGCCAAGAAGATAAGTTCCCATAACTTTTGGCTGCAAAAGCCAGTGGGGATCAACTCAGTGGAAGAAACTGTTGGAGTCCCAAGCAGTTCCTCTTAAAGGACCCATGCACGGACTTGCTCAGACTCCACCTGAATTCCAACATCTAGATTGCAGCTTGAAAGGCACCAGTGACATACAAGGAGGAAATGAAATATGTAGCATGAAAGTGAGAACTGAGGGACAACTTTCTCTCAGAGATGGGCAGAGGCCATTGTCCCTTTTCTGAACCATTCCCCCACAGAGCCAGCAGGCTGGTGCCATATATGAGACTCCATCAACCTGGCTAACACTGTTTGCCCAGACCTGGAGATCCCCTGAGACTCCACCCATCCCACCCAACTTGTGAGCCCACCTGAGCCTATTGATGGTCCTTTCCATATGAATGAGCGATCCTCGTTCATGTTTCACAGCTTCGTGAATCTTCTCAAAACAAGCAACATCTGGCCTCAGTGAGCTCCCGCCTCTGTACTTCTTGCTAAGTGGCCCCGGGCCCATTACTAACAGCTATCAGCCTAGGTTCACAGCTTGGCTTCTCCTGGGAATCTCCAAGTCCAGGATAAGTAGAAGCATCTCAGATTGTATTATAGCACAGGCAGGGTGCTCTGGGCACAACACAGGTCGGGGCTGACCTTGGTCTGCACCACTTGGGAAACCCCAGAGCCCGCGCACCCAAGAAATAGCTACAGACCATGTTGGAGCACCACCACCCTGCCCCTGCACAGCTGGGCCTCCATGGAGAGGGGAGGTTGGTGGTCGATGGTTGCAGCTGACTGTCAAGGCTCAACTACAAGAGAAGGGTGTACTAGCCCACACCAAAGATGCACCTCAAGTACCCAGCTTAGGTGATAGGGGAGACTGCCACTGGACCGTACAGAACACCTACTACATTAGGCCCCATGCTACCAAGATACAGAGTCAAAGCAGCTCTACCTATTACCTAGAAATAGACACAGGGAGGCTGCCAAAATGAG
>PVIW01000522.1:33391-322810 GCA_004026585.1 Noctilio leporinus
AAAAAAAAAAAAAAAAAAAAAAAAAAAAAAAAAAAAAAAAAAAAAAAAAAAAAAAAAAAAAAAAAAAAAAAAAAAAAAAAAAAAAAAAAAAAAAAAAAAAAAAAAAAAAAAAAAAAAAAAAAAAAAAAAAAAAAAAAAAAAAAAAAAAAAAAAAAAAAAAAAAAAAAAAAAAAAAAAAAAAAAAAAAAAAAAAACCCAAGTGAAAGAACAGATCAAAATTCCAGAAAAAGAGCTAAACAAAATAGAGATAAACATTCTATCAGATGCAGATTCAAAACACTGGTTATAAGGATGCTCAAGGAACTTAGTGAGGACCTCAACAGCAGAAAAAAGATCCAGTCAGAAATGAAGGATACACTAATTGCAATAAAGAATAATTTATAGGGAAACAACAGTAGAGTGGATGAAGCCAAGAATCAAATCAACGATCTGAAACATAAGCCAAAAAGCAACCAGTCAGAACAAGAAGAAAAAAAAGGAAAAAAAACGAAGATGGTGTAAGCAGCCTCTAGGACAACTTAGCATTCCAACATCCCCATTATAGGGGCGCCAGAAGGAGAAGAGAAAGAGCAAGAAATTGGAAATCTATTAAAAAAATAATGAAAGACAACTTCTCTAATTTGGTGAAGGAAATAGACATGCAAGCCCAGGAAGCACAGAGAGTCCCAAACAAGATGGATGCAAAAACGTTCACCACATCATAATTAAAATGCCAAAGGTTAAAGATAAAGAATCTTAAAAGCTTGGTTACCTACAGGGGAGTTCCCATAAGACTATCAGCCGATTTCTCTAAAGAAACTTTGCAGGCTAGAAGGGATTGGCAAGAAATATTCAAAGTCATGAAAAGCAGGGACCCACAGTCAAGATTGCTCTACCTAGCAAAACTACCATTTAGAATAGAAAGGCAGATAAAGAGCTTCCCAGACAAGAAAAAAATAAAAGAGTTCATCATCACCAAACCATTATTATATGAAATGTTAATGGGATGTATTTAAGAAAAATAAGATTAAAAATATGAACAATAAAATGGCAACAAATACATATTAATCAACAATTGAATCTAAAAAACAAACTAAGCAAACAAGAAGAATTGAGAAATGGATACAGAAAGCATTTTGATGGTTGCCAGGTTGGAGGCAGCTGTGAGGGAAATGGGTGAAGAGATGAGGGGATTAAGAAGTACCAATAAGTAGTTACAGAAAAGCCATGGGAATGTAAATACAGTATAGCAAATGGAGTAGCCTAAGAACTTATACATATGACCCATGGACATGAACATGGTGTAGGGATTGCCTGAGGAAGTGTGGGGTGCTGTGTGGAGGGGGGTGAAGGGGGAACACTGGGGCACCAGTAATAGCATAATCAATAAAATAGCATTCAATATTTTTAATTACAAAAAAAAGGGAGAGTGGTTATAGAGGGGATGGAGCATTTTTGCACAGAAAGTAATAGAAAAATTAGCTCTACGTTGCTAAATTCTGGGATCACACACTATCTGGGTGACCTTTCCATTCAGGGAAGACTACATAAAGCTTAGCTCATCTGAGCATTTTACCAAATATGCTAAGACAGTATTTCCAAAGTGAAAGGAAAAAACATATATCCTGGGGCTGAACTGAGCTTTCTTACCTTTAGAACCAAATAACCGATATTATCTTTGTTTCTCTTTTTAGGACAGTTTCTAGAAAGTACAAAAATTAATATTCTCATATAGTGGATCTTACCTTTTGGAGAGACCATAAATGCCTTTGAGAAAGATTTTTTTTAACTGCATACACATTTCTGTGTATAATTTTAAGGGCTTCACTGACTAGCCCTTCCCCAAAGCCAATCCATGGATCGAGTTAATTACACTTTACACACACACATACAGAAATCATTTTCCAAGTGCTTTCTAACAAGATACATCATTAGGGAAGGGGCACCAGGGTGCGTGGTTGGAGATTTGGAAATTTGAAGCCAGGCAGATAGAAATTTGAGACCTTGCTCTGCAGCACAATATGGTGAATGCCCTTGGGAGCTAGCCCATCATCTGTAAGAGGAGGGTCATTGGCAGTGTTTTTATATTAGAAATAATGTAGAGACAACCACAACTCAATACACATGCATGTTAACAATGAATGTGATTGAGCCAGCAGTGCCATGTGGCTCATGGATCTCAATGACTTGTCTTGCCTGTGATATGGTCACTGTGAATTGCCATATCTCACCCACCTTCCACATCTATCACCCTTGTGGCAGCTGTGCTTACTGTCCCACAGAATAGCAGTGCCTTTGGGTACCTATCATCCCAGGGTCTGGCACACAATTTCGGTCTTAAATAAATACTGGCAGAAGACTGTGAGGCCCATCACAAGCGCTGGTTCAGTGTGTCTTCCCACAGCCAACCCTCTAATTCCCGCTTGTATTGCTGTTAACTCAGTGGCCTTCAGTTTGGTTTGCAAATTGTCCCTATCAAACAGGAGAAGGACCATGCCCTCAAAACAACAAATGAGACACAAGGGAACCTGGGACTTTGTAAAATCTTTCATAATGTGACATTCAGGTGGACCCTAGCCTGTTTCAGTACTTCCTCCGAGGTCAGCTCTGCCTTCAGTGAGGTTACAATTCTGAAGCAAAAGGCTTGCCAGTGGAGCGGTGATCCTCATGGGCCAGTGTGGGGAGGGAATGAAAGTGGATGTTCCTTTCAGGACATGTGGCCAAAGGGTAAGAGACCGAGTGGTTCAGCATTGGAGGTAGGTTATACAAGGAGAGGGTGAAGGACGCCTCCTGAAAGATGGGAATTGGGACTGGGGAGCTGGCCTGGGGCTGAGGCATTGGGGCAGGTTGGGGCAACTGTGGGACCAGCTGCAATGCAGGTTGTAGGGGAACAGAGGCCTCCACGTTGGGGCTGCTCTGTTGAGCAGTGTAGCTCCCACTCTCAGGGCTGTCCAACTCCCACAGAGGATCTGAATTCAGGACCTCAGACTCAGTCTTGGTGACAGTGGGGGAAGGGCCCGTGTTGATAGCTGCATTCATGCCATAGTGCCTTCGCTTGTTAATCCAGTACAGCAGTGGGCTGTAGGGGAACGCAGCTGTTCTCATCACCTCCACCCACTCTCGGGCACGCTCTGCCCGCCGCAAGTTCTTCCTCCAGTGCAGAAAGAGAATGCAGCCACCAGTTAGCACTGAACACAGCCCAAGGATTCCAAAGTACAGCGAGACCCACACTAAGGCAATAAGAAAGAAAAAGGCAGTTCGGCTGATTGCTCTAGCTTGGGGCCTGAGCTGTTTCCCATTCCTCTTTCTAACCCATCCATCAGTCATTCCATCCACTTAATCGCTCTCTTCCTTCCCTCCCTCCTTATTGACTTCATCGTTCTCTTAGTCAAAGCTGGATTTCCAGCAAACTTCAGAGGCCACCTTAGCCCTCTATAGATAAGGAAAGCTAGATCAGAGAAGGAGCATGACCTTCCCTGGCTGTCAAGCCTCTGGATCGATCTAATTTTCAGTCTCACCAGACTGAGAAACCTGACTAAAGGCAAGGCTCATCAAGAAAGTAAAAGCTTAACAGTTGACAGGGACACCAGTGTCCTATCCCATTCCACCACACCCCTTACCCATTGAGTTGTGATGATCCTAGGGTATTCTTAGTATCCCTCTATCCTCAAGGAACCCTTCGTTTTCTAGAGGAAACTATATCCTAACTGCTTAGCATTCCTCTATGCAGGCAGCCATCACCCCATCCATGCAAAAGGTCTTCCCTGAGTGTTCTTCCAAGGTAAGGACACAAAGCAAGGGCTAGGGATTGGAAGAGGGTCATTTACCATCAGGGAGGCTAAGGTCCTTTAGTTGGGAATCCATAATGTTGATCTTTGGTACCTTTCCGATGGCTCTGGAGAGAAGGAGCTCACCTACCCATCTGTGCAGTCAATAGGAGTCCTTGGAATGGCCAGGCCCCATTGTTTTCCTAAGGATGAGGTCACTGGGTTCTGAGCATTGAGCATTTTGAGGTTGGTGCTTCTGAAGCCCTGGGTTAATGATAGGGACTCCCTCTAATGGTATCATAAAGTTTGTCTACTGCTAGTATCAGGGACTGATCCAGCCACTGAAATTGTCTACCCCCTACCCCTTATAGTGAACCCACAAAGCAGCCCCAGACAGGGCCCAGTCTCTCAGGACCTCAGCCATATTGCTGCGTTTTAAGAAACAGTTGATGGAGACCTGTTCCCAGTGGGAAGTGGGGCAAGGAGTGCACACAGGTTTGGGCAGCCCTGCCCTTAAGATGTCTGTGACCAACTTGTCCAGAGAAACTGCTCAAGGAAACTAAGTGATGAACATCCCCCTTCTTGGCTCTCACAATCTCATTTTTGTTTCGTTACCTTCCTTCAAGGAGCGGCATTTACTGGGCACCAGGTCCTGTGGGAGCTCCCCACTTGCTGGCCCTACATCCTTTCCAGCCTCACCTTCTTCACCATCCTTCACATACCTTTTCCTTCTGATCAGGCCAGACTCCTACACCCAGCCTGCTTCTTCAAAGCTCTGGAGTTATGCTTATACTGCCTCCATCTAGGAGTGCCCCTCCCCACACTTCCCTCGACTGAACACCTGCTCATCCTCCAAGGCTCAGCTCAGCTCAACTCCATACTCTGTGACAAACAGTAGTTTCAGTTGGCTTCCCAGAATTCCATCATCTCCAGTTTGAAGGGACTTTGAGGGTTGTCTAAACACAAAGACCATCAAATGCTTGAGCCTGGAGATAGATTTCCCCTGCCCTTTTGACTTGCTTTGGTCTGGGACTTACTCGAACTTCTTGTGACAACTTGATCCATTTATGGGCTTCTCAGAAAGTCCTTTCTTAGTCAAGCCCAAATCAGCCTCCCTGTACTACCCACCCGTGGGCCTAGCTCAGCTTCTTGGCACCATTTAGTTACTCCCCTCTTTGTGTCCCCCACCCCCAGTGTGTTACTTGGGCACTGTTTAGCTCAGATTTCCCTCCTGATCCACTTATCCTCAGCTCTTCTACCTCACTGGCTCCTTGGCTGGTTTTCCCTCTTTCCCCTGATCACTAAATGTTAGCATGCCCTAGAGCAGTCCTTAGCCCTCTATCTACATTCATTCCCTCAGTGATCTCATTCAGACTCATAGCTTTAAATATCATATATACTGTATACCTATATACGCTGATAACAACTTCATCTCTCCAGCCCAGACCAGTCCTCAGAGCTTTAGACTCGTAACTGCCCTACTAATGTCCCCATTTGCTAGTCTATTAAGTGACCTTAGCCTAACATGTCCAAAACCAAACTCCTGATCATCTGCCTTCTAAAACTTACACCAGCCTAGGTAGGATTAATGGGTTGCGGGGCAGGGGAGGGTACCTACTCCAGCCAACTTCTATCCTTCCAGTCATTCAGGCCAAAGGTCTGTAAGTCATCCTCAACTTCTTTCATCCTCTTACCCAACTTCAATCCATTAGCAAAATCTTTAGGCTTTGCTTTCAAAAGCATTTTCCCATCACTGTCACCTTATCCTAAACCCTACCATCTCTCACTTGGATTATTAGTCTCCCTGTAGAGTGACCACTCATCCTAGTTTGCCTGGGACTGATGAGGATTTTAGGATGTAGGACTTTCAAGGTTAAAACCAGGTAAACCAGGACAAACAGACCACTCTTGGGAGAGCTTCCATCCTTGCCTCCCAAGCACTATATTCCAGCAGCAGCCAGAAATGATCCTTTAAAAAAAAAAAAAAAAAGGTCATGTTAATTATCTGCTCAACCTACAATGACTTCCTATTTCACTCAGATTTAAAACCAAATTTCTTAACCAAGGCCTGCAAAGCCCTGAACAATCTAACTACCCCTCCCCATACTTCCTTCACATGATAACTTCCTTGATATTCTACAAGCAGGGCAAATGTGCTCCTGCCTCAGGGCCTTTGCGCTCACCATTTCTTCTATCTGCAAGGCCCTTCCCCTAGATATCCATACAGAACATTACCTCATTTCCTTTAGGTCTCTGTTCAAATATCCCATATCTCTATTCTGTTAGTCTACTTTATTTTAATGAATAGCATGTATCATCACCCATCATGATATGTCTATTGTTTCTTTCCCCAGTAGAATGTAAGCTCCCTGAATTAATGTAAATAAGAAAATAAATACCTAAGAATTTCAGATAATCATAACTGCTATGTAGACAAAAATAAGGTAATGAGAAGAATATAAGAGATTGCGGGGGGCGGGCTGCATCAAGAAAAGCCCCTTTGAAGTAGGTGTTTATTTGTGAACCAAGCCCTAAATGATGAAGTAGCCACATGCCAATCCAAGTAATAGGCTCAGCCAGTGCAAGGACCTTGAGGCATATACAGGCTGGCACACTTGAAGGATTTACTAACCTGAGTTCAGCACAGACCCCAGCCCAGAGCCAGTCTCCCTGAATACAGGTTGAACTACTGAGCAGAGTTAAAAGGCTTGGTCCCTGTCCCTCGGGGACAGGGTATGGGGTTGGGGGGTGTCCATCATTCTGGAAAGATTTCTATCAGGTAAGACCCAAACAGAAAATACTTCCATGGAGGCAAACTGATGGGTACCATCTCAGAGGGCCTGCTGCAGGCCTGGTCCTGGGCTGGGAGCAGGAGAGAGATGTCGATGTCACTGCCCTTGACCCCAGGAGCTCACACCATGTTCAGCGGGTTCAGGGAGGTGAAGAAGACGGTTGTGTTGCGTGAAGAAAGAAGATAAAGCATTCCAGGGACCAAAAATAGCCTAAATAAAGATTTGTCAGGACAAGTCCAGGTGTGTTTTGGGAAGGAGAGTCGTTCAGTTTGTCTGGACTTCAAAATAGTTGGCAGAAAGTAGCAGGAGACGGGCTTCAGAGGCTGCTGGCATCTTGAAACGAGTTCAGGCCTCCAGAGAAGGTGGGCAAGTGGTTTAATGACTCCACCTGTTTCCTCATCTGTAAAATGAGGGGAAAACTGCCTCATAAGGTGTGAAGCAAATAGTGTTCTGCGCATAGAAACTCAGTAAAAAGGAGCTGTTCTTGTGATCACAGTTTATGTGAGGACCTTCGAAGGAAGGAAGGACAACTTCGATAGGCAATTGCCAAGAGAATTTAAAAGGGAGCAAGCAAGCTCGCAGACCTGAGCGGCTTTCAAGAGGAGACTAGGTGAGCCTCGGCTGCTAGTAAGAAGCCCGAAGGCATAAATCCGGGAAGGCTCCGGGGAGGAGGCGTGCAGTGGCAAAAGGCGTTGCAGAGGAAGTGAGACGCTTTCTCCCCGCCCCGCCCCGCTTTGCCCCGCCCGGGCTCCCGGAACCTTGGACGTGCGGAACCTCGAGGCCGGAGCGTCGGCGCCGCGGACCCGGAGCGCTGATGGAGCAAGCGCAGGGGCCGCGGGCCGAGGCCAACGTGCCCAAGGACGACGAGAAGGAGGAAGAGGTGGGGGCAGCCATGGCTGCCGTGATGGCGGCGGCTGGGGGCTCCGGTTCTGCGGTCCTGCAGTTGGCTGGCCTCTATCGGGGCCTGTGCGCGGTGCGCAGCCGCGCCCCGGGCCTGGGGCTCGTATCACCCGCGCTGCTGCGCGTGTTCCCGGTGCGCTGCGGTCCTCAGCCGCCTGCGAGGGGCGCCGGCGGCAGCAAGGTGGGGGACGAGCTCGAGACCAACCCTTTCTATGACCGCTACCGCGACAAGATTCAGCAGCTGCGCAGGTGCGGGCCGCGGCACGCCGGCGGAGGGCAGGGCGGAGGGGCAGCGCTCGGCCTGCGTTTCTAGCGTGCTTGACTCTGATACAACACCCCTGCGAGGTGGGCGCTGTTACTGGCCCCACTCAACGGATGGTGTATCTAGGCTCAGAGAGGCATGATCACTTGTCTCCAGTCACACAGCTAGTGTCAGAGCTGAGAGCCTCCTCAAAGCCCTGGCTTTTTCTTCGTTGTCTGCCTTTGTGCTTTAGTTCTCAAAGACCCTAAACACCCCTTGTGAAGCAGGCAGCTCCAAGACACCTGCCTTATAAAAATGGGAAAATGGAGCCTTCCAGAGAAGGAGCTTGACTTGCTCAAGGTCAGATATTGAGACAGCTGAGGTCTGGCCTAGAACTGATTGGTTCCCAAGCTCCTAGCTAGAGCACTGACTGCAAGGAAAGAAGATTGGACGTGGGAGCAGAATATCAGAGACTAGTAGTGTCATAGATCATCAATTGAACCCTCTCGTTAAGATGAGAAAACTGAGTATCAAAGAGAATAAGAGACCTGCCCAAGGACACAGCTGATTGAGATTCATCTGACTTGGAATCCTTGGGATCCATGGTTTCTAACACTACCTTGTCAGCTTCCAGATTAAAGGACCTAGAATTAGAGGAAATTGAGTTGGATGTATATGAAAAGGAGAAAAAATAATTTCACCTAGATAAAGGGAATCTAAGGGGTGACATAATAGTAATTTTCAAGTACTCATATAAAAGGAATTAGACATTTCTCTTATTCCTGAAGGTAAAACATGTAAAGAGATAAATGTAGGCTGAGAACATTTTAATAATAAAAGATATCCAAGGCAGGAGTGGACTTCACTGCCAAAGCCACTTCTCACTGCCTTTTCACTCATCAAGGGAGGCCTAGGTGTGGCTGTGGACACTGGTAGCACTGACCCTGCTGGTTCTGGCACTTAAAGCCCTGGCTGGGCAGTTGCCACACCCCACTGGGCAGGGCCTCTGGGACCACACCATGGAACTGGTGTGGAGGAAAAGAAGATGCACTCATGCTCATGGCTGTGAAGAAAGTGGTGTTTAATGTCACCTTTGGAAAGGAATTTTATGGAAGAGGCACACCCTAAGTGCCTTGACCAGCCAGGATTCTACCAGAGAGGTGAGCAAGATGTGCTTGGGTCTTCTAGCACATGACATTACAAGTCTCATGGCTGCAGAGCTGGAGTCTTTACCAAAGTGTACAGAGCTAAATATCACCTCATTGGCTGCATAGCCTAAAGAATTCTTAACAAGGATGGCAGCCTCAACCTGGACCTCAGGCCTCACAACCAGCCCCATTTGGCATAAGTGAAATGTTCTGACGTTCCACCTGCAGGAGCAGGTTTTTTGGAGAGAGGGTCAGAAAGATACTCAGATATAAATCTGCAAAACAGGCTGCCTGAAGCCTCTGAACCACCTACATCTGAATAAACAAATTTTTAACCTAGAGAGCTATCCAAGAGCTAGATGTGTTCAAATAAAATCTTGACATCTGATAGGAATGCTAATGGATTCCTGCCTGAAAAGGTACCCAGAAAGATGACCTCATAGTCCCCATCTTGAGGATTTTAAATTCTTTGAACTCTGAGTGTAAGTACTTGAGGGACTAAGCTGTCACCCTAGGGAATATTCTGCAGGAGAAAAATGTTACAAAGGCCTCTTAAAGAATAAGAGTAGTTGAAAGCTAGATTTCTTTTTCTACTTTTTTGATTTGTAACCCTACATTCAGGCCTCACCAACTGAAGGCAAATCCTCCAGCCTTTGAATGCGTATGTCCCCTCTCTGTAGAAGTGGAACATGATGTTTTGCTCTTTCCTAATCTGAAAAGGCCCAGGTGGCTTAACATTTGCTTTACATTTGATCAGGTCTGACCCAGCTGCTTTTGAGTCCCGACTGGAGAAACGCAATGAGTTTCGGAAGCAGCCAGTGGGGCACTCAAGGCAAGGTGACTTTATCAAATGCGTGGAAGAGAAGGTAAGACCTGTCCCTTTTTGTGTTGTTGGCTCCTCAGTACTCTACACCCTCAACCCAGACCCTCATCGTAGAAACAGACTCATTAATGGGTCAGCTGGATGAACTGAACATAGCCTCTCTACTCAGCTCAGTCTCCATTCATAAATGGTATCCTACTTTCCTGGTAAATTACTGTGGTCATGTGGAGCTACAGAGGGATGGAAAGGGTAGCTGCTGCAGTAGGCTATAGAGACTAGGGGGCAAAAAGGTGCTTAATAGTTACTGTTATCCTTAAATAAGAATCAAAGCTGGGGGAAAGCATGTTGAATGCTGTGTATAGGAAAAATAATCTAATGCAGTGCTTTTCAAACTGCTTGACCATGACCTATAGTAAGAAATATATTTTACATTGTAATTTAGTACACAAATAAGTATATGATTATAATGGAAACAAAATTTACAAAACAATGCTCTTGCTATATGCAATGTGCTCTTAATTATTTATTTTTATCTTTTTAAAAACTTTGGCCACAATTTACTAAATTGATTTCAGCTTATGACTTGAAAAATACTTATCTGGGATGAGGCACAAAACTAATAAGAGGGGAAAGGTCAAAGCCAGGGATAGTGTACAGTAATCCAGGTATGGGGTATGTACATTTGAAATAAGGTAGTTACAGTGGAAAATTGGAAGTCTGTATTGTGTTTAAAATAAGAGATGCTTTTTTTGCTTGGAAAATAACTTCTTTAGCTCCGGGTTAGCCTAAGTTGTAAGATAATTCACTCAGTCTTTAAATAAGTGGTTAATTAGAATAAGAGCAATAGTCAGTGTGTTAATCTTTATAGGGTTGAGGAGAAATTCAACCTTCTATGATAAACATAGTTTACACTTGATGGGAACAACTCTACTACAAATGTTTTAACAAATGTAATTTACTATAATAAACTTATAGGGCCAATTATATTTCTTTGCTGTATTATAAACTTTCAATATTACATGGGAAAGCTCTTTGCCACTTTCTGTAGACAGACTTAGAAATTCAACTTTACGATAAGATGCATATTAAGTAAAAATTTCATTTAAATTGTGGCAACTCTCCTTGGCTGGTGTGGCTCAGTGGATTGGCACCAGACTGCAAACCCAAAGGTTGCTGGTTCGATTCCCCATTCAGGGCACATAACCAGGTTGCAAGTCAGGCTGCAGGTCTCCATCCAGGTCCTTAACTGGAGGCAGGTGAAAGGCAACCATACATTGATGGTTCTCTCCCTTTCTTCCTCCCTGCCCTTCTCTAAAAATAATGAAAAATAATTATGGCAACTCTTAGGTAAGTATTTACTTATTCTTTCTTATCTAACTATATAGAGGAAGGCTAATGACTAGTGGCTCCATTGCAAAAGCTTCTTCCTTACTTTGAGTCCTTGGTTCCTATCACATGAGACCCAACATCCCCTTTCTGCGACAATTTTTTATAAATTCTCCCTTTTCTACCCAGAATAAAATGTAGACAATATATAATTGGGTGGTGGGTGGGGGGGATTCAATATAATGCCCTAACTATACTATAAAGGAAAGTATTTTTTAATAAAATACATATTTTAGTACATGAGCTTTTGAGCCCAATAATTCTGTGAGACCAAATGCAATCATCAGATACTATATGTGAAATCACCATGAATACATAAGCAGTAAAAACTGACTGATACAGGGGTGTTGTGTTTGTAATTATAAAAGCTCCCAAACCATGAGTGGTGTTTTAATCTGTGATTTTCATGGGATTCCACAATACAGTCTTCTCTCAAGTTACATAATTTAGTGTTTATTAAAGCCATGTTCTTAAAAAATCAAGGAGGAAGGTAGAAGGGAGGAAGGAAGGGGAAGGGAGGGAAAAAAAGAAGAAAAAGCAAAATAAGCCCTGGCTGGTGTGGCTCAGTAGATTGAGTGCTGGCCTGTGAACCAAAGGCACAAGAAGCAACCACACATTGATGCTTCTCTCCCTCCCTTCCCCACCGTCTAAAAAGAAATAAATAAAATCTCTTTCAAAAAGTAAAGGACAGCAGAACAGAGTTAGATTCTAGGCCCAGGTAATTATAAAAATGTTTTTCACTTGAAAGGATGTCTAGCTAGACATTGAGAAGTTGCACAGGATGAGGGAAAATTCTTTATTATGTAGAACTCATCTGTAAGGTTGTGGCTCATTTAGCATCTCTTCCTCCCATAAATGCAGATGTCACCATCAAGTCAATTATTGTGATAGCAGAAAGTCCCCAAGATTTCAAAAGTATTTGTAGGGGAATAGTAATGTACTCCTTTAAATTTCTTATTTAAAAAAAAAAAAAACTTTAAAAAATTTTTTTAATATTTATTTATTTTTAGAAAGAGGAAGGGAGGGAGAAAGAGAGAGAGAGAAACTTGATTGGTTGCCTTTCACATATCCCTAACTGGGGACCTAGCCTCAACCCAGGCAACCCAGGCCTATGCCCTGACTGGGAATTGGAACCAATAACCCTTTAGTTCCCAAGCTGGCACTCGGTCCACCAAGCCACACCAGCCAGGGCTAAATTTCTCATTAAGTGCTCTTGAGGCTTTGGCACATAGTTTCAATTACCTTATTTCACTAATTTTCAAGTTCACATTTTTTTCTCACTTTGGCATCTCTAAAATTGTCTTAAAATTGATAACAAAATATAACTGTTATTGTTTAATTGACATCATTTTATGATACATAAAATAATGGTGCTTCTTAAGATCAGTGGTGCCTTTGATTAGATAAAATGCAATAAGCTTAAATTTTTAATTTTTGTAAGAGAAAATGGGAAAGAAGAATGAATTGGAGGGATATTGTGGGGAAAGAATATACAAGGCTTAGTGATTGAAAGGTGAAAGCTGTTGTGCAAATGGAAGGTTTGGTTTGTTTTGTTTTCACAATACACCTGAAGGTGAGTGGTAAGAAAATGAAATAAACCTTTTTTATTTTTTTGGATAGTCTACATATGAAAGAAAGTCTATTAGGATGCTGTTAGTATATAGGGGTACAGCCGAAAAGACCAGGGTGCACCCAATAGGTTTTTAGACATCAGGCTTTTGTCTAATTTGTGGGTACAAGTTCTATGAGCATAATTTATGAAAGGTTTGGGTTTACTACAGGACAGAGTAATGGAAGGCAGGGTTTTATGCAGAAAGTGCTTTTCAGATGTAGCTTACACTCCTTTCTACTGAAAGGCATGATCTTAAACTGAGACATGGAGTGGAGGACTCAGAACAACTTGTCCTCACTATCAGAAACAGCTCACAAGAGGATTTCCTGGCTGGGCCTTTATCAGAGATAGTGGAGTAAGAGAGATAATAATCACCTTCAGTTGTTCTTGGCCTTTTTTTGAGGTGAAGCCTAATGTGATAGAAGGAATATTAAGACCAAGTAATAAAAAAAACTAGTCTGCTAAGGATGTCTGCCATCAGAAGTGCTGTCTCAGATAAGCAGCCTTGGGAAAGACATCTTTCCATTTCTCATCTTTGTGGTCACTATGGAGCAGATCAGAGGGCAGAGCACAGAAAACCCAAGCAGCCCTCATTCTGGAAACAAGTTCCTTATGTCCATAGTGGCAGGTATAGGATGCACTCTCAGTAATAGTAGATATTGCTTACTAAAAAAGGAATCTTTTTTCATCTCTGTATCTCAGATCTTAGTCAAAGAAAAGTCTCACAAACAACTCTTCTTTTTTTTTTTTTTTAAGATCTTTATTTTTAGAGAGGGGAAGGGAGGAAGAAAGAGGGAAAGAAATATCAGTGTTTGGTTGCTTCTTACACGCCCTCAACTGGGGACCTGGCTTACAATCCAGACATGTGCCGTGATGAGGAATCAAATCCATGACTCTTTGGTTTCCAGGCGGGCACTCAATCCACTGAGTCACACCAGCCGGGACACAACAACTCTTCTTTAAGAATAGAATGTACAGTTGCTATATGAGGTGGAGAAAGTGAGTTCTTAGGTGCAAAATGACTAAAGGAGATATTGGGGACCTCACCTCACTTGGTGGTCTTTTTCTTCTGTGTAAAGTATGGGTTAATATTTTGTTTATCATATATTTCAGGCAAACACTTTGGGGAAACAGCCTGTGAGCAGAGGATTCACTAAAGACAAGGTAGGTTTCTAATTGATTATCCAAGTTTGAAGCCATGTGGAGCATCTCTAACAAGAAACTGCAAATTTGAACATATTTACTGTGGTTCAAAGATTTTATGATTTATCCACTGTGGATATGGAAATATTTCTATGAATATTTGTGTCCTTGACGTAACCCCTAGCATAGTGTGGGTCATGGGGGTGCAAGAGGAAATATAGTGACACCTTTTTGTTTTTCTATAGGAATTTGTTTTTTTTTTATTAAAACCACGTTTACTCTGTCATTTAATTTGCAAGTAAGGAGCCACTTTTGGCAGACTAGTAGTTAAAAATAACCAGAATTTCTCCGCTTATCAGTTGCAAAGTGCTGCAGTGCTCATTGTGAGGGTGAAGGATTTAGGACACACCTATAGATACTCAGGAATAGAACTGCAAAATCCTGCCTGGATTTCGGGGCTCACTTCTCTCAGCCTGCAGGTCTTCTTACACTTGTTCTCTCCTTTTTGAAGACTTGGTTCTCTGTCCTGATATTTTGCTTCCCACAAGGCTTATAGATAAAGTTAAGCTGTTTCATTTTTTAAACTATGGGTACTAACTGCCTTTTATTCTCTCTTTCAGACTCTCAGTTCGATCTTCAACATTGAGATGGTGAAAGACAAAACTGCAGATGAAATAAAACAGGTAATGAATAAAGATGGGTTTAACGTACTTTGAAAATGTCTGCTCTATGAACCAAATCTGAAAGTAGAAAGGAGCATACATTTCCTGACTCCTCTTTCTAGCAAAAATGAAAAGTGGCCATAGATAGCAAAATTGATAAATCACATGAAAAATAGTGTTATAAGAAAACTTGTCTTTCTTGGTCTCACTCCTGTGTATCTAATCAACTCACATTTCCCCTTTCTTTTTCACTCCTTTTGCCCACATCTTATTTAAAACCATCACTACTCTATACCTGGATTACTGTACTACCCTTCTAAACAGGTTTCCTGCCCTTATTTTTCCCACTCCCCCATCATACCCTCACTAGTTGAATCCTCTTAAAGTTATACTTTCATTATGGTCAAGAACACAGATCCTAGAAGCTGCTTATTTTAAGTCCTAGCTCTGCCCACTTACTAGCTAAATGACTTCAATAAGTTAGTCCACCCCTCAGAGCCTTAGTTTCCCTATCTATAATGTGGAAATAAAAGTAGTACTTACCTCATAGAGTTTTTTGGGAATTAGATGAGTTAATATTTGTAAAGCACTAAAACAGTTTCTGGCACAGAGTAAGTGCTATATTTGTGTTTTTTAAGTAAATAAATAAAAATAATATGTTAGTAACCTACTTGCAAATGTTTAATGACTTACCATATTCCTTTACTTGGTATTCATGGTCTTCCATTATCATAAGACTTTCTGCAGGAAGTTTCCTGGGCACCTTCCTTCAAAGCACTCTTGATCTCTTCTGCCTGTTTGGTCATTCCAGTACCTTGATTTATGTTTCTATTTAAATGTTTGTGTCTATGACTTTTTTTCTATAATGAGACCTATAATATGATATTCATTAACATTCCTTATAGTCCCATTAATTATATTTTAGGTATATTGAGAGAATCAAAATAATAAAAGCAGTATAGTATGTGTCAGCTACTATACTTAGTGCTTATATACACTATTTCATTAACTTCTCATAACCACTTTGTAAAGTAGGTGCCATTATTTCTCATTTACTACTGAAGAAACCATAACTTAAAGATATTAAAAGACTTAGTAAGTGGTAGAGCTTAGACACAAACCCATGTCTGTTTGACCCTATGTCATATTCTCTTAGGGGAAGTTGTGTAAATTGCCATGGTTTTCCTTTGGATGCTATAGCATTCATTTCAATGAGCATTTATTGAACACCTATTAAATATCAGGTTTTGTGCCATTCAGGGAAATAAATGAGAGAATCCCCTACTCTCAAGGAGCTTTAGCCTGAAAAAGACACAAAATAAGGACAGCACAGGGTTTTAACCTGTTAACAGAGACTTACACAAAGTCTCAAGGAGACCTCAAACTGCTGTTGAGAAGAAGTGCCAATGGAAAGTGGGCACCAAGCAAGTCTTTTAGCTTCTCTAAGCCAGGCCAGGATCCTGATTATATGACAAATATCATTTAGACCTATAATTTTAAATACAAAACTGTGATTGATAAAATGATTTTGAGTAACCAAAGTCAACTATGTTAGGAAACATGTATCAGTCTCATACATTTTAGTGTTTGTTTATAAACTATGTTAATATATGAGGTCTGTTTAGAGGTATCCAGCCATTTAATATGAAAGACAAACATTAAAGAAGATGCAAGTGACAAGAAACATACATAGGACAATGATGCCTCAGCCCCCTTCAAAGTAGGCACCCTGGTACATCACAGTTCTGCCAGTCACCATCAGCTGCCCCACTGTATTTTCCTGAATCTCATCAATGGTCTGAACTCTCTTCCCTTTCAAAGGTAATTTTAGTTTTGAGACAAGCTAGAAGTCAAAGGACACCAAATCTGGGCTGTAAGGGGTCTGAGTCACCCGGATGATTTGATGTTTCACAAAAAAACTCTGCACAAGACATGGTGCATGAGCAGGCATGTTGTCTTAATGAATCTGCCAGTCACCAGTTGCCTATAACTGCAGCCTTCTGAAACATCCAAATAGTTTCTAGGGAGGAATGTTCAAGCTTAACATAAAATTTCATATAGGTTTGTTGCTCTACTCACTCCGTTGTTTTGAGTGCCATTGCCACAGTACACATGCTTACTCAACAGCATCTACCGTCCCCATGGATGACCAGTACAGTGCAGTCGTCATTGTTCATGCATGCTCATTCTAGTCCACTCTCCTTGGCTGCCAGGTTACATCAACATTGCACAAACTGTTCTTATATTAACAATGGATGGACTTTTTCCAGGCAGACCTCTTCACTAAAAGTCAGCAGGATATGCTATCCTTAAAATGAAAAGACAGTGTTCTGGCATTTTAAAACAAAAAAAAAAAGCAAGTCAACCTTAGGCTGCATTGATAGAGTGATTTGCCCCAGCCCTAGGAAGCAATAGTCCTTCTGTGCTCTGTGTTGGTTAGATTCGCATCTAGTGGGAATGTTAACAAAGCAGAGCAACTTTGAAGGAGGGTGACTCATTTTTCAGCACCACCTTGGATATCACCTTGGCTGTGATATCTTCCCCTACTTCTGTGCCTTTGCTAATGTTGTCATTCTCTGCTTAGGATGTATCTCTTCTACCCTGTTTGTCTTTCCAGACTCCCTGTTCTCCTGGCTGGCACCTGATCTTTTTTTTTTTTTTTTTTAATTTTATTGTTGTTGTATTACATCCATCCCCTTTTTGCTCCCCTCTGTCCCCCTCCCCACCCACCCATTCCCCCCAAAGTTAATCCCCTGTTGTCCATGTCCATGGTTCCTTTATACTAGATTCTTGATCATTTTTTAAGATAGGCCTTAAGTGTCCCCTCCTTTATCATTTGTTCCCTAGCTTGGATTAAGCATCTCTCTATTGCCCTCAGAGTACCTTGGCTCTGGTTTGCACTGTAGTTCTTTTGTGCTAAGCACAAACCTACACTATTTCAGCCTGTCTTCACAACAATCCTGCGAGGTTGATACTATTTCTATTTTATTGGTGGTTATATAAATATTATTTAGTTATTTTTCAGTAATTTGCTCAAAGTATCATAGCTGTCAAGTGATTGGAGCTGGGATTTGTATCCAAGTCTGCCTGGGTTCTAAGGGACTGATGTCCTGTCCTGCTCTCTGAGAAGGTCCACAGTAGGCTAGGGAGTTTGGGTTTCGGGAGGGAAGAGAGAAGATGTGAAAAAAAGGAGCTTTTCTATTACATACAAGTTATATCTTGAGAAAAATGATTAACAAGGTCATAGAAATTTGTTATTAAGAGTTACAGTTTAATCACCTAGAAGAGTAGATGATATTAAATCTTTTTGTAATGTTGAACTAGTAATAAAAGCATTACGTTACATTTTCCTCTCTGTTATCAAATAGCATGAGCAGTGAAAGCTGTCATCATTTCTTGGTGCAGGTTGAAAAAATTACCCACATGTCACTTTTTTTTGTACAGATTTGGCAGCAATATTTTGCAGCAAAAGATACAGTCTACGCAGTTATTCCTGTAAGTAGTTTGGAGGGGGAAATGAGCATTATAGCATGAGGGTCAGGTCTCTAACCTTAGAAGGCAGTTGCCTTTACTTTTCCCATGTTTATTGCCTCTTGAGAACTTACGTTTATAGCTCTCAGGGATTTTATTATGCCCTGAGTACCAAAGATTGGAAGCTCCATATGATATATTTATGGCTCTTGTTTTCCGTCTTTCTGGTTTAGAAATGTCTCTTTAAGTCAAGTCTCTGACAAGGGAGCATGGTGTAAGTTCATGTTGCTAAGCAATTTCCAAGCCTTTTATTTCTTTTTGGTGTTTTCCAAGCTATTGAAATTTAACACAGGGCCTCTAGCAAAGACTTCTTCCTTTAAAAAACAAAAACAAAAAACTTGATTTTAAAGAGAGATGGCCACATTGATTTGTTACACTTATTTATGCATTCATTGGTTGATAGTTGTATGTGCCCTGACCGGGGATCAAACCCACAACCTTGGCATATTGGGACAATGCTCTAACCAACTGAGCTACCCAGCCAGGGCGTTTCTTGCCTTCTTGTCTATAACTGAGCTGATTTGGAGCCTCCTCCTAATTTTTTTCTGGCATTTCCCCTTAGCAAGTAGCATTTTCTTACGGGTTTTTTTCCCCCTTCTTGAAATTGCTATCTTGAAGATAGTCACTAGCCACTGTTTGACCATTGAGATCAGCATTTGATGTACTAGATTTTCATCTAGTTTTTTAATTCTTCTTCTTCCCTTAAGTGGTAGTAGCTTAGGGTAAGTATATATCAAGAGCATAAATATTTACCAAGTTTATGTGTCTTGAGTGTAAGATTAAGAACAGAAACTTATAGATGGAAAAATAAAGCCAGGCCTTTTGGTCGCTGTGATAATATTGCTGTTTTTTCCTACCTCTTACACATTATACACCCTTGCCCTTCATATGTTCAACAGCCAAAGGATCTGTACCTCTGTGATATTTTAGATCTCTAATACTGGCTCAATGTTTGAACAGGCCTTTTAGGCTTCCCTGTGACAGACTTAGTGACAGAGTCCCCTGGAGAATGTGGGGCATTTGGAGTATACACTGTTCATACATAGCTCTGACATTAAACAGCAAAGAATATGTCTGGTTTTTCCTCTCTGTCATAACAGGGATTTGTAAATTATGAAACTTAGATTGTTTTAATTGTATTTTAGCTCTACAGTTTAGTCTTGGTGAATTTGTGTAATTTCAGTCTTTTATGCTTTTTTGTTTTTTTGTTTTTTAAAGTTTTTATTTTAAGATTTTATTTATTATTTTTAGAGAAAGGGGGAGGGAAAAAGATATCAATATGTGGTTGCCTTTCACCTGCCTCCAGCAATGGACCTGGCTGGAGACCTGGCTTGCAACCTGGTTATATGTCCTGGCTGGGAATTGAACCAGCGACCTTTGGGTTTGCTGGCTGGCGCCTTATCCACTGTGTCACCAGCCAGGGCTAGTCTTTTATGTTTTTTGGTTTGTGAATTTTATATCTTTCTAACCTACAGGAAGAGAAGTTTGATTTGATCTGGACCCGAGCTCAGTCCTGTCCAACAGTAAGTTTCTGGATTGCTTATCAATGCTGCCAACAAGTATGTTTTCTAACTGGTCTCTTCATGTTCCATACTATCTCATGTTATATTTCTGTTTATTTAACAAAGGTGCTCATATTTGACTGTACTAATAAATGAAATTTTTAACTTTATGAAATCTTGTGAATTTAGCCCAATAAGTTTCTCACTTTTTAGATAATCTCAGCCCTTTCTGATCTGGATCTTAGTCTGTCAGTATAAGTAAATGTTGGGTGCAGCACCTGAGACCATAATATTTTCAACTTCCTTTAAGTATTTTATTAGCAGTTTTCTTTTCTGTTTTGGCCATGCTATCCTGATTATATGTACTACAAGATATTATGAGATTGTTGCCAGAGGAATGAGCTACCAGAAGACCTAAGGGAAGGAAATAGGTGAGCTAGGCCAGCTGACTGGGTGTTGGTGATAATTTCTAGAATTATCAAAAAACTTCGCAAAACGTTGCCAAGAGAAAATAAAAACATAAGTAAATGGAAAGACATACCATGTTCATGGATTAGATGACTCCATATTGTTATTTCTCCCCAAATTGATATCTAGAATATAATCCTAATCAAAGGCCAAATAGGCATTTTTATTTTATTTTTTTAAGATTTTATTTATTTATTTATTTATTTATTTATTTTTAGAAAGAGGGGAAGGGAAGAAGAAAGAGAGGGAGAGAAACATCAGTATGTGATTGCCTCTTACACACCCCCAACTAGGGACCTGGCCTGCAACGCAGGCATGTACCAGCGACCTTTTGGTTCTCAGGCTGGCTGGCACTCAGTCCACTGAGCCACACCGGCCAGGGCCCAGTAGGCTTTTTCTTATAAATTTGACGAGCTGATTTTAAAAACTCATTTGGATGTCCAAAGGATCTAGAATAACCATTTTTAAAAAGAACAAAGAGAGCCCTGGCTGGTAGCACAGTGGATAAGGTGCCAGCCTGTGCAAAGCTGAAGGTTGCTGGTTCGATTCCCTAGCCAGGGCACATAATGAGGTTGCAAGCCAGGCTGGAGGCAGGTGAAAGGCAACCATACATTGATGTTTCTCTCCCTCTCTGCCTCTCTCCCTTCCCCTCTCTCTGGAAATAATAAATAAAATCTTTAAAAAAAAAAAAAAAAGAACAAGGAGGATTTATATTACCTGATTTCAAGACATTATAAAACTACAGTAATGAAGATGGTATGAAATTGGCACAAAAATAGACGTACAGGTAAATATAACAGCAGAGAATAAAGAAATAGACCAACATATGTGTGGTCAATTGTTTTTCAGCAGAGGGGCCAAGGTAATTAGATGGAGAGAAGGATAATCTTACTTTTTAAAAAAATTAGTCCTTACCCCAGGATATGTTCATTGATGTTAGAGAGAGAAGAAGGGAAAGAGAAAGAGAGAAAAGCATCGATATGAGAAAGAAGCATTGATCCGTTGCCTCCCATACATGGCCTGACTGGAGATCAAACCTGCAACCTCTTGGTGCACGAGATGATGCCTTCAACCAACTGAGCCACCCAGTCAGGGCAGGATAATCTTGTATCTTAACTCATGCTGTGTCTAATAGTTAACTCAAAATAGATCATAGAATCTTAGTAACCTTGGTTTTAGTGTTCTTAGATTGAATCTTAATGATCTTGGGTTTAGCAAAGATTTCTTATGTACATCACAAAAAGCACAAACTATTAAATTACATTTCATCCAAATTCAAATTTTATATTGTTATACCCATGTTCATAGCATAATTAGTCATAATAACCAAAGGTGGAAGCAACCCAAGTGTCCATTAATATTTGAATGGATAAATAAAATGTGTGTATATATGTATGTATATAAAATTTTTAAAAATAGAATATTATTCAGCTTCAAAAAGGAAGGTGATTCTGACACGTTACAACATGGATGAACCTTGAAAATGCTAAGCTAAGTGAAATAAGCCAGTCACAAATGGACAAATACTGATTCCATACATATATTAGGTACTTAGTGTAATCAGATTTATAGACAGAAAGTAGAATGGTGGTTTGCCAGGGACTGGGAGGGAAAGGAGATAGGGAATTAGTGTTTAATGAATAAAGGAGTTTCAGCTTAGGAAGATGAAAAAACTTCTGGAGGTGAATGGTGATAATGGTTGTACAACATTGTGAATGTGCTTAATGCCACTAAATTGTATACTTAAAAATAGTTAAAATGGAAAAAAATAGTTAAAATGTTAACTTTTATGTAAATCCTATTTTACCACATTAAAATTTTTTTTAATTTCTACTTCTTAAAAAACGTTGTGCCCTGACTGGTGGCTCAGTGAAATGGCTCCGGCTTGCAAACCCAAAAGTCACTGGTTTGATTCACAGCCAGGGCACATAACCAGGTTGTAAGCCAGGTCTCCAGCCAGGTCCACAGTTAGAGGGAGGTGAAAGGCAACCATACGTTAATGTTTCTCCCCCTTTCTTCCTCCCTCTCTTCCCTTCTCTAAAAAATATAAAATCTTTAAAAAAAAAGAAGACATTGTAATGAAAATGAAAATATAATCCACAGACTGGGAGAAATATTTGCAAAACATATATTGACAAATGATTTATATCTGGAATATATGACGCCTGTCCCAAAAGTATCAAACCAATGTCAGTATAATTAGAACAGTTTGCATGGCCAATACTTTCAGGACAGACCTTGTATTAAAATTCTTACAGATTAATAATAAGAAGTCAGGCAACCCAGTTAAACAAATGGGCAAAAGATTCAGACAATTCACCAATGAAGTAGGATAGTAGATGAGCACCTAAAAAAGTGCTTAACATCACTGGTCATAATGGGAATGCAAATTAAAACCACAGGAAGATACCACTAGTATGACTAAAATTAAAAAGACTGACCATACCAAGTGTTGCTGAGGATACAGAGCAACTGGAATTCTCAAATATTGCTGATAGGAACTTAAAATGGTTCAACCACTTTGAAAACAGTGTGGCAGTTTCTTTAAAAGTTACATATGTACCTGCCATACTGCCCAGCCATTCTACTCCTAGATATTTTCCCATTAAAGTACATGTATATACAGTGACTTGTACACAAATGTTCATAATGGCTTTATTTTTAATAACAAAATACTGAAAAATATCTAAATCTATCACATATAAATAAAGAATTGTCAGAACCAGATATATGATATATACAGTGAATAGACCTTCAGTGAGCAGGGGGAAGGGGGGAGTTGGGAGGAAGAGGCAACGAAGGGGAGCAGTTTAGTCAAGAACCTAGTATGGAAGAATGATGGACATGGACAACAAATGGAATTGACTTTGTGGGGGAATGGGTGGGTGGGGAGGGGGCCAGAAGGGAGTAAAAAGGGGATGGATGTAATACAACAACAATAAAATTAAATTTAAAAAAAGGAATTATGGTATTCAGGAATTAGAAGGAATTGACTATTAATATATGCAACAACGTCAATAGATCATAAAATAATTGTGCTACAAAAAGAAGCCAAACCAAAAAGAAGTACAAATTCTATGATTACATTTACACGAAATTCTAGAAAATGCAAGCTGACTTGTAGTGGCAGAAGTCAATTCAGGGGTTACTTAGGAACAGTTGGGAAGAGAAAGGTATGAATTACAAAGGGACTTTTGGGGGAAGGTGTTCATTATGTTGATTTGGTTTCATAGTATATATATACTATATATATACTATATATCAAAAGTTATCTAATTGTGCACTTTTAATATGTGTAACTTACTATGCTTCAAGTTGGCCTCAATAAAATCTAAAAAAAAAAATGGTTTTCCCAAAAAGGGGCCAGCTATTAAATAGGCAGTGAGGTTATTTCATCTAATATAATAAAACTGAGTGGTTGGCCATAAGGAGACAATCCCATGACTGATGGGTGTTGGATTGATTATACTTAATGTTCTGGCATCATTTTCTCCTCCATCACTCATCTCCAATTGTAAACATCTTGAGCATAAAACTAATCATTTATTGGTGTTTAGAGCTGCAGTATCAGCCTCAGATGGTAAAGTATGAGGTGATTACTGAAATTGGAACAAAAATTAACTTAGCAGCATTAGGAAGTTTAGAAATTGAAAAAAACCCAAATATTCATCAGTGGAAGGATAGATAAATTGTGGTGAATTTCTGTAGTCAAAATCTATACAATAGTGAAAAATTAATTAGAATTATAGCTAGTAACATAGATAAATCTCAGAAGTATAATGTGAAGTGAAAAAAAGCAATTATAAAGGTGTACATGAGCCCTGGCTGGTAGCACAGTGGGATAAGGCGCCGGCCTGCAAACCGAAAGGTTGCAGGTTCGATTCCCCAGCTAGGGCATATAACCAGGTTGCAAACCAGGTCTCCAGACAGGTCTGTGGCTGGAGGCAGGTGAAATGCAACCATACATTGATGTGTCTCTCTCCCTCTCTGCCTCTCTCCCTTCCCCTCTTTCTAAAAATAATGAAATAAAATCTTTAAATAAAAAAATAAAGGTGTACATGATAATATTTGAACTTGCAAGCAGTGCTGTTTCTTGTTTATGGATATACACGCACACATTAAAAGTATAAAAACCTGAAAGGGGACAGTAGTCAGCAAATGTGGGATAAATATTACTCTGCATTGGGATTGGAATGGGTTACACAGAGACAGCTTCAATTGTGTATCTAATGCCTTCTTTCTTAGGTGGGTTGGGAAGTATATGTGTGTGTGTTATGTTACCATGTATGAATTTCGTAATTTTAAAAATGTTTTAAATTAAACATTGAAGAAATTGAGTGACTGATATAGATGGTTGGACATAGAGGAAATGAGTTATTTATTCATCTACATCGTCTTGGTTTCCCACAGTTTCTGTGTGCACTACCAAGAAGGGAAGGCTATGAGTTCTTTGTAGGACAATGGTCAGGCACTGAACTCCATTTCACCGCACTTATAAATATTCAGGTAAGTGGCTTATGCTTATCCCCTAGAAGAAGGAGGTCTGTCCCTTGGTGGGACCATGAGCCCTTGCTGAGGCTGGAGGACACAGGATAGGTACTAACTCCCAGCAGTATTTGCCAGAGTGTACTGATGAGTTGTCCTACTTGTTATGTTGGGCTAGCTTTCTAGGCCCCATTCAGTACTTCAAAAGTGGAAAAGACTCCAAAACATGTTCTCTGACTACTGCAGGCTCTCTCCTGTCTCTTCTTCAGACCTCTAAAACATTTACTGCATGTGCCTCAGTTAACAAACATGGGTTAATTATAATAGTTATCTTTTTAACTTCAAGGAAGTCTCTATGTCTTACATGAGTTTTATTACTCAAGTCAACACTTTCCAAGGTGCTAGATGCATAGTTTCCATTCCATAGATGTTGTTTTGTTTGCTCCCTTCCTTTTGTCTTTAAATTTTATTCCCAAATATTAGATTAAGTTCAATCCAAAGTATTTAAAATAAAAGTCAGTATTTTACATCAGATCATATCTCTACATTTGGAGGCCAAATTTGGCAAAAACTTGCATGTATTATAATGACTTTGAAGTTGGAGTAAAGAGAGTACAAAATAGAATGAGGAAGCAGCTTACAATTATTTTATAATTTTTCTAACAGTCATTGGACACATACTATAATCAACATTTAATATACTTACTGTGTGCCAGATTTTTCTATATATTGTCATTTAGTGTTACAGATATCCCATGAGATAGTTACTATTATTTATTTGCAGAGAAGAAAGTGGGCTGAGAAAAGTTAGTCCACACAGCTAATAAATGGTAGACCTGAGTTTGATTGACTTCAGGTTATTGACTCCAAAGTCTGTGAACTTACACATTAAGTTACTGTGTTGGAAATTATGCTGGGACCTAGATATATCTGTGAGCCAAAATCCCTGCCCTCACGAAGCCCATATACAGCTATAACAAAAAAATCCAGAAACATAATTATGATCAAAATAATCAGTATAGAAGTATGTTCAGGAGAACCTAGAGACTGGACTATTAAAGTACCCTAGCAATACTGAGATATTGATAATTAAAAGGACTCTTGCTGAAAATAATAGAGATGAAATCCAGAGATTTTTTGTTGTTGTTTTTAAATGTATAGTTGTTTTCTCCTACACTGTATGAGGGCTTTAGCTTTGAACCCATTCTCTCTTCCTAGTCTGAATTGAGGTCTAGTAACTGTTGTCCCGTCCATTCTTCATGCAACTATGATGTTCTCATTCTTGTTTTCCTCCTACCTCCCACCCAGATTGTATTTTAAAACTGTATATTACAAATCTGGCCCATGTGCAAACTCTCCAGCTGTTTGCTACAGCTTAAAAGAGCTCAGTCTTCAGAGCCAGCCAAGGGAAGTAGATTTCAACTGTGAAATGCACTAGTCCATAAAAGTGGCAATTACACAAGCATATTGCTTTCTTTAGAACTTCATTTGGTGGCTGCTTGTGCTGTTTTGTTTTTAAATATATGGCCATGATGAAGGATTCACTGCCTACTGTAAACATTTTCTGGGAAAAGAGCCAAACCTTTTTCAGTTGAAGACACAAATAATACTGTGCAAACTGTCACTTTCACCATGCCTTGGCAGGCCTAACCATCCCCCACATACCAGTCCTCCGACTCACCAGACACCCAAGGGGCTGGTAAGAGCCAGAATTTCCTCCAGACTCTCTATTGCTCTGAAATTGCAGTTTTGTTGTGGTGGTACCTTATTGAGCCTTGATAAGTGTTCCTCCTTACAGACCCGAGGGGAAGCTGCAGCCAGCCAGCTGATTTTATATCACTACCCTGAACTTAAGGAAGAAAAGGGCATAGTACTGATGACAGCAGAAATGGATTCTACATTTCTGGTAAGAATCAACTTTTACTTCTTTGGGTTTACCTAGTAGCCCTGAAGGTATTGTTCTTCTACAGAAGCTCAGGAGAGATAAAATTCAAGAGAGCTACATATATACATATTTGTTTCTCACTGAACATTGACAATAATTAGGTCTTGCTCAAGCTCTTCCAAGTTGAAGTTAGTACAGACAGAGAAAATAGCATAAGTAAATGCTAGGAGGCATAAAATGACTTGCAGTATTACAGTTTGGTATCACTGAGGTTTGGTGGGTTATATTTAGAGGTTTGGCTTTATCCTAAAGGCACAAAAGAGTCATTGGAGGAGAGAGAATGACCCCTGAAATGTATAGGGAGTAAAATGGGCAGGGCTTGGTAAATTGACCATAGCTATGAAGATTGAAAGAGGAGAAGATTATGTTTGTTATTATACCTCCTTACTGAGCAACACAGGGAGTTAATATGTTTATCTTCTTGGGTCTTGGAAATAGAGAAGACAGTTACTTCATGTTGGGAGTTAAGAGAACAAAAGGCAGAGAGTGAATAAGAAACTGAGTGCTTTCTATAACCCTCTAGAGACAGATGCACATAGCTCCCTGTGTCTACCTCCCTACCTACCACACTATTGATCTTTTTTTTTTTTAATTTTATTTTATTGTTGTATTACATCCATCCCCTTTTTACTCCCCTCTGTCCCCTTCCCCACCTACCCAGCTATTGATCTTCTAACTAGTGGGAGGAGCACTTTATTCAAACAAAGTCTTAATGTAAACTCTAGGACAGAACAGCTGAAACAGAGGTGAAGGGACCTCAGGCACCTCACTGAGCCCCTATGAACAGCATGGTTCTAGAGTGAACACTGCTGAGTTAACCCTTACTCCACAATCCTAATCCTCAAATAAAAATGGGCTCAGAGAATGGTAATATCTGCCTTGGGTTATGGCAGTGCACTTGCTTTAGAAATAATTTGCTCTTGGGGCACATTTGAGTATGAAAAGGTAAAATTGATGAAGCAGAGTTAATGACCTTGATCAGTCTTAATTATCTTATCCCACCTGAAATCATATCCGGGTAAAGTAGGAGGAGTACCAGCCTGGAGTCCAGAGGTCTGATGGTGGCTCTGCCACTTGACAGCCACATGACCTTGGGCCTTTTCCTGGACCTCATTTGCTTTGATTTCCTGGCTTATTAAATGAGGACTTGGTGATCTCTGGGGCCCCTTCCAGCTCTGAAATTCTATTAATTTGAAATAGCCAGCATTTTGGAAAGAGGCTTTTGATTGAAGGTCTAGTTTCAGAGATTAGTGCCTGCTTATAAGAAAATGACCTGTGAGCCCCACAGGAGGAAATGGAGATAAAGCAGCCTCAAGTATTTATAAAACCACCTCCCTCATTCTGTAGCTACACATAGCACACTTTTGACAGTAAGTTTTAGTGAGAATTCTTCATTATCCTTTGGAGTTGGGTTTTGGCCATATGAATGCAGTGATAATGTATAAGTGCCTCTGACTAGCTAGATCTGGAGAATGTGTAGGTAGCAAAATAAGAGTTGCTTGAAGTAACTTTTGTAAGATTTCACGAGTGTAACCAATGTCCTGATCCCATCTCTGTTACATAGAGTGGTCTGTTGACCATTTTCCTGCCTCTGCGCTTTTGAAAAGGTGGCTCCTTTTCTTCTATTAGTTAGAAATGGCTGCATAGCAAATGACTCCAAACTTAGTGTCTTAAAACAAAAATTTATTACCTTATTGTTTCTGTGGGTCAAGAATTCAGGAGCCACATAGTTGGGGGTTGTGGCTCAGTCTCTCATGAAGTTGCTGTCCAGATGTTGTCTGGGGCTACAGTCATCTGAAGGTTGATTGGGTATGAGGACCCACCTCTGACCCCTCTCCCATGGCGATTGGCAGAAGGCCTGACTTTCCCAGAGCAAGTGATTCAAGAGACATAGCAAGAGATAGTGTCTTCTGTGACCTAATAGCAGAAGTTATTCTCTGTCATTCCACTGTAGTCTTTTTATTAGAAGCAAGTCAGCAAGTACAGCCTGTGCTCCAGGAAAGGGAAACTGGGCTCCATCAAAAGGGGGAATGCCATAGAATCTGTGGACAAAATGTAAAGCTGTCACAGCTGGATTTGGCACTAGTTTCCTAACTGAGGTGGTGTCAGGAACAGGTTTTATTTGAGTCACATCTGATTAGTCAAGAATTTAGTTCTCACAAACTAGCTCTTGGAGCTGGGTAGTTGTTGTCTAACCCCCTCCTTGAAGTATACTTACCAGTAAAAAAAGAAAAGAAAAGAAATATACTTAACAGTTACAAAGGAACTGAATGAATAGGGAAATTTTTTTTTAAGATTTTATATTTATTATTTTTGGAGAGAAGGGAAGGGAAAGAGGCAGTGATGGAGAGATATATCAATGTATGGTTGGTTGCCTTTCACCTGCCTCCAGCTACAGACCTGGCTGGAGACCTGGCTTGCAACCTGGTTATGTGCCCTGGCTGGGAATGAAACCAGCGACCTTATCCACTGTGCCACCAGCTGGGGCCCAGGAAATTTGTAACATATGCATTAATTTGTTCATTCACCAGATGTCAGTATGTGCAGAGATGTAGAATAAGCACACATACATTGAGGAATTTATGCTAGGAAAGATAGACAAAAAAGAAGATTGGAGAAAAAAGAACAAATACAATGATATGATAAATGCCATGACAGAGGTAAGCATTAGGTAATTTGGGTACCCAGAGAAAGGGCATCTAACTAAGACTAGGAAGTTCCAGGTGTTGGGGTACTTCCTAAGGCAGTGAGTGACTCCTGGGTGAGGGTCAACTTGCCACAGGACTCAAATGCAAAGCTTTGTGGTCCTGTGCAAGAAGGGACCTCACTGATCTTTTTCCCTTGCTTCCAGAATGTTGCTGAGGCACAGTGCATTGCCAACCAGGTTCAGCTCTTCTATGCCACTGCTCGGAAGGAGACCTACGGGCTGGTGGAGACCTTTAACTTCAGACCAAATGAGTTCAAATATATGTCTGTCATCGCTGAATTGGAGCAGAGTGGACTTGGAGCAGAACTGAAGTGTGCCCAAAACCAGAATAAAACTTAGAGCTATGAGGGTTGGCTCCTTACAGAGTCTGCTCAGCTCTGGGATAGCCTGGAGCGCACCCACTCCCTTGAACTCTCAGGAGCTCAGTATCTATAATGAGCAGGCTAAAGAGTTGCCCTGTGTGCTTATGCAAGAAGTAGTCCCAGAGGTGAGCCCTGTTACTTGATATTCAGGAACAAAGAATTCCAAACATTCTGATAATTATCTCTCAGCATACTTGAAATTTCCTTTTTAAGTGTTTGAGATCCTGATCAGAGACAGCCAAGGATGGGCAGGATGGTTGACTTGATTTTACACAGTGTAACAGTTTGTTACAAGTGCATTTGCATTCTGGAAATGGTGACAGCGCAGCTGTGCGTAGTTCCTTATCTTTATGACAGGATAAGCTTAAAGACCTGCTATACTATATAGTTAGACATGGGCTTTACATACTCTTCCCATGTGCCAATTAGCTAGCCAAAAGCATAACCCAAGTATCCTGTTTAGACCCTAGTAGAACAACCAGGTATTGCAATCAAGATTAAGACTTCATCTAGATACCCCCTGAGTTGCCTTCGGTGCAGCTGGTTTGATGTATTGGTAGGTTTCAGGTAAACGCACAAGTACATTGCCTGCCTATTTTTAAACCATGGTTTGTGGCATCTGCTCCTCTAACACTGCCTTTTAGAAGTTGTGTATTTGGAGGGGTAAATCCGTGCAGTGTAAGGAAATCAACTTTTATGTAAAAAAGGATCCATCCAGAATTGCATGTTCGTGTGTGTGTGTGTGTGTGTGTGTGTGTGTGTGTTAACTCTAAGCCATGCTAGATTGGGTGGTGAGAAGATAGAGCAATAAAATAAAATCTGGCTTACAATCTTTGTTACACTCAGCAGTGAAATATAAGCTACATGCTGTCTGTAGTGCCAGTGCTGTGAGCTGATTCAGATCAGAACTCATCTTTGGACTCAGTAGTTGCTTGAAACAACAAAAATGAGAAGAGCTCTCCAGCGTTGGAAACTCCCAGTGGTTAGAAGTGTCAGTGTTGTGGCTTCAAGTTCAGCGATAGAGGAGAAGGGTGGTTACACACCAGCATTCTGAATCTGAGGTCCCAGCCCCACCCCCCATTATTGTTGTCAACTGCCTTTACTATGCCTTTCCTTTTTTTGCTCTAACATGCTCCACTTTGTCTGCTGCTATCTGACACCTGGTTGTGTGACACTGAATATGGTGATTGGGAATGCACAGTACTTACAGTTTCTGTATATGTTTTTTTTTCCTTCATAAGAGTTTGGGCCTGTCCCCAAGTTCTTTAAATGATACTGGACTTCCCATTATTGTCTGAGCTGTGCCTATTTTGTTGTACCTCTGAGTCTGTGTATAGAAAGAGACAGACAGTGTTTATTTAACTTGGGAAAGCTGCTAGTCTTTCACAATTTCTCTAAAGACTGGGCTGTTTCCTAATGCAATTTCTAGACCTACCTCTGGTCCTGACGGTTCATTTTTTGGGAAACTTAAGTCTGGATGTTTTGAGTCCCAGGAATCTTCAACATCAGGTGGAGTTGCTTTCATGGGTATCCAGTTATGTGTGCTTTCCCATCTAGATGGACCAGTATCCTAGCCATAGTACACTTTCATAACACCTCCACCAGAGGGTGAGAAAGTGATGGGAAAAGAAGTAAGAAGTGGCTGCTCATTTTATTGTTTCTCCCAGCTTCACCCTAAATCCCCACTTGCCAAAATACATTGAATGTGATCAAAGCACCATCAGGCTGTTCTTTATATTTACCTAGCAAGATCTGGCAAAGGTCTAAAAGAAAATTATAATATTCATCAGTAAATTTTTCCCTGTGGTGCAATATAGTGTTATATGAAGTGGACAGGCTTTATTTAGTTACATGAATCTGGGTCAGATGTCATGTTGCAATTTATTAGCTCCGATATTCAACAAATTATTTAAACTCTAATTCTGTTTATTTGTTTGTGAAATGAGAATGATAGTAATATCTACCTCATAGAGGATTTAATTGTGAGGATTAATTAGTTTTTAGCCCTGGCTGATGTGGCTCAGCAGATTGGTGCCAGCCTGTGAACCCAAAGGCCACGGGTTTGATTCCCCAAGTCAGGGCACATAACCAGGTTGCAAGCCAGATCTCCAGCCAGGTCATTAGCTGGAGGCAGGTGAAAGGCAACCATACACTGATGCATCTCTCCCTTTCTTCCTCCCTGCCTGCCCTTCTCTCTGAAAATAATGAATAAAAATCTTATTTAAAAAAAGTTAATTTTTAGACTACAGCAGAACTTAATAAATGCCATCTCCCTTCCTGTTCCCAACTTTCCCTGCCTGTCATTAAAGAACACAAATTAACATTTCACATGTGCAGATCATTCTTCATTCCAGTTGAACAAGCAAACCTTGTATCACAGATTCTCTCAGAAAATCTGTAAGTTGAAGTAAAAGTATGTCGAGCACTTCAAAATGCAGATTCCCAAGTCCCAAGCCTCAGCCTGAGTCATAATCTTTGCAGAAAGTTCTGGAATCTGCATTTGAATATGTGCTCCAGATGATTCAGATATAGGTAATTCACCAGCCGCACTTTGTGAACTATTGCCTCATGTGTTCTTCACACAAAAAATGCCAGTTCTTCCTTTCCTATGGACATTAACCATAGAATTGGATTCCTCTGTCCTTTGCCTCCCATAGTGGACCCCTTTGCTATACTCTACATTATATTTATTTATGGATCTTTTGCCCCCACTAGACTGTGAGCTCCTTGGGGGCCAGGGTTTACCGCCATTCCCAATGCCAAGGACATGGCCTAGAACATAGAAGGTACTCAGTTGTTTATTGAATAAATAAGTGACATGGATTTTAGCCAAAATACTATCTTGTGCATGTGCCTATATTTAAATACTCTGAATTTAAGAGAATCAAGCACACATAGATCAAGAACTCACTGAGTAGGAATATTTGTAAACCAAGCTTACAAATTATACACAACGTCTCTGTAAGTCACCAATCTGCCAGGCTGACTGCTCCATGCAATTCAGTGGTGGTTCCCAGAGCACCTACTCGGCCACCTGCATGGTAGGTGCTGGCACAGGAAGATGAGTAGGAAAAGCCCTGCTCTCAGGAACTGTTCCAGCCACTGCCTGTGCCTCTCTGGCCTCTGACTCTGCTTCACCTCCAGCACCTGGTCATAATTTGCCTTGTCTTGTTCTCAGGAGGGTTATGCTGCTACTCCTTTCTTTAAACAGTTTGGAAGCAGTAGCCACATGCTCCTTTTTGTTCTTTTTTTTTTCAGTCTCCATAATACGAACCTTTTGTTCAGCCATGGAAAAGAGATAAATGCCCACTTCCCCAGTTGTTTAATTTAGCACTGATTCAATGTTCATTAATATCTAGTAGGCACCTATTACATGTCAAGCACAGGTATAGGAAGCTAGCTGGGAAATAAACCAGTAAGTAGGACCAATAAAGCCCCTGTTGTCATGGAGTTTATACACTTGGCGGAGAGAACAATTGAGTAACACAATGAGATTATTTCAAATATTGATAGTGCTATGAAAATAAATAATAATGTGATAGAATGTGGAGTGGAAGCAGTAACCTGGTGTTCAGGAGAGCCATCTCTGCAGAGGTGACAGCCAATACTTGAGTTGAGGAAAAGGGCCAGGTAGAGAGAACAGCAAGTGCTAAGGCCTTGAAGCAGGGCCAGGCTCAGCATACTTGTTTCTGGGCCCAGATTTACAGGCTCAGTCCTCACCCTTAAGGAGCTTGCAATTTAGCAAGTGGGACTCTGACATGAATAATTACCTCTCATAAGAGGGGTAAGGAGGGTTCAGAAATACAGTACTGGATACTGTGAGGGGTTCAGATTTTGCCAGACCATAGTACCTGGCATGAAACACTTGGGCTTCATGGGGAGTAGCAAGTAGACAATATTAAAATCTCAAAAAATATGTGTCCCATGTAAGGAGGCTCTGTGAGTTCAGAGCTGGCCTCACAATACATACTTGTTAACAGTTAACTGCTAGCGTTTATTACTGGGGCATACCATGTGCTAAGCCTTTCACATGGTTTACCTCAATCCTTCCTGCAACTCTATGAGGTGGGCAGGAACCTACTGGTTAGTGAAATGTGCTTTTGCTCTCCTTGTGCTTCCTGTTCTCCCCACCCCCAGTTCAAAAAAAGAGGGCAACCTTTCAGTTACCCTTAATCCCAGCTCCAGCAGCCAACTCAGGCTTTCAGGAAGTGTGGGTGACTCCTGAACCATCCCTTACACTGAGAACGTGTGTCAATTTTCCTGTCAACTAAACACATTATACGTTTGATTCTTCCAAACTTTATTTCAAAAGGCATTGTGTTCTAATTAAGGAGGACTTCTTTGTGCTCCTCTTTGCTACATGAAGCTCTTGGGTCTTGGCAATTCTCCTAATGTGACAAGTTGGTGGCAGCATTTTTTATCCCTGTTCTGTTAAGAAAGAGAATTGGTGCAAGACAAGGGAAGAGATGACCTGAAGGTCGCTGCCTACATCAGGAGCCAGGCCAGGAAGAGAAGATGCTTCAGATTTAATGAATGCCGTTCGGAATGTCCACTGAGCAGACTCATCCCTCACATTCGCAGGGCTGCTTCTGAGCTCTTCAAACCTCAGAACTGGAAGAGTTACCAAAAATTTTGGTTCAAACAAGTTATGAATCATCTCAGACTCCCTAGAGTTTTCAGAAGAAAGTCCCTTTGAATCAGGTCACAAGAGCTTCAGGGTCTGGTCCCTTGGTGACTCCTCTAGGCTCTTATTTTGCTAGGCTTCCACCCACTCCTTTCGCTGCAGTCATTATGGATGATTGACAGTTCCTGAATGTACTGTGCCATTCTTGTACCTTTGCCTACCTCAAATGTCCTCTCCTTCTTCATTAAGTTCATTCTTATGTCTTCCAAAGTTCCACTGGAGCATCTCTACCACAGCCCCCTCCATGCTGTCCCTGCCCTATCATGTGCTCTGTGCTTCCTCAGCAGTTTGTGCTTTTTCACAAGACTGTCTCTCCCACAGACTGGACACTCCTCTGAAACAGGGACCATATCTTACTGGATATTGTATGACCAATGTCCAGCATGAAGCCTGGCACAGAGATAAGATAGCAATGAATGTTGAAAAAGTCACCCATGGATGACTGCTCAATTCAGACCACCCACCTGTGTCTACAAGCATCCCTTGCACAACGAGCTCCAGCCCAGCAAACACCTGTGATTATGTCCCGGCCCCAGGAGTGGTCATTTTACATACTCTCATTGCAGAGGCTACGTGTGGAAAAACAGCTCAGGGGCCATCAGAGGAGGCATCCAGGTCCAGGGTTTCTAAGCAGAAAGAACTGGAAGACAATGAACAAACTTTTGGAGCAAGACAACCATTTTATTTATTATTTTTTAAGATTTTATTATTTTCAGAGAGAGGGGAAGGGAGAAAGACAACAATGTATGGTTGCCTTTCACCTGCCTCCAGCTATGGACCTGGCTGGAGACCTGGCTTGCAACCTGGTTTTAGGTGCCCTGGCTGGAAATCGAACCAGCAACCTTTGTGTTTGCAGGCCAGTGCCCCTTCCACTGTGCCACCAGCCAGGGCAAGACATCATTTTAAAGTAGGAGCCTGGTACATTCAAGCTCTCAGCTTACCAAGTCTTAACATTAAAAAGGACCTTAGACCTGGCTGGTGTGGGTCAGTGGATTGAGCACCAGCCTTCAAACCCAAGGGTCACCAGTTTAACTCCCCAGTCAGGGCACATACCCAGGTTGTAAGCCACGGCTCCAGCCAGGTTCTGGAGGCAAGAGAAAGGCAACCATACATTGATGTTTCTCTCTCCCTTTCTTCATCCCTCCCTTCTCTCTTTAAAAATAATGAATAAGATCTTTTTAAAAAATAAATAATAAAAAAGACCTTAAAGACTGTCCAGTCACTACTTTTCAACTGACTGGAGAAATCCTAACAGTTCCTTAGATGTGGGGACCCTAGGAGCATCGTCCTTACCCCCAACTCAACAAGAGAAACTTTTATTTATTGGACTTCCCATAAGCATATTATCCAAGGAAACAGTTTCCAAGAAAGACTGAAGAATCCCTGGCCTGCCTCGCTTAACCCCTCCTCATCACAGTAGCCTTCTTTTAGCACCTCAAACCACTGGGCAACTGTTTGAAAACTTCCATGGTCTGGGATTTCTCTGCCCTGCCAGCTAATCTTCCCCAGGACAGCTCTGAGGGGTAGCAATTCTGCCCAACCCCGCACTGAAATCTAGCCACCTCTTACCCCTCGCTGGGCTTCGTTCTGCCCACCATAGCTGGAGCCTCCCCCTCCCCACCTCCCACCCCCACAGTTTTCTGCCTTACAGCTTCTCCTACTGATGTATGAAGATAGTTCTCAAGTTATTTTGGAGTCTTTTCAGCAGATTAAACAACCATCTGTTTTGCCTTGTATGACCCAAAGCCCCAGCCCCTACTGGACAAGCTAACTCACTGATGTTGGCCCCACAGTTGGGGCCTGGATTTGGACATTTTGGGTAAGTCAGCTATTTCCCACTTGGTATATATAACATTCACTGTTCTCAATGTCTCAATTTGATCACTATCAACTTCAACAGGCCTACCTGACATTGGAGCATGGTCCAGTGAGAAATCTCTAGCAGGAAACTTCGCAAACTACTTTTGACACATTCAATCAATCACAGCACCTTCTCTCTCGTTTTTTTTTTTTTTGAAGATTTTTTATTTCATTCTTTTAGAAAGAGGGGAAGGGAGAGAGGCAGAGAAGGAGAGAGACATCAATGTATGGTTGCTTTTCACCCGCCTCCAGCCACAGACCTGACTGGAGACCTGGTTTGCAACCTGGTCCTTTTGCCCTGGCTGGGGAATCGAACCTGCGACCTTTGGGTTCACAGGCCGGCGCCCTATCCACTGTGCTACCAGCCAGGGCTACCTTTCTTGAAATAAGACATGCTGAAAATGTTGCATCTTTTCTTCCATCTTCAATATTAAAATTGCTTCACAAAAATTCAGCCATTTTGGTAAGATTTTTTTAGTGCACAGTGAAATGACAGCTGCAACAATACAATCTAACAAAATTGTTTCAAATGAAGTTAGACAACTAAGCCTACTGGAGTCATCTTAGGGAAGAAAAACAAAAAATAAAAAACGGAACTTTTTGGCCAATCCGATACTTTTTCGGTGGGCTTCTACACCTGCCATGGCAGTAATCAGAGGTAAGTGGTATCCCCATACTCAAGAAATCTAAGGTGGTGTTAGTTTACTGAGGATGGTCAGGGAACTTAATGCTGTTCATTGCTTTAATGTGCATGGATCCAGGTACAAATGCCAGCGTTATCATCTTTCCCAGGAGAACATTTTTAGAAATGTGACTAGCCCCTCTTCAAACTGATTTGTTCTTTGCCGAACTTATTGAGTGGGTCATGTGAGATAGCTCTTCGCATCTGCTAAGCACAGAGGCCATGTGGGGCAGGGAGTGGACCTGTGATTGGAGTTAGCAGTCAGGCTATGCTTTTTGGTTAAGTCATTTCACTTCTTGCAGCTAATCCTCACTTCCCAGGACTGTTGCAAGAGCTCAAAAATGACAGAAGTGGTGAAAAAGGTTTGGAAACAAGAAAGTTCCTTTCAACTGTCAGGTGTTGCTACATTGTGCCATGGAAGGCTGTAAAATAAACAAGAGCCCACTTTTCAAGGTTGATAGTCCAAAGGGAAAGACAGAATCTCAAGGGCTCAACCAAGGAGCATATCTGCAAAGCATTTAAGCACTTTCTGTATAAATGGCTTTGCCTTGAGGAGAGCTGGTTCCAGGTAGCTGGTGTAATGCAGGAAGACTTCCTGGAAGAGAAGAGCACACTGTTAGTTCTCTTAGCCGTGGGCAAAGCTGTGCTCCTAGAACTGCTTCCTGAAAAAGCCCCAAATGCAGCCCCATTAAAGCCCAAAATTCAGTGCTCATGCTGCCTGTTACTACCAGAACCAATTAGTAGAGACAATGATTGAATCTTTACTAGTGCTTTATTAAGATGCCAGCAATTTGAGAAGACAGCAGGTTATTTACCCTCAAAAACTATCTTATCTCAAGTCAACCTTTTTATAAGGGGAAGAAAGGACAGGTGAGAGGTTTGGAAAAAAAGGTTAACTGGGTAAGAGTTGCAGTGGGGGCAGCAGTTTTCCTAGTATCTGTTGGTCAACAATTTTTTGTCTGCTCCGCAGACATTCCCTCCCTAGGAAACAATGGCTCAGATACCATCTTCAATGTTTGCAGACCCTCTGAAGCACAAAGTTGTATCCTTATCCACCTCCTGGAGTCAGTAAGTAATGTATTCCAGTTCCTGGAATAACAGCTTTGCACTTGCATTAATCACTTAAGCCTATCTAGTTGAAGCTAAAATCTTACATTCTTGAGTTCCCCCATCACTTTGACAAGCTGGATAACAAATGTGGGAAGTTATAGGTTGTACTTACTGTGGAATCCAGACTCCAAGGGATACAGTGTGACTCTCCAAGAAGTGAACCTCATCCACACCTGAACTGCTGGCTGTGGGGCATCATAATTTTCCTACAAACAGAAAATGAAATCAACATGGGACCTAAGAGTTCTCCCAGAAGAACTGCAGAGCAGAGCTTGGGGTGTCATCCTAACATTTCCGGTCTTCCCCCACAAGAGAACTATTTTTCTCTTTCCTGACCCTCCACCTACCTCCTTCTGGAGGGAAAGACAACTTACCAGCTCTCAAAAGACAAAGCCCCTCCCTCCTAGGGTTGAAGAGAAGAAGAAATGAGAAAATGCACTCAACCAAAGATATAGAGAAGGCTTTATACCTTCTATGAATGGTTTTTATTATCATTATTTATCTTTGGGCCAATCCCTTTCACTTCCTGTGCCTCAGTGTTCCCAAATACTCTGAGGAGATTAGACCATGACAGCCAAGGACCTTTTTCCTCTTTAAAAGCCACCCCTTCCTGACCTGCTGCTCTTTAGTGATCATCTACAACCTCGGTCTCATGAGCTGTTAAATGGGACATCTGGGCCTGGGGAAAGTTCCTCAAAAGACTGAGACCGTTGTCATCACCCACAAAGTAAGGGCAAGGTCTACATCTAGCCCAAATACAGTGTTTGACATCTAATGAGTCTTCAGTAAATACTTATGGAAGAATGAATGAATGAGTGAGTGAGTGAATGAATGAATGAAATGAATGTGTGGTTTCCACCCTGCCATGCTTTCTCTTTAAGATGTTAAAACTACATGAGTTTACTGCTACTATTAGTAGAAGATATAACCCTATCCTTCTGGAAGATTGCCCATTTTTATCAAGTCCCACAAATAATACGGGGACCAGGAAGAGATTGCCTTAGTCTCTTTGGGTCCCTATAACAGCATACCATAGACGGGGTGACTTATTAACAATAGGAACTTATTTTTTACAGTTCTGGACACTGTCAAGTTCAACATCAAAGCACCTATAGGTTCACTGTCTGGTGAGAACCTCCTTTCAGACTCATAGAGGGCCATCTCCTAGCTCTGGCCTCCTGTGGTAGAAAGGGAAAGAAGCTCTCTGAGGTCTCTTTCATAAGAGCATTAATCCCATCACCCCCAAAGGCCCCACCTCCAGATACCATTGCATTGAGGATTAGGTTTCAACATATGACTTTAAGAGGATACAAATAGTCTTCTGTATAAATATCACTGAAGACCTTGCTAACCAGCAGCTTCTCACGTTGTGTTCACTCCAAGGGTACTAAAATAAAATTTAAAAGAGACCCTGCCTTTTGTGTGTTTCCTTTTTGAAATTTTTTATTGTTGAAATTTTCTTTGGTTTTTTAAAAGATTTTATTTAAATTTTTTTAGAAAGAGGGGAAGGGAGAGAGAAAGAGAGAGAGAGAGAAATATCAATGTGTGAGATACATGGATCGGTTGCTCTGGCATGCCCCCAACTGGGACCTGGCCCAAAACCCAGGCATATGCCCTGACCAGGTATTGAACCAATGGTCTTTGGGATTGTAAGCCAGCACTCAATCCACTGAACCATGCCAGCCAGGGCTTATTGTTGAAATTTTCAAATATATACTAAAGTAAAGCCAATAGTATAATGAACCCCAGTCCCTTTCACCTAATACAAACAATTTCCAACACATGAGGACACTCTGCTTTCATTTAGATTCCCACCCACAGTCCCTCCAAATCCTGCCCATCATATTGTTTCATCAATACATACCTCTGCTTATATTTCTAAAGGACAAGTACTTTAAAAAATAAGACACCTCTAAATTAATTAACAATAATTCCTTAATATTATCAAAGGCAAAGTCACATTCAAATTTCCCCAGAAGTCCCATAACTTTTTTAAATATATATTTTTAGATTTTATTTATTTATATTTAGAGAAAGAGGAAAGAGGGAGAAAGTGGGAGAGAGAAACATTAATGTGTAAAAGAAACATCCATTGGTTGTCTCTCTCATGTCCCCAGCTGGGGACCCGGCCCGCAATCCAGGCATGTACCCTGGCCAGGAATGGAACCAGCAACCTTTCAGTTTACAGGATGGGACTCAATCCACTGAGTGGACACCAGCCAAGGACCATAACTTTTTTTTTTTTTAAGATTTTATTTATTATTTTTAGAGAGAGGGGAAGAGAGAGAGGTAGAGAGGGGAAGAAACATCAATGTATGGTTGTCTTTCACCTGCCTCCAGCTACAGACCTGGCTGGAGACCTGGATTGCAACCTGGTTATGTGCCCTGGCTGGGAATCAAACCAGTGACCTTTGGGTTCGCCAGCCAACACCTTATCCATTGTGCCACCAGCCAGAGCTATAACTTTTGTTTTTTAACTGTTGATTTGTTCAAATTAAGATCCAAACAAGACCCACACTTTGCAACTAGATATGTCGAAGTCAGTTTTTAACTTTTATTTTTTAATAATTTTAGGTTCACACAGAAGTTGCAAAAATAATACAGAGCTTCCATGTAACCTCTTCCCTCACCTTTCCCCAATAGTAATATCTTTCTCTTTTTTAATATATTTTATTGATTAGGCTGTTACTGTTGTCCCAAATTCTTTTCCCTGTGCCTCCTCCACCCAAGACCCCCATTTACTCCTGTAGTCCCACTCTTCACTTAGTTCATGTCCATGGATTGTGCATATAAATTCTCTGATCTCACCCTTTCTTCTATTATTCCTCTAGTATTCTTTACTTCTCCCCGTCTACCTTGTACCCACCAATTATGTTTCCTAATCCCTGCACTGTTTCCCCATTTCACTCCCTTCCCTCTCCCAGCTGATAATCCCCCTCCCCCCAATAATCCCCATATCTGTGATTCTGGTCCTATTCTGGTTGTTTGCTTAGTTTGTTTTTGTTTTCATTTTTATTTTTTAGGTTCTGTTGTTAATAGTTGTGAGTTTATAATCTGTTTAATGTTCATAATTTTTATCTTCTTTTTCTTAAATAACTCCCCTTAACATTTCATATTTAATGGCTTGGTGATGATGAACTCTTTTAGCTTTACTTTGTCTGGGAAGCACTGTGTCCGCCCTTCCATTCTAAATGATAGCTTTGCTGGATATATTCTTGGTTGTAGGTCTTTGCTTTTCATCACTTGCAATACTTCTTGCCAGTCCCTTCTTGCCTGCAAAGTTTCTTTTGAGAAATCAGCTATTGGTCTTACAGGAAACCCTCTGTAGGTAACTCTTCTTTTCTCTTTCTGTTTTTAAGATTCTCTCTTTATCTTTAACCTTTGGCATTTTAATTTTGATGTGTCTTGGTGTGGTCCTATTTGGGTCTAGCTTGTTTGGGACTCTCTGTGCTTCCTGGACTTGTATGTATATTTCCTTCACCAAATTTGTAAATTTTTCTTCACTATTTTTCACACAAATTTTCAATTTTTTGCTTTTCCTCTTCTCCTTCTGGCACCCACTATGATTCGGATGTTGGCACACTTAAAATCACCCCAGAGGTGCCTAAACCTCTCCTCACTTTTTGCAATTCTTGTTTCCACTTTCTGTGCTGATTGACTGTTTTCTTCCTTATGTTCCAAATAGTTCATTTGGTTTCCTTCCCTTCACCATTGGTTTTGTGTGTATTTTCCTTTGTTTCACTTGGCCTAGCCTTCATTTCTTCCCTTCTGCATTTGCCATATTTAAGAACATCTGTCAAGTGTGTGAGCATCTTTATTACCAGCATTTTAGATGCACATGACAGACTGTGCATCTGTCAGGCTGGCAATCTGTTTATCTGTCAGGCTGCCTATTTCTTTGTCATTTAGTTTGGCCACTGGGACCTTGATTTGTTCCTGTTTTTTGAGTTATATTTCTCTGTCTCCTCATATTGACAGGCACCTGTATACCTCTGTGTCTTAGGTAGAGACACACCTATTATATTGTAAGGGGTGGAGCCTTAGGTATTCTTCAGTGCAGGGTGACCTGTTTTATCAAGTTGTAGTGCTGTATATGGAGGAGGGTTCTGAAAGGAAACAATGCCACTTGCTCAGCCCTTGTCCCTTTTCCAGGCACTTCTCCCACTTCCCATATGAGACTAGTTCCTCTCTAGTTGTTGCCCTGTCCATGGTTCCCAAAGTGGGTGGGTCTGTGAACATTTCAGGACCATGAGGTCCCTCTAAACAAACGGACTCTGCTGTGAGACCAGCAGTTTCTTCCTTTACCTCAACCCCCACTGGTTTTCACAGTCAGAAGCAATGTGGCTTTATTCTGCCCACCCTACCCCAACGCTGAGCTGGAACCATGAGCTGTGCAGTCTGATTTGGTCCTGGAGCACTCAACAGGTGTCCCTACTGTGACTGCACTTTCTGCTGGTTGGCTACAGTCCCTGCAGTTGCTGAGTTGCCAAGCTGAGACCTGCGCCACCAAACTGTGTCCTCTCTGTCCCAGCTCTGCACCTCCTACCAGTCTGGATGAGTAGTTCTTCTTTCTGTCTTTTGAGTGTTGGATTTCTATGCAGCTTGATATTCTGGAATTTCTGGTTGTCTCTAGTTTTGGGGTAAATGTATTGTTTTGGTTGTAGAGGGAGATGCAGCATATCTATCTACACCTCCATCTTGGAGTCTCCCCTCCCCAATGGTAACATCTTATGTAACAATAGCATAATTATCAAAACCATGAAATTGACATGAATACAATACAATTCAAACAACAGATTTATTTGGATTTCACTAGCTTTAATATATACTCATTTTTCCTTATTTATAGTGGCATAAAACTTTATTACATGTATATGTTTGTGAAACCACAATACTATCACCCAGAGAAAGTCCCTTATGCTACATAGGTCTTTATATTCAAACTCTCCTCCTCAACCCTAACTCCTGGCAACTAACTGATTTGCTTTCCAATTCTATAATTTTTTCATTTTTAGAATATATATAATGAAATCATATAGTATGTAACCTCTTAAGATTAAATTGTTTTTCACTCAGCATAATGCCTTTGACCTCCATTCAAGTTGTTATATCTTTTTTCTCTTTATTTATTTATTTTAGAGAGAGGGGAAGGGAGGGAGAAAGAGAGGGACAGAAACATCAATGTGGGAGAGAAACATCATTCGATTGCCTCTCACACACCCTAACCAGGAATCTGGCCCGCAATGTGCCCCGACCAGGAATGGGACCAGTGACCTTTCAGTTTGCAGGCCTGCGCTCAACCCACTGAGCCATACCTGCCAGGGCAGTTGTTATAAGTTTTAATAGACAGTTTGTTTCATTGCTGAGCAGTACTCCATATTAAGTCACTTTTAACTTACCGGTTTTCCCTCATCTCTTTTGTTTTCTTGACATTTATGTGTTAAGAATCTGTCCTATAGAAGTTTGTCGTTCTGGATTTTGCTGACTCTATATCCATAGTGTCATTCACTTGTTCCTCTATTCCCAGTCTCTCCTGTGACAGATAGATCTCCAGGCTTGCTCAGGTGCAGATGGTCCTCTCTAAGGAACCCCACAGACCAGCCTGGGACACTGGTAAAACTGCTGCTGTCCCCTACTTCCTACCCCCCACAAACAATTATCACCATCATTCCTGGGATAACTCTGTGCTAGGCACTAACCCAAGTGGTTGGAGGGCATGTATCTAGGGGGCAATGCTGACTAGGGCTGGAGGAGGGGTGCTATCAAATATCTTCTTCTTTTTTTTTTATTTTATTGCTGTTGCATTACATCCATCCCCTTTTTGCTCCCCTCTGTCCCCCTCCCCACCCACCCATTGTCCATGTCCATGGTTCCTTTATACTAGGTTCTTGTCTAAGCTGCTCCCCTTTCTTGCCTTTGCCTCCCCCCTCTATCAAATATCTTAAAACCCTTACGCACACCGGGCTTCTGCCAGAGCCTCCAGAGGTTCTCCTCCCAAGATGGAAGTCCTGACATCTGGAGACATAAGGGCTATACCTCCAACCCATAGGGTAAGCAGGGAACTGGGAGGGAAGAGGGACCTTGGAACACAGAACACTTGAGTCCAAGGTCAAGAGGGCCCTTCTGCTCTTCAGAGAGACTGAACCCCCCTGAAGCCCACATCATGGTAGGGTGTGCCACCTTTGCTTGCACATTCCCCCCACTCCCACCCTGAGAAGTCATTACAACCATCCAGGCCATGTAGTTGGACGGCCCTGATGTGCCACGTGTCCCCTCATGTTGTCCTAGGTCTCTCCCTCCTATCTTCCAAGACCACAGGGGGAATGCAATCTCCCTTTTAAATAAAAGCTTGCTGAATCTTTGAAGGCAGCACTCACAAAAAGACCAACTACAGCCTTCTGCTGACCCTCACAGCTCTTCTGTGGAGCATGTATTGTTGTTGTTTCCATTTTACAAAAGAGGAAATAGGCTCAGAAAGAACAAATGCCTTGTCCAAAGTCACACAGACTTTTAATGTATATTCTTTTATACATTGTCTTTCAAACTGAAGGAAGTCTAACCTCAATTCCTCTTATTGCAATGAGGTATTCTCTGCTTTTTCCTAAACATGCCAGGATGAAAGACACTGCCTTCTGGGCAGGAAAAAGGCAGAAGCTGAAATAGGAACCTTTTCTTGGGGGAATTAAGAAGCAGGTGGGCCTCATCAAGCTGCAAGAGTTTCTAGAAGCCTGGTGGGGAGATCCGGGGGTGCTGTATAGCTCATTCTGAGAGAAGTGTGGGGATGGGGGAATTTTTCTGGCCTAGGAGGGGCTGGGAAGTCCCCAGGGAGAGGCTACTCTATCAGTGGAGCCACTGGGTACAGGCCCACAGAAGCAAGAGCAGGAAACTGGTCCTGATAAGGCACTTGGAATGGTATGGCTGGAAAAATGCTTTTGTGGTGAAGGTGGTGAAAGTTGAAGCCCAAAGAGGGGCAGAGACTTTCCTAGAGACACACAGCAGGGCAGGAACCCAGGTCCAGATACCACCACCTGCCACTGGGAGCTCCCATTAAGGAGTCATGTTCCTGGACTGTGCAGGAACTAGATTCTCAATAGCTCCCACCAAGTTCAGAGACAGGGCCTTATTTGAGACACTTACAATACTCAGGACAGAGTGGCAGGGAACAGTGCCTATCCTGTGTTGGTAGGGTTACAGCATGTTGTCAGGGAGGACAGGAGGAACCCAAGGTCACACAACTAATACATGGTAAAGCCAGCACCTTGTTCTCTTGCTAGATCTTCTCAGCCCCAGCAGAGCTTTCTGTAAGAACACAGTGTCTCTAGCCTAGATGGAGAGCCATGGGTAGAGAGTACAAGTATTTAGGAGATCTGGGCTCTCTCTGGCTTCTCCCATCCCTTCAGCTTACCTGTCAACTAGTATTGGGCAGACACCATGGCTCTGTGGGTGAGCTGGCAACTTCTGAAGTTCCGTCTAAATGGATCAGGTATAGTTCCCACAACATAAGATTCTGTACTTTTCATTCTTCACCAGGCAAATTCCTGGCCATTTGATAAACCCAGTTGGAGGTACAGCAAATAACCATGTACAAAGCCACAGAAGGAGTCACATCACATTCCAAAGAATGTCAGAGACCATAATCTCCAACCACAATGCAATATAATTAGAAATCAACACAAAGAAGCATAAACCTCCCATAGGCTGAGAAACTTGAAAAACACAGTTCTAAATCATCCATGGGTTAAAGAGGAAATGACAATGAAATTATAAAATATTTAGAACTGAATGATAAGAAAGGCACACAGCAGTTTCTGTTTCCTCTGTAAGTTGAAGTCCCTGAGCTCATGTGCCAAGTACCTTCCATTGCCCCCCAGATACACTCTTCACCCTTCTCTCTCTACATAGCTCTTGGCCCCAGGAGGCTGTCTTCTGTGGGCTGAGTCAATTGGTTCCCTGTCCTTGGCTTCAGAAAGCAGTTGGTCAATGGGGAAACCTGGCCAGAAATCAGAGGAAGGGTGGTGGGGAAAGCCCCTTTAGTCCCCCAGTCTTTCGCAGTATGATTGCTGTGGGCTAGGTATGCCCCTCACAGCTCCCACTTTAATGCTCCCTCCCAGCACCCCTTCAGCAGGGGGTGACAGCTTCAGCCTAGACTGAGCACTGAAGGGCTGCTCTTGCCAGCCCTTTGGTGACACACTATTGGTGTGGTTTCCCTATACCCTGACTACACCTCTAAATAGTGCCTTCCTTAAAGTCTCCTCAAAGTGCCCAGTGTGGGTGTTCCATGCGTTTCCTGCAGTTGACCCACTCTCACCAAGTGCTCCCCATCAGATTCTCACTTCTGGAGGACTAAGCTCTGGCCTTATGTTATCTCTGTGTGTTGCCCCCCTTACTGACTTGTTGTCAGCTCAGGTCAGGGACTGGGGCAGCATCATGACCTGATGCCTTGCTCTCAGTGTAGAGAGTCATGCTTAATAAAGGGGATTGATTGATTGATCAGGGTATCAAACAAAAGAAGGACTAGATCTGAATCTCTTCTACATATACTACAGGATGCACATGTTTTTAGGGGGATGAGATAGAGTTAAGGACCCACACAGCAGGAAACGCAGCTGGAGATACAGCAAATGAAATTTAGAACCGGGCAAAAATAGGTGCTCAACAAAGAATCATCGGTTCTATAAAATTGGATTCTGCAGGAGGCAGCAAGCAGAAGATCCAGACACAAGGGGAGCCCGTTGAGCATCTGTGCCACAGTACCTCCAGCGGTCAGCTCTCCCCTGCTCCTGCCTGCACACCTCCTGCACCCCACCAGGGTGACTTCTGCAGCCCATCCATCTGCCATGGCCCTCCCACACTAGAGGGCCTCCAACCCTCCCTCCCATCCCATGACAACCACCTGGCCCCTGGGCCTGGGGCGCACAGCGTGACTGAGTGCTGGTGTGGGATATCTATTTGCCCTCAGGAGAGGAATCCAGGTAGAAAAGTGAGGAAAGCAGATCAGATCTCAAAGAGTTTGGGTTCTGTTGGAAGGAAAAGAAGGGAAAGAAGACATTCCAAATAGGAGGGAGTGGCTGGAACAAATGTCTGGCAATGGGAATGGGGTGACATTAGGTAAGGAGTAAGGATAACCCAATCTGAACAAGGACCCCAGCCCCTGTGGGGGAGGTGAGGGTCAGAGATCTGAGCATTCTTCTGGCCCAGTCCTTTCAGTGCTGGGGTGAGAGGCTCACTCATGAGTCCCAAGGCATTCATTTATCATTAAGTAAGTGGGTATTAAGTGCCTGCTGTGTGCTGGGCACTATGCCAAGAGCTGAGGGTATGGAATTGTTAAGGGCAGAACTGATCCCTTATTGAGCTCAGAAACAAGTGAAAACACACACGATTCTGGGCGAGCAAGGAAATGACTATTATCTACCAGCGCTTTTGTTTCTGTTCCCGACAGACCGAATTTGTCCCCATTTTATAGCGGAGAAAGCTGAGGCTGCCTCCTTGGTAGAAGTCCAAGCAGACACCGAAAGGGCCAGCAAGCCCTTTGCCCAATGGGAAGTTAGGAGCAAGATACGGACTTTCCGGAAAGGCGACAGTGAGTGCGCCTCTGCAAGGGGTGGGTGGAGGGCGGGGGTCCCCACTCCCCGCCCTTTCCCCGCCCCTTGGCCTCAGCTTGGCGTGGCCAGAAGGGCTGGGGCGGAGCTGGCGTCGCCTCGGGGGCTCTAGGGCGACCGCGGCCGGCAGGGCAGGCTGGTGGACTAGCAAGAGAACCGGCTGAGCCGGAGGACCGACAAAAGGAGGCGACCTAGCGCGGTGGGGATGTGACCCACAGAGGAGGGACAACTCGCACTACCCACCGAGGCAGACCCGGTGAGTGTCATACCGCACGACCCCGCCTCGAACACGACCCAGCCTTGCTTCCACTTTCATTTCTCCGGCTGTCCCGGCGTGGCACAGTCCTGAGGCGAACTCTGGCCGAAGGTAGGCTGGCCACAGCCCCTTGGTCCGCGGTCCGAGGCTCAGAGTAGCGAAAGTCGGGGCTGTGGGGTGCTGGGATTTGAGGGGGGCGTGTCTTCGGGAGCGGAAATGTCAGGTTTTCACATCTGTGTCCCATGACCAGTCTGTCCTGGCAGCTGGGCTGGAGAGGGGTGGTGGAAGACAACCGCCAAAGGGTGGGATTGGGTGTCGGAGGGTTGCGGGCACGGCGCAGGCTCTGTGCAGAGCACAGAATCCCCACCTCTACTTTACTCTTGGATCGCTGCCTGCAGGGTCCCCTGAACCCACCTCCCGCCCCCCCACCCAAAACACCCACACATAGCGCAGTTCTAGGCTGGATTCTAGGTTCACACTGAGGCCAGCCTGAGGATTTGCAGGTATGGCCCTTGCAGGCAGGGGACTAAGTGCCAGAAACAGGAAGGGCCACTCTGTGGCTTTCATTTGGGAAGCCCAGCTGTCCACTCAGGGTTTGAGCCATCACTGACCACTTTAGCAGTAAAAGGACACCCCGAGTTAGGACACAGGGGCTAAGAGAGGCAATGGCCTTGGTTCAGGGAGGGAGCCAAGGTTCTGTGAGGGATAGAAACACAGGAAGGACATGGGAGTGGGAAGTGAAGAGAAACAAGTGGCATGAATAGAAGGACACCTATCCATTCCCCCATCCTAACGCTTACATTCTCCTGTGAAAAGACCCAGGCCTTGAAATTCTACAGCAGGAAGTTGAGACTCTAGCTCATCAGTCAGGACACCCAAGTTGCTGTCGGGGTAGAGGGGAAGCTCAACATGTTGGAACAAGAATTGGGTTGGTCAAATTGGTAAGAAGGTGCTTCCCCTCTCCCTCCACTCCACTCCTTTTTCCTTATCTCCACCAGACCAATGACCAGCTAGAGCAGCCAGTAGAGGAAAATTGTCTTTTATCCTTGTCTTTGGTTGAGTCCCACCTTATCCCAGTTCCCAGTTCTGCCTATAACTTGCTATTTGTACAAAAAGTGAAATGGGCCAGTTGATTTCTCAGGGCTATTTCAATCCTAAGATTCTCAATTGTAAGCTTTCCTTAAAGCCTAAGTATCGACTATGTGCCTGGCCCTGACCTAGGCCAGGGGAGGGGGACACAGAGGAAAGGCTGTGGGGAAGAGCAATGGCCAAACAGCAGCCTCCACTCAAAGAAAAGGAGATCAGGGTTTAGGAGAGGTGGCTTGTGGGAGAAGGTAGCATTGAACCTGACTATGTGTATTTGGGCAAAGGGTTCAGTGTAAGGAAACTCAGAGGCAGGAGTGGAGTGAGGTGGGGGGCGTCTAGCTCAGGGATCATCAAGAAGCCCAGGGTGGATGGTGTAGGGAAGTGGGGCAGGAAAAGTAGGTAAGGTGTTAAATGCCAGGGTGAGGATCTGTTGGTAAATGTCAATAAAGGGGGCTAAGCCAGGAACCATACTTACTTGCAGTGTAAGAGATTTTGGAAGCACCTGCCCCAAGCAGAGTGTAGAATGCAGGTGGAAAGTGAAGCATAGAAGGCGTCTCCTCTTGGGTCAGGAAGCTCAGGTCCTACTCTGGGGACTTCTTTGCGTGAGAAGGTGAGGGGCAGGGGATAGATGAGATGACCTGCCACATCTCTCTCTGAAGGTTCTTCTTTTTTTCAAGAAGACAAGATCCTGCTGGGAAACCTATGCCTACTTTCCAGGTTCCTCTCATTTCACTTGATTATTCCCCTCCTGGCCTGCCTATTGTGGGTACAATGAAGAACCCCTGTTCCAAACTTCTCCACTAGCTTGACTTATTACCTAACATGATACCTCCCCCCATGTGTAATATGCCTTTGGTTACAGCCAGTTGTCACCTTGTTCCCATCCTCCTTCCCCAATCCTGCCCCAGTATTATTAGAGACATGAGAAAGGAAAATGCTCCAGTGTCATCGCTGAGGTCAAGGCCAGGCTTTGTTTGTGACTCTTTTCAAGGCTGAGGCTAGGGCTAGGGTCAGCACTCTCATTGACCAGGTTCAAGACCAGGTCAGAGTTCAACCTGGAGCCAGAGCTCAGTGCTTGTCATATACTCAGCCTTAGTGCTCAGTCTGGGGCCAGAGTTGGTACTCAGTTTGTAGCTAAATTCTAGCCTCAGTAGGTACCTGGGTCTGCATTTCCTAAGAGCGCATACACTCACAGGGGAGATGGGTCTACCCTGAGAGTCCCAGAAACTTGGCCTGTATCAGAGTGACCCAGGAAGTTGCATGGGCCAAGTCCATGCCTGCTACAGCCATGGTGGTGCTGGGTCTACGTACAACCCAGAAACTCTGCTTCCAAGCTTGGGCCTCTGATTGCTATCTGCGAAGTCTGTTCTAAGTCTGGGATCCTTCAGTTCTAAAAGAAAAAGCAAATTCATCAGAATTCTATATGGGCCCAGTTGGTTGGATCTGATTGCATTCCCACCTCCCAGTTCCAGGCACATCGTAGGTGCTCTAGGAATGTCTACTGTGTTTCAGGTGCAGGGGGAGGGGTCAGTGGCTTGTTGAGGTGTCCCCACTGGAGTTTGGCTTGTGGGAAGGATCTCCAGCCAGTGTTGAAGGAAGTGGTTCCCCTCTAGCCCTGCCACCTCCCCCTCTCCTCCAGTGCCTGCAGCCACACTCTCAGGCCACCCAGATGGCCATATGAGGGCCCTTTCCTCTTTCAGGGTAATAAAGGAAAGGACATTTTTGGTAGCAAAGTTCCTCCTGCTCCCTGGGAATTCCCGGTGGCTAAATGGACGGGATATCCCAGAGGAAGCTGAAGGCGGGCCTGCCTCCTACCCCCCAGCACAATGCAGCCAGGCTCTCCCACGCTGTACCAGCTGGCCTGTGGAACCTCCAGAGGTCATCTTGTCCAGGCCCTTGCCTCCTAGAGAACCTCTCTGCTGGTCAACAGCAAGTCTGAAGAGCACCTCTTCAAGTAGAGCCCATTCCTATCTGAGATGCAATAAATGTGGAGAGGAGACAGAATAAGTCCTCAGAGGGAGATAGGGAAGCCTAGAAATACGGCAGAAGCACTGGACTGAGAGCATGAGAGGATTTAGAATTCAGTCAGAGGCTGCAGAGGTGGGCCAAAAGCAGAGGTGAGAGGGAAATGATGGGTTGGGAAGTCAAAGCATATTTGATAAGGACCTGACGACCATGTTCTTTCATGCCCTTGGCCTGGCAGGGCATCCTCAGATCCTTCCCCTGGACACCTGTTTCTCGGCCCAGTCCGGCCATGGCGCTGTGCCTGAAGCAGGTGTTCGCCAAGGACAAGACGTTCAGGCCACGGAAGCGCTTTGAGCCAGGCACACAGCGCTTTGAGCTGTATAAGAAGGCACAGGCATCGCTCAAGTCTGGCCTGGACCTGCGCAGTGTGGTGAGGCTGCCACCGGGCGAGAACATCGACGACTGGATCGCCGTGCACGTGGTGGACTTCTTCAACCGCATCAACCTCATCTACGGCACCATGGCTGAGCGCTGCAGCGAGACCAGCTGCCCGGTGATGGCCGGTGGGCCCCGCTACGAGTACCGCTGGCAGGATGAGCGCCAGTACCGGCGGCCGGCCAAGCTCTCGGCGCCGCGTTACATGGCCTTGCTCATGGACTGGATCGAGGGCCTCATCAACGATGAGGATGTCTTTCCCACCCGCGTTGGTGAGTACCACGTGGCAGGCAGGTCAGGACTGGTCAGGGAGGGAGGGAGAGAGTAACCAGAGCCCATTTCACAGATGAGCCATTTAGTTTGATATAGCAATTTGGCAGGGTGGGGGAGGGGGGTTGGGGTTGTTCTTTTCATCCCTGTTTTGTGGAGGAGGAAACAGCTCAGTCAGAGAGGTTGATGTCTGCTCAGGATCAGGAACATGAGCTCAGGCTCCCTGACTCCCAGTTTGGGAGTTTTCTTGTCTAAAACTTGAGTACCCCTCCAGAGAAGACCACAGTGATTCTCAGAGCCTTCCACAAGAGGTGGCTCAAGGTTACCCTATTTGGGCTGATCTGACTTGCAGCCTCCTGGGAGCTCCTGGCCCCGGAAAGGGAAGGGGTGGAGATTTGGGTGTGTCTGATGGTATCTCCACCTCTGGGGCCTCTGAGGGCAGAATTTTCCCCTGTCAGACCCAAGCCATGGAGCCTTTTCTTATCTCAGCTGGCCAGCCTGGGCTGGTGAGGGTGGATAGAGGTGAGTGATATCTCCCCACCCAGGGGCATCAAAAGGGGATGTTGGCATGACACTGTATTTATCCCAACAGCCCCACCCTCACCTGGCCTCACATTCATCCCTGTTAAGGCCTTGGGAATCAGAGGTGGGTGGGGCAGGGTGGTTAAACCCAGAGGGGAGAAGTCTGAATGTTGAGGGGAGCTGAGCACTGAGTCACAATTCCATGCTTGAGGCTCTTCCCCAGCTGGTGACCTGTCATTTCCTGCACTACCATGCTCAACAATGAGTATCTTCATTTCACACAGGAGGAAACTGAGGCCAAGAGAGGGACAGTACACTGAATCAGGAGGAGTGCAGAACTGCAGCTAAGGTCTCTTGAAGTCTAGGCCCCTAGTCTAGATGGTCAGGACAAGTCTGAGGGGCCTGGACTGGGCCTAGAAGGGCTCATGGAGAGGCAGGGTTCAACCATTCCAAGAGCAGTGAGGAGGGAGAAGAAATCTATGGAGTGAGGTGGACCAATGTGGACCTGTGTCTGGGCTCTTATTCCCTTCTAGCCTTAACTCCAGGCCTGTGAGAACCCAGATGTCAGTGCCTTAACTCTGGGATGGCAGAGAAGAGGGCATAGCCACCAAGATCTCCATCCTGAGCATGAGGGGAGCTGTATGAAACTATCTTTCACAGGTCCTGTACCTTGTCTCGAGCAGGGTCTGTGGCATCTCAAGGATGCTGCCATATAGTGAAGAGAGGGTTTGAACCCTGCCTCCAGTCTGTACTAATAGTAATGTGGTCTCAGGCAAGCGGTTCCACCTTTATGTAGCTCCATTGTATTCTGTCTAGAATGGCCGTCATACCAGGCAAAAGGTGCAAAGGGCCCAGCATAGGGCCTGGCTCACAGATGGAAATCTAAATGTTATTGAATATTTGAAGGAATAAGAGATATCTGAACTAGTTCTTGAAGACTTAATACTTCTCAGGATTGGGGGTCTTGGGACTGTGTTGTGAAAGTTGCCAAGAGGAAGGAGTTGGGGTGAAGCTGGAGAGGGAGGCCAGGATCCTGAATGGTCTTGAGCAGGCACCATGCTAAGTTAGGATTTAGCATGTTTTTAAAAATGGATCCCACATATTGATGAACTCCTCTTAGAATCATATACAAGGCTATCATGTGAGAGCACCTACAGATGCACGCATTTCTGGGGAGAACTTGGGCATTACTTTCTTTCATGACAGTTTAAGAAGGGTTGGTCAGTGACCCTCAACCGGGTGGCAGAGTTCTGCATAGAGTTATGGGGAAATGTGGAAAATGATCTGTATTTCCACAGAAAAGAGACAGAATCAGATTTGTGCTTCATTGAAAGGGGAAGTATGCTGGTGGTGGTGGGGGTAAATCACTGTCTCTGTCTCCCACAGGGAAGTGTGCTGGGGAAAAAGCCATCCTGGGCAAAGGCTGCCTGTATGTGGGAGGGCAGGGCTGGGTAGGGTTTCATACGAGGGTCCTGATTCCCCCACTTCTACCTGTTACTGCCCCCCTAGGTGTTCCTTTTCCCAAGAACTTCCAGCAGGTCTGCACCAAGATCCTGACCCGCCTTTTCCGAGTCTTCGTTCACGTCTACATCCATCACTTTGACAGCATCCTAAACATGGGGGCCGAGGCACATGTCAACACCTGCTACAAGCACTTCTACTACTTCATCCGCGAGTTTAGCCTGGTGGACCAGCGGGAGCTGGAGCCACTGGTGAGGCCAATCCCCTACAGTCTACCTTCCCCCACAGGGCTAGTATCTGAGTTTTCAGATCCAAAGGCTACCTGCTTTAAAAAGAATCCAATACCCAAGAGGATAAATTAGGGAAAGGCAATTCATTTAAAAATAACTATAATAGAGAATTCATTTAAGTGTCAGTTTACAAACCCAGATTTGCAGCCTGGAGTTGGTGGTGGTGGGTCGGGTTTGGGGGATTGGACCATGGAGGGAAGGGGCCAGGTCCCGGAGGAGAGCCCTATGGTTTGGGAAGGGTCTACCTGGCAGGTTGAGCTCTGACTGACATTTACCCCCCATTCCCCAACTTTGTGTTTCTACAGAAGGAGATGACAGAGCGGATCTGTCACTGAGCTTAGGCCTGGACATTGTTGCTCATCAGGTTATCATCTGAACATAGAGTGGCTAGGAGAGGGGACCCTCAGGAGTCTGCTGGCAGAGGAAACTGAAAGGCCTGGGACCCCCTCCACCCACCCAAAGCCTCTAGACTTCTGGTTCTCCAGAGTCCACCCATAGGTCCCCTGACTGCTTGTAAGTGGAGAAGGGGAGAATTTAAGGGTGGGCAAACAGAAGGAAAGGAGGAGCTAAACTGCCAACATGAAGTCTGCAGGTGGGGTAGCCTAGAGGGTTTCTGCTCTGATAGTTGACCCTTCTGTGGTGGTTCCCAGGACTATCTGGGCAATGTATATGTGGCTGAGGTAATGGCAAGAAAGATACAGGAGAGAGAGCAGCCTGTGTGTGAGTGAGCACAAATGACTCTGTGTGTGTATGTGTGTGTGTGTGTGCGTGAATTTGACTGTGGGGTATGTCTGAGAGTTAGCCACCTTAGACCCTCCCTCCCTGGCACATAGTGGAACCTCATGACTGTTAGGCAAATGGATGGATGGATGGAAGAAACAAAGGAATGAGAGAAGGAAGGAATGAAGAAGGACTGGGACCATCAGACCATGACCACTGTAGTAGTGACAGTTCACTGTCCCCATTGTATCCAACAATGTGTACAATTGTGGTTGTAGATGGATATAGCTCTACATTTGAACCTTCTAAGCTACCTTCTTCCATCAGCATGAATTCTGGGGAGCTGTGGGGAGGTAGGAAGGAGAGTCTTGCCCTGGGTGCTGAGATCCCTGGCCCACCACAGACAGAGGTTCTGATTGCTCATCAGCTGTCATTTCACTTATTCCTCTGCCTCCAGAAATGCCTAATTATAGACAGTCTCCTAGGGTTGGGGGTGAATGAACTCTCATGTCCAAAAAGGTCCTCTAGTCCTTATATTGAGAATCACGTAGTCGAGTCTAGCTCCTAGGAGCTATAGACTTTGATTCCAGGATCTGAAGCACAGCACAGTATAATCATCCAACCCAAGGATCTAGTGGAACTTGAACTGGGAAAACCTGAAGTCTTGTCTCCCATCCTGGCACATCAGGGACCACGTGACTAGTGAACGGACTCTTCTAGGCATGGAGAACCCCAACCCTGCAAGTACTGGCTCCTTCCCAAGCATCCTGAGACATTGCAACTGGTTGTCTCTCCGAGCATAGCTGTTCATAGAGAAACTGGGATGTTTATTCGGTACTCCATTACTCAGCACCCTTATGCCCAGCCCTGTGCCCACACCCACAGCTGAGGAAATCGACATGAACAAGGCTGTTTCCTCCCAGAGACTCTGCACTGGGAGGCCAGGATGGAGAGCCAGAAAAAGGCCTGAGGATTTTCAAGTCTCACAGAATCCCCCATGTACATAACAGGGAACTGAAGCCAGGAGGAAAAGAGGGAGAAACTATCCTAGGCCTCACATCCAGGCTTTGTGGAGCTGGAGTAGAAACCAAGTCCCTGAATCCCATCCTACAACCTATGGTTGCTACATGGGGAGGTGAGAAACATGTGGAAGGAGGGTTTGACAGCCCCTCTCCAGGGCACAACTGTTCCTGCTTTGGGCAAGGATTTTTAGCCTGATGCCAAAGTGCCCCACTTTCCCTCAGGTCTGCTAGGGTTATCTGCTGAGCCTGGCCTCCAAAGCCATGTTCCTCTCTGTGGCCCAGCAGCTGCCTGATCTCTGGGCAAGCACATGGGGCTCCTGGAGCCAGCCAGCTGGACCTGGGACTGCTGCCTCCAAAGAAGCTCCCAAGAGAAACACACTAGCCCAACGGTTTTGCCAAAGGCTCTGGAGTAAGTGTGGCAAAGTTCCCCCCAGGGAGCACTATGAATTGGAAGATGGATTCTAGGCTGTGATCGGTGCTGATTGCAGAAAGGGAAGGGGGTAAATCTATTTTTGTGAAACAGAGGGGAGGCTTTATTGTTATTTTTGGTAAAATAAAGGAGACAAACTAAAGCAGCACTGGTGGGAAGCTGTGGTCTGGCTGCCACATGGCTCCCAGGGAGGCTGGGGAAGGAACTGGGCCAGAATGGGGTAAGGAGAGCTCTTTGTCCCAGGCCATATGGAGTGGTGGCTGGTATGGTCATGTCTGGCCTGGTCTCCAGGGTGGAGACACTAAGGTTTTCCCAGGGCTCTGGGAATTCTGGACCAAGAATTCCTGGCAAGGCTAGGACCCTATGAGTGGGGAGGACTGGCCATTGCCTTCGGGGAACTCAGTGCCTTGGGAGAGTCTTTCCTTATTTCAACTCAGAAACAGCACTGGCTGTTTTCATCCCCTTAATCTGGGTGGTTTATAGAACAGGGCAGAAGCACAGTTCTAACCCTAGTCACAGCAGAGGAAGCTCTTCGCTTTTGTTGAGGGTAGCAGGACATGGGCTGACTCCTGCGCTATTCCCAGGAGACACTTTTAGCTCAGGTCTTGCTTTCATCCCACTGCCCCTTACCCTCAGCTGCCCAGATGAGTTGGGAAAAAAAAAAAAGCTTGGTTCTTAAGAGCCAGCAAAGGCCCACTTACAGGTCTCCCCTCGACCTAAGAAGGAGAGGGCCTGCCTTTGTACATCAGGTCTCCTGAGAGGCAGAGGCCTGGTTCTAGTCCCGGCCCAGCCCCTGAGTATGGCGGGCCCCTCCATATCTCAATATTTCCCCTATTTTATGACCAGTAGTGGGAGCAAGAAAATGATTAATTCTAAGCTCCTTCATTATTCAATAGTCTGTGAATTGTTCACAATAGTAGTAATAACTTGTTGAATTAAGTTTGTCTTTGGCTAGCTGCCTAGCTCCCTTCTTGGTGCCCAGTATCACTCCTTTCACTGCTTTAGGATTTGTAAGGCCCTCTACTCTGCTACCACTTCTTCTGGCTCTCTGGAGGAGGCCCAAGTCCAGCATTCTAAAAAGTGGCTCTGCTTGCACACCTCCTGTGACAGGTCACTACCTACTTAATTACTGAATTGAATCAGACTCTTAGAAAGTTCAGGCTCTGGGATCATAGTTGTTTTGAAATACACCATAGCAATGAGGGCAGATTAATCTCAGAGCTGTGTGGCCAAGGCCTGAACCTTACAAGCCATCACAAAACTGTTTTGAGAAATTCAGAGAGGGATGCTTAGAGAAGACAAGACAGAGGTAGAGAAGAAGAAGGAGACATGAGAGAAAAGACAACCCACTTCCATCTGTAGGGCAAAACTCGTCATGAGAGGGTCCTGAAAGAGGCAATTTATTGGGGTAGAGGGACAGTTTGGTTAGGCAGTCAGGCTGTGGAAGTCTTTGTTTTCCTGGATCCATAATACTATTTGGAGTAGGGAATAAGAACACAAGCTATTCTCCTCACCTTGGAGCAGAGCATCCACTTATTGAATAAAAGCTGCCCCACCATGAGCACTGCAAGCTCTTCTTTGGGGTTTCCTGCTGCCACTTCACCCAGGAGTTGTATGCAGTATGTGGTGAAGGAAGCCACAGGCATGGCTGGAGCTCCACCTGATTTTGGGGAGCGATCCTTGAGCCTTTCTTTCTCTGAGTTCCCCAGAGCCCTCCTCTCTGGTGTTAATTGAACTTGATTTCCATACTAGGGACATAGCAATTATGAGAACCTGGTACATAGACCTGAGTGGCTCAGAAACAGCTGGTTATTGAGGCATTCAGGGAACAGAGAGGGGAACAGGCCACCGTGGCCTCTTGAGGACATGAGACTTGAATGGACCCAGAAGGTGATAGTAGGAGAGGTCAAGGTACCCAAGCGCCTTCAGGCTGGATTGTGGGATTCTGAAAGCGACTGAAGACAAATGCTTGGGAGAAAAATCCTCTCTCTGGTCTTCACCTACAGTAGACTGGGAAACCTAGTAAAGCCCTGGATGTTCTTAAAGGTTCCAGACCTCCTCCCATCATGCAGATGTGAAGATTGAGTCCAGAAGGGGAAAAGGAACAAATGTTTTTCAGACGAATGATGGGAAGGAAGTCCGAGAGGCTCTTTAACTAGCGTGGCTCACCAGGCTCTCACCACGGACCTAAGACAGGCAGGGAATAGATGTTCCATTTCACAACAGAGGAAACACACTCCGAGTCAGGACCTGAACTAAACCCGAGTCAGCACTCTCATTACCTCATCACACTTGCATGCTGGGAGAGGGCCTGGAGCTGCTTGAAATACTAATTTATTTGCAGTTGGTTTTCTCCAAGAAATGAACCTTCAAGTCTTTCCATTTTGAACTATTGGAGGAATGCTTTACTTCAGGAGGAACCCTCATGGTGAAATTGTAGGCACCCAAACCTTTTAAGAAACTTTACAGAATTAGTTCTTGTTTTATAAAAGATGGAAGCATATCCCCATACATAAAAGACATTTTTAAAATGCCTTCCTGGCGTGCAGAAGCTCTCTGTAAACCTTAATTGCACCTGTTGCTCCCGCCTCCTCCCTGAGGGTGCTTCCCTAGCTTCCTGGCCTTCCCGCCGGAAAGAGCTTCTGAGGGGCTAAGCCCCACCCTCTCCCGGCAATTGGCCCGCCCCTCTCTCGCGCCTGCGCAGTTGAGTAAGCTCGACCCCACCCACCCCCTGGGCTGTGCCGTAGGAGATCAGGCGCAGTGCCGCCCCTCCCACTCCTCCTGAGTCGGCCCGCCCCCTCGGGTCTAGTACCGCCTCTTCCGAGTTCTCGGGGGAGCTGGCTGCAGGTACGGGAGCGCGCCACCCCTTCGGTGGAGAGTCCGCTGAGGGAAAGACGAGAGACAGTGAGGTATCCCTGCAAATGAAATGGAACTTGGGGGAGGGGGTGTCTGTGAGTGAATCTGTGCGTCGGGAAGGAGAAATCAGGGCCTTCGGAACTGTCCGAGGTCACGACCCGCTTGTGCTGCGGGCATCAGCCAAGGGGACATTTCTTTAGAGTCTCCTCAGGGTTCCGTCTGGGACGAACTCAGGACACAAGCGTGCGTCCCCAGTCGGGGTTTGGACTGTGCCTGGGGGGATCAGGGCCTGGCTTACGACAGGTGTCCTAGCTCGGAGCTCAGTCTGGGGCCAGTTTGAGACTGAAACCCTCCCTGCCGGGCTGGGTTCAAGGCTCAGGCAGTCCAACATCATGAACAGTTTTTCATGTGAGGACTTTCCAACATCTCCGGTACTACATTGTTTTTAAGTTAACTGTTTTCATTTCAAAGTTCCTGACATGGGCGGGTGACTGTACAGTGAGGAGATAGAATACTGTCAGGTGCACTCTCTCTCCTGAGGGAGGGAGTTTCCAGGCCACCAGTCAGATAGATGACCAGGAGCAGGGCCAGCACTCGGTGACAGAAGCGAAGTGTCAGAAGTGATCCGGCCAGGGCCCGGTAGTTCTGGGTTCGGATCTCACCTCTGCCGCTTCCCATCTGCGTGTCCTCTGGCAGGTCATTTCCTCTCTCCGAGCTTTAGTTTCTCCTGTACAAAAAGGGTAAAGTGGGGTCGTTGTGGAAGTTGAATAGAATGACATGTGTCACACAGTATGGCAATAAACTAGGTCTCTGGGATGTATAAGTGGAACTGACCTTGCAGAAGGAGAAGGGAACTAATTTTATTAACCATTGCCCACGTGCCAAGTGTCCTGCCGGGCAGTTGATATGTATTGTCTCACAGGCCCCTCAACCATTGGCCAGGTGCTTTCAGCCCACTGCCCTTAGCTTCAGCCCCTCTAAAGAGGGTTGGGCTGGAAGTGAAGACTTGGGTGCCTTATTTTTCCAACTTAGTCCACATCAGCTCTTCCCGTACTGTAGTCCAGAAGGATAATTGGGTTTTGGACTGATTATGAGGCCTGTTACTCTAGTGCTCTAGAAGATTTTGATGGTAGGAGGTCTGGCAAGTGAGCGCCTCTTGAAGTCAAATTGCATGAAGCTGGTTGGTGACAGAGAGAAGCTCCGTGCACAGGAGCTGTTGGATTGCTGCACATGCCTCCAAAGTGCATGTGGTTTCCTGTTATGTGGCCCCCATAATAATCAAATAACTTGATTCCTTTAGTGTCTTCTTTATGGGTGTCCGTATGATCTTCCTGAGGTAATGTTCTCATCATTTTGTGTATCTGTTCAGAAGCCTTGGTGGGCTTCATTGCCTGTAATATTGAGTTTGGACTCCTCAGCCTCCTAGGCACATTCCTCCATAATTAGTTCTCAAACCTCTCCCCTGTTTACCTTTGTCCCCCCAAACCTGCGCCCTATGACCCAGTCAAAACAAACTACTTTTGTTACTCAAACGCTCCCTGCATGTTCCTTTGCTTTTTATTCCCTCTTCCTGGAGTTCCCTCCTTCTCATCTTTCAAGGCCCATGTCTCATGTGACCTGTCAGGGAAGCTTCTGTGATCCTGCTGCTGGATTAGTTGCTCCCTTTCTACCTTCTGTAGCAGAGGCCACAGCTTGAATATAGCTCTGTTTACTGTCTGCCTTGGGGTATTATCACCTCATATGTACTCTTAAGCACATTGGTGGCAAGGGATCATGCCTGTTTCACCCCTCCTCTGCCTGGCACACAGTAGGCTCTGCAGTGTTTGTGGTTGAATGAGTCAGTGAAGATTTTATTTACCAGCTTTGGTTTTTGTTTTATGAGCTTTCAGGTTTAGAATGGACCTTTGTGTTTTTCATTCTCTTTGTGCCTAAGGAGAGCTCTGGTGTAGGCTAATTATGCCCTAATGACAGGCATCAAAGGCAAGAAAGTGCAGGTATTCTGCACAAGAAAGGATTCTTCATTGCTATGTTCTTGTCTTGCCTTTGCTGTGAATTTTATTGGAAGGAAGTTACCTTCCTGTTCTGTTCAGGTACCTGCATTGAAATAGTAAAAAATAGTTCACAAAGGAGAAAGCACAGGAGAGGTTTACTAATCCATTGTCCCATCCTTGGCCTTGGCCCCTTCCATCTGAGAACCAGCAGCTACATTCACATTTTTCCATAACAGCTTCAGCTTATAGAACAGGAGGCTCTTTGTTTTTTATAGAAAAAGTACATTGTTGAAAGTAAAAGGAGCGTGGGAATCACCTAGTTCTATCCCCTTTACTTTTACAGATAGAGGAAGGCCCAGAGAGGACAGGACTTGATCAAGATTGCACAAGGAATCAGTCCATGGTGGAAATAGTACCGAAAGTGAAAACTCCTGGTTCTTTGTTTTTTCCAGTCTACTACATTGCTGTTATACCTAACATTTATTGAGCACTTACTATGTGGCAGATACTATTTTAAGTGCTTTATATGTAACATCTCAAAACTGTTTTATAGATTTGGAAACTGAAGCAGGTAGAAATTACTCAGATCTACATTAGGCTTCCACAACTCTGGTTTTTAATATGGTTTTATTGGCAGTCATCTCCTAACCAGTTGGGGGAAACAGTGCTCCAAAGAGCACTCCAGATCACCCTTGCTCTGTGAATGAGTGATGTCTTCCTGGCAACGTCTACCTATATCCCGGAGGGATTCTTGAGAGTCTAGGGGTGTGTTGAAAGAATGGTTAAAGGAATGAAGCAAGCTGACATGGGTATTAGTGGAGCTTAGTTTAGGGATATTAGTATACTTTAAAAATTGCATATTTATCAAGTGAGACAGGAAATATAGAATTTTAGAGTAAATTCAGTCCAGGATCTTTCTGTAAAGATTCCCAGTCAAGAGTAGCAAGATTCGGTTCAATAAACAAATACTGTTTAAGGTCTTGCTGTGTACAAGACCCTGATATTGAGAAATGCACACAGGAAAATCTCACATTTTTTTGTCCTCCTATAAGTAATTGTCTTCTTAGAGCCTTCTCTCTCCAGTATAATTGGGAAGATAGATAAGCACATAAATAACTGAAATCAGACAGACTACGCTAAATGTAGTAAAAGATGTAAACAAAGCTCCAAGGAGTTTGGGAGGAGAAATCATTCCCAATATGACCAAAGGTGGCCCAGAGAAGGATTCCTAAAAGTGCAAAATTTATGCCGGGCCTTAGAAGAAGGTAATTCCTGTGAGAAGGAGCAGCTTGAGCAGTGGTCTAGAGGTGGAAATGAACTCTGTGTGTATGTGTGTGTGTGTGTGATGTGTGTGTGTGTGTGTGTGTGTGTGTGTGTCTTTGTGTGTTGGGAGAGGAGGGTGGAGTTGGTGAGGAGTAGCAATAAGCTTACATGGTGGTTTATGTCCAAAAGATAGAGAAGGGAGTGGAGAGAACACTAACATTTACTAAGTGTCTGCTGTGCTTTGTGATTTGCAATATGTTAGATGCTTTACACACTATAATTTAGTCAGTCTTCATAATCCTGTAATATAGGGATATTTATCCCTGACTTAAAAATGAAGAAACCATACCTCAAAAAGGTTAAAGTGATTTGCCCAAGGTCTGGTAGCCAGTAAGTGGTAGAACTTAGTCCAAATGTACAAGTATTAGGTTTATTTATTTTTACTTATATTTTTAAAGATTTTATTCATTATTTTTTAGAGAGAAGGGCAGGGAGGGAGAAAGAAAGGGAGAGAAACATCAATGCATGGTTGCCTTTCACCTGCCTCCAGCTGGGGACCTGGCTTGCAAACTGGTTATGTGCCCTAACTGGGAATCGACCTTTGGGTTCACAGGCCAGCACCAATCCACTGAACACCAGCCAGGTCAAGTATTAGATTTAAAGACCCATGTTCTTTCTTCCATTGTGCTGCAAGGCTCTGTAGGTCATAACTGGGCTGTGTTTATTGTGCTGCAGAATGGAGGCCAAACTGGAGCAAAGAAGGTCCCGGAATGGGGATGTCAATGAGGAAGCTGTTGGAATAGTTCAGATCAGGCCTAAACTGTGAACCACTGACCTGCTATGGAAAATGCCTGGTGTAGGGCTGCTTGATTGGTTTAATATGTGAGCACTATAGCAGTTCCTGTAGTATCATAAATCAGTGTATTGCCATCTAGTAGGATCTTAGAATCAGTTTATAGAAGCTTCTGGCACCCTTATAGTTCAAGTTTAGGGTCTAATGTGAGATTAGCAGTTTATTACAAAAGTGCCTAGGGAAGGACCCATTTGGCACATACTCTGCCTTCATTTTCTCACCCTCAAATTCAACAAGAATCTATGAAGAAAGTGGACCACACTTGAAGTCAAGAAGCTGGTATTCAGATTCTAGTTCTGCTCCTTATCATCTGTGAGTCAGTTTCAGCTTCTTTCTCTGTAGTATGAAGGATATTTTGGTTCACTTTTGAGATCTCTTCTCTTGCTAATGTCATATGTAGCATTGCTCTTCCTAGCTTGGGACAGTATAAGGATGTAGCTGAGAATATGAAACTAGATTCAGAGAGACTAGAGTTTAAATTCTAGCCTCTCATCCTTCTTATAGAGAGACAGTAGTTACGTGTGTAGGGTTGGACTGCCTAGGTTTTCGTCCCAGCTCTATCACTTGCTAGCTATGTGACTTGGGCAAGTTATTTAACCTTCCTGGGTCTCAGTTTCTTCATTTGTAGAGTGGGGATACATGAGGTTTTATGAAGATTGCAATAACTTATGTTGAGCCTGGCACTTAGGTGTTCAATGAATGTTAGCTTTAATAGTAATAATATTAACAATTATTACTATTGTCCAGTTATATATTGCTTTTATAGAGAGTATATTTATTAGAGCATTTTCCCTACTGTCTTACTCTGGCACTGTTGCTTTCTCTTTCTTTCCATGACCCCATCAGGAAACTTTGAAATGCTAGATTGTTCCATCACAGGATTGCAAAGCATGACATGAAAGGAAGTGCCTGTGGGAAAAGGGTCAACAAAAAGTCTTGGCTCATTAGAAAATCTTACCAAACTTATGTTTTACCCACCTCCCTCCACAGTAAACAGGAACAGAGCAGCAAATTTATTCTTTTTTGCATAGCCTTCAACAAAATTACTAAGTAAGACCCTCCAATTCACTTGCCAAAAAGTGCAGTAACAGTATCTCTGGAAAAGTGGTACCTAATTTGTTTTTTCTTTCTCTCCTCTTTAAACTCCTCTGGCATTAACTTAAGCCATTTTTTCTTATTTCATGTTTCATGAATATGGAAAAGTTCCTTCTGATTGTAGAGGAAGGATGAGGTCAAGATTTTCTCTTGAGAACCTTTTGTGTACTTAAAGCCAGAATCAAATTAGGCCTCATCTTCTCTTTTCAAGGCTAAACAGCCTTGGTTTCTTTTACCTTACTTGTAAAACTGATTTTCCATTGCTTAGATCTCATTGGTCATGCTTCTTTCTCTTTGGTTTTTCTATTGTACTTCTTGGCAATAACTGAAACTGTACTTAACCTGCTAATGGGTCCAACTGAAACAGTTTAAGGAAAGAATAACTTTAGATGTTTCCATTCATTTATTTACATTTATTGAGTGTTTGCCTCATGCCAGGCCCTATGATTGGCATAGGGGACTCAGAAATGAATCAGATATAGTCTCTGCCCTGTCCCTAGCTCACAGTGTAGGGGAAGATGGGCAATAAAATGTTATAGGTGACTAAATTGTACACAAGTAGGGGAAGCTGTAAATTGTTGAGGGCAATTCTTCAGAAGCTGTCTATTGTACCTGTGCTGTAGGTCAAGACTTCTGTCAAGTAATAAGACATAATGCAGGATGGATGGTCTCAGGCAAGTTTGTGGAGGCCCTGAGTGACAGCATAGGAGCTTGGGGTTCCAAAGGCAGTGGATATCCATTGGAGGTGTTGGAGCAAAGAAGTGACAGGTTCACTTCTGGCTTTTTGAACCAAGGACAGATACCACAAGCCCTACTCTTATTTGTCCACTACTGATGTTTTCTGTCTTGAAAGTGTTATGATGGAGTCCTTATTTTATATACTTGGAATATTTTTCTCTATATAATTTGTATAGAAAAACTAGTTCTTGAGCTCTGGAGAAATTTTGTATCCTATACAGCATGAACTTTATGAAGAATCGAGAGAGAAATGAGTGCTCAACTTGTATAAGGCCCAGTGGCAAGCCAGTCTGTGTAGGTATGGTCTGGCCACATTCACCCTTCCCCAGCCCTATGCCAAGAAGAGGTACAAAAATGAGGAAAGGATTCCAGGGTTTATCTGGGTATTTGGTAAGGAATGCTAAGAAGACGCAGGCATGTTGAGAGTCAAATGTTCTGCTGAGGAGGAAAAAAGGCTCAAGGGAATTTGAAATGTTGCCAGAGGAATCAGGGTCAACCAAGCACTTAGAACCTGCATCGTGTATCTGAAAACTTCCATATTCTATCTCTTTGATTCTGTACTTTGCTAACAGTTTATTCCCTTGTGCTGCTCACCGAGCACTTTCCAGTGCCACAACTGATTAGGCAAGCCATATCCCAGGCTTGAGTAATGGTTACTATTTGTTGAGCACCTACTATATGTCAGGCATTGTGCCATGAACTGGGTATATATTAGCTCATTTAATTATCACAGTAACTCTGTGCTATAGATATTATAGCCCCCATTTTATGGATGATGAGAGTGAAGCACAGAGGGGTTAAGTGTTTTGTCCAAGGTTACCTCATTTGTATGTGATGATGCCAAAATTTTAATCTGGGCTCTCATGGCTTGAAAGCCCATGTGCTTTCTACCTTCCCAGCCCCAGAGTGGCTCCAAACAGCAGAATAACACAAAGTTCATAAAGGAATTCTCAGGGTTGGTTTTACAATAGATCTACAGTAGACATGGAAACTGGGTGTGTGTGAGTTGTGTAGAGAAATGGAATTGTAAGGAGGAGAAATAAGCTAGGCTGGCCAACTTGCCTACAGGCCATTTCTGGCTCACTACCAGTTTTGATGCATGCCATAAGATAAGAATGTGTTTTACATTTTTAAACTGCTGGGAGGGGGGGAATCAAAAGAAGATTAACATTTTGCAGCAGGACAGTTCACATTTCAGTTTCTATAAATATTTATTGAAATATAGCCACCATTATTTGTTTATGTTGGCTATGACTGCTTTTTTTCTTTACAAAGGCAAAATGCTATAGTTGCAACATCTGAGACCACCTGACACACAAAGTCTAAAGTAGTTACTATCTGGCCCTTTACAGAACAAATTCGCCAAACCCTACCATAAGCAACAAAATGGAAGGGACTAGGGGGACCAATACGTGGCAGGACTAAAGACAAAGAGTTCAAGTTCATGCTTGTCTCTGGAAGTGTTGTGGCCATAAGGAGAGAGTATAACCTGAGCTTCTTTGGGCCCTGGAAGTTGTTTCATTGGGCCAGAGATTTGTTTAGGAATGAAAAAGCACAATAGGAAAGATTATTTTATGTGCTAACATTCTCTATTGGATAATAAAGAAATATTTTGTGGGTGAAGTAATTAATTCAGATATTTACTAAAGCCCTCTTTTTTGGTGCCAGATACTGTGTTAGATGCCAGAAATATATAGATGAAAAAGACATGTTTCTGCCTTTGAGGGGCTTGTGGCCAATTAGGAGAGCCACACATGCATGTGTATAGCTAGCTCTAAGGATTTTAATAGTATACTATGGGTCCATTTAAATGTCGGATAAAGTAGAAAAAAAAGAGTCAGGGACTGTTTTTGTAATTTATGGAACTACTTTCAGTAATTTGTGATGGGCCTTGAAGAAAGAATAGGTGCTAGTCTTCAAAAAGCTACACACAGGCTGAGAGAAAGCCTGACTGTATTTGGAGCTTATGAAATTAAAAGGGACAGAAACATTAGAAATGATTTAAAGAATCTGTTGCTGAGCAACTGGCAGGATGATGTAATATGATCAAGAAGAAGGGAAAGGAGGAAGGACGCCATGGATGGGGCTGGGGATGAGTTCAGTTTGGGACATGTGACTTGAGGAAATGGTGAAATACATCCAACTTCCAGTTGGAAAACCTTTTTAGAAATGTTGGCACAAGGTTCCCAGAATTCAGATTTAAACTGCATTTTCAGAGCTTTTCCATTGAGAAAAGGGGAAGTACACATTCATGTTTTAGAGAAATTCACATCTACTTTGACATGTGATAACTAGAACCATAAAATTAAAAATAGCAGTGGAGGGGAAGAGCTTAGACAAGAACCTAGTATAAAGGAACCATGGACATGGACAACAGGTGGGATTGACTGTGGGGAATGGGTGGGTGGGGAGGGGGACAGAGGGGAGCAAAAAGGGGATGGATGTAATACAACAACAATAAAATAAAATAAATAATAGCAGTGGACAGAAAATGTACTCATCAGATAGAAAACCACCAATAATGATGCACTTGGCATAAAACTTTGTTCCTGTTCATGCCATCTGCTGCTCTCAGGATCTGCTTTATCTTTCTGGTTCTATTGGCTCCTATCTGTGAGACTTAGACAACAGAAGTGTCAGCTTTTACCTTTCTCATGAGACTCCTCAGCAAACAGAGGTGTCTATATCTGTCATCCAGGTTCAGTTATGTCTTTTTGGTTTTAGAATTCCACAGTGGAAACAGAATCTGAAAACTTTTACATAGATGTCTATTGAATCATCAAATGCTTAATTTGAACATTTTCTCAGTCCTCAAATATCTGATTTTAAAGACTGGGGAAATCTGTGATTGCCTTGTGTGTATCTTCTTACTGGTGTAGCACGTAGGTTTGGGGAACACTTAAGTTGATCTTTATCTTTTCTGGGTCTTGAAAAGAAAGTCAGCATTTTGATATCCTTTCTATTTCTGCTTTTTGAAGATTTTCATGCCAGATGAAATGAAGCAGAGGCTGACTTGAAGCAGAGGAGAACTGAAGAATGTCTGCTACATACAGAGACCATTGACATAATTCCTGGAAGACGGCAACCCTCTGTCCAAAGCATTATTTTCGGAATTTCAAGTTTAAGAGGATTTTCTTTGCAAGAGTTGGGCAAACCTATAGGTAAATTTGAATATATTTTTTACTTAGACTTTAGATTGCTTCAGGTGGAAATCAACTTTTTCCAGAGGAAGGAGTCAGTCAGAGATTTCAGTATTCAATTGGGCAGCCAGGATTAGCTGGGCTGCCTGGCATGCCTAAAACAAGTTATTTAATGGGGAAAAGTACATTTCTGCCAGAATAAAATGGCAGAGAGGTTCATAAGGAAAACCAGACAGTAAGTAAAACATATTTACTTTTAATTATAAACCAAATGTATCATAACAAAATAAAATACAACAGAAGTGTAAAAAGTAAAACCCTGTACCCACCCAATTTCATTCTCCCAGAGAAACCAGTGTTAAAATGACTTGAGATGTGTCACCCTTTGTCTGAAGCTTCCCAGTGGCATGCTGTCTTCAGTGGCTCCCCATTCCTAACAAGCTTGCCTTCCTGAATTCTCTCTTTGTTTAATGGTCCTGCTGGCCTTAGGCTTATGTGACTTTGATTAATAAACATATATTGGGGTACTCCCCTGTGCCTGGCTCCATACTAGGCGGTGGGAATAAAAGATTAGACACAGAGGGAAGTAGTCATTGATTCCATCTACAGCCAAGACCAGTTCTGCTTCTTTCTCTTCTTTTCTATCCCTGCCTTAGTTACAGGCCTTCCTTGCCTTCCTCCGGGATGTTGTAGCAGCCTCAATCCACCCTCCAACCCCCATCCAGCCTCCAGTTTGTTCTGCACATCATGGCCAGCTTGATGGCCCTAAAGCACAGTCCAGTTGTACACAGTCCCTCCCCGTTGAGAGGAACAGTGGGTTACAAGTGAGCTCTGCAAGACCTGGGGGCCCTAGAAATCCTTTCAGAGTATCTGCAAGGTCAAAACTGTTTTTATAATAGTACCAAGATGTCCACTGTCATAAAGCAACAAATGGGCATAACTTCTGGCACCAAACTGTACTAGCAGTCATTGTGTTCTTCACTGCTACACACCGCTAGTATTTTTTAAAATGCCGTTTCATTTAAGAAGGCCCTTGATTAAGCATTAAAAATTATTAATTTTATTGAATCTCACCCTTGAGTGTACATCCTTTTAATAAATTGTGTGAAAGAATGGGAATGCTTATAAACCACTTCTGTTGCCTACTAGAGCAAGTGATCTCGAGAACAAGCACTTGTGGGATGTTTAAACTGCAAGCTGAGCTGTTCAGTATTTTCATTTTTACTTAAGAATCACTGACTGGAGCCCTGGCTGGTAGCACAGTGGGTAAGGCGCCAGCCTGCGAACCCAAATGTCGCAGGTTCGATTCCCCAGCCAGGGCACATAACAAGGTTGCAAACCAGGTCTCCAGTCAGGTCTGTGGCTGGAGTCAGATGAAAGGCAACCATACATTGATGTCTCTCTCCCTCTCTGCCTCTCTTCCTTCCCCTCTTTCTGGAAATAATGAAATAAAATCTTTAAAAAAAAAAAGAATCACTGACTGTTAATAGTGAGGTTGGAAAGTAAATAGAGACCAGATGTTGGAAAGTGTTATAGGCCATAAGCTTGGGTGAGCAGACCTCAGCTTGCCTTCTTCAGGTTTTTATACCAACTTTTACTACTACCTAATTCATTTTTTTAATTAAGGTAAAATCAGTATATATTAATTTCAGGTATACAACATAATGATTCAATATTTTTATATATTATGAAATGATCACAATAAGTCTAGCTAACATCTGCCACCATACATAGTTACAGAATTATTTTTTTCTTGTGATGAGCACTTTAAAGATCTTCTCTCTTAGCAAGTTTCAAATACACAGTACAATTATTAACTATAGTCACTCAGCTATATATTACATCCCATGACTTAATTATTTTATAACTGCAAATTTGTACCTCTTAACTCCCTTCCATTTCATTCCCCACTCCCACCCCCAACTCCCCACCTCTGGCAACCACCAATCTGTTCTCTATTTATATGCTTAGGTTTGTTTTTTTTTTATGGTTTTGTTTTTGATTTCACATAATAAGTGAGATTATATCATCTTTATCTTTCTCTGACTTATTTCACTTAACTAAATGCTCTCAAGGTCTATCTCTGTTGTCACAAATGGCAAGGTATTATTCTTTTTCTCTTTTATGTTTTTGTTTTTTCTTTTTTTAAACTTTTTTTAAAAAGATTTTATTCATTATTTTTAGAGAGAAGTGTAGGAAGGAAAGAAGAAATGGAGAGAAACATCAGTGTATGGTTGCCTTTCACCTGCCTCTAGCTAAGGACCTGCTGGAGACCTGGCTTGCAACCTGGTTATATGCCCTGGCTGGGGATCGAACCAGCAATCTTAGTAGCCAATCCATTGAGCTACACCAGTCAGGGCTCAAGGTATTGTTCTTTTTTATAGTTGAATAATATTCCATTGTGTTGTGTGTAAAATACTTACATATATACCACATTTTAAAAATTCATTCATCAATGGACATTTAGGTTGTTTTCATATCCTGGCTATTGTAAATAATGTAAGTATTGCATTGAACATCTGGGTACATCTACTTATTCTTTTTCTGTTTTCTTTTTAAATTAAAGTTTAATTTTATTTATTTTTAAAAATATTTTATTTGTTCTTTTTAGAGAGATGGGAAGGGAGAGAAGCAGAGAGGGAGAGAAACATCAATGTAAGGTTGCCTTTCACCTGCCTCCAGCTACGGACCTGGCTGGAGACCTGGCTTGCAACCTGGTTATGTGCCCTGGCTGGGGAATCGAACCAGCAATCTTTGGGTTCACAGGCCGGCCCTTTATCCACTGAGCCACCAGCCAGGTTCACATATACTTTTTCAAGTTAGTGTTTTTCATTTTCTTCAGAAAAATACCCAGAAGTGGGATTGCTAGATCATAAGGTAATTCTGTTTTCCTGCTTGTTATTTTTTAAACACACACTTTCTTTACCCCTCTCGCCCTGTTTCTTGTCATTCCTTCCAGCAGATGAAGTGACAGCTCTGAAGGCTGCATATGATCCCAGAATCAGAGTAGGGAAAGAAGATGGGTCTGAATCTAGACCTTTTGCCTCTGAGAATCTTACTACCCCAGCTCTGTTTAGGGCCTGTTGTGAATCATCACCCTGCTGGCATATTAGCCGGCCTCAAATTTCTTTTACTGTGGTTGAGTAAGACACTGCAGTCTGCATAATGCTGCCCAGCCTTACTATACACAGGACTCTAATTCATCAGGTGTTAACTTTGACTAGGCTGTGTTTGAGTGTACCCTTTCCTTGACCTTCGTCCCTGTGTAGTAATGATATCATCAGAAACCAAATCAGCCAATTAATTGGCCTGGCAGAAAAAGAATGTAACCTTGTACCCGATATAAAAACTGCTATGAAATATGTGGTTGGACTGGTTTGTAGTTCTCCTGCATTATATTCCAAAACACAACATACGAAGCTTTCTTAGAACAAGAAGAAACTTCTGATAAATTAGGTTTCAGATTACCATAATAATAATAAAGTGGTATAATGCCCTTGCATTTAAGTAAGCTAGAGTAGAGCTGATCAACTTTTTTGACATCATAGCACACAGAAAATTCAGCCTGATGAGGGGATCAATATCTCATTCACAGCACATCAGTAGGAAATCTCTGTATTAAGGTTTGTAAATGAAAGCATTCTCGTTGGTGTCTGGCTAACTCTGGCTACCCTCTTCTGCCTTTCGGCATTAATGTTTAAATATAGTATATTTGTTTAAAGTTTGTATTCTGAGCCAGACTACCTAGATTTAAATCCTAGTTCATAGCACTTACTAGCTATGTGACCATGGGCAAATTACTAAATATCCTTGTACCTTAGTTTCTTCATCTGTAAAGTGTGAAAACAATAATGCTTACCTCAGAGAGTTGTGAAGATTTCATAAGTTAATATATGTAAAATGTGATAGTTGTAAAGTGCTTCGAACATTGCCTGGCATATAGTAAGCAGTATACAACTACTGCTTGTTTCCTTTTAACTGCTGTTATACTGCTTCAGAAAAGTAAATGTTCCCCCAGGACCCTCCTGGTACCTCCTCTGCCTCACATTTCTTAGTCTTGGCCTGTCCCTTAAGAGTTTCCATACCCATTCCTTTCATTGTCTCAGTTTCCTTTCATTTCCTCAGCTTCCATTTGTTTGGGGGACTCCAGCCAGGAGGCTGAACTGATAATTATACTCATCAGCTTGCTGTTACCCACTATTCCTTCTCTAGAAAGCTCCTGTGACTGAGGAAAATATGTCTCAGAGAATAGGAAAAGGAGTGAATCATAGACCTTGAAAGAACTCAAGTGGTTGGAAGAGGAACATGAGCTGAGTTAGCCAAACTGTTAGCCAGCAAAGTCTCATTCTTAATGGGGCAACGACCATCTGATATTACATACTGATGTAGGAGCTGGCTCTACCAAAATATAGAGAACAGAGCTGGTGGCTTGGGGGCAGTATGGCTCATAAGACTTCATGGAGAAATGACACAGTTGTTTCAGGAGGTGAGCTTTGGGGTTAGCGCTGGGGGAGATCAGTACTTGTATGTCAGGAATATCCATTGTCTTTTGTAGTCCTGCTGGATGACACTTACCTTCTGCTCTGTGAGTTCTCTGGGCCCTCTCCCCATGCAGGAGCTGGTAGCTTGTTGGGTCTGTATCTTTAACAGCTACTACACTAACAGTACAGTTAATACTTGTTGACTAAGAGATTTCACATGAAAGGAAAATAAATATTCCTACTCTTATTTCAGTGGAGACAACAAGATGAACTTATGCTTAGGACTAGAAACATTTATTATGATTGATGATAAGGACTAGATGATAAGGACTAGAAACATTTATTATAATTGATGATAATCACTATGATGGTGAGACTGCATATGCTCTGCCTCTGTTCACACTGTTGGCTGATGCCATCACTTCCCACATATTCTCTGCTCCAGCTAGCCTGAACAATTTACAGTGGCACTAACCGGCCATTCTGCCTCTTCTTCAGGCCTTAGCACATGATCTTCCTCTCTCTCCCTAGTCTCCACCCTAGTTCCCACTCATCCTTCAGGTGCTAGCTTAGCTGTCCCTTCCTAAAGTTACTAGACTGAGTTAGATGCCTCCCTTCTCCACAGCCTCTGGTACTCAACTGTCACAGCACTTGTCCCACAGTTATGAAATTGTTTTACATGTCAGTGGATTTAAATTCCATAAAGGCAGAAACTACATCTCCTCTTGTATTCTCTCTGTCTAGTACTGGACAATTAGTCAGTGTTCAGTAAGTAAGTATGTGTGTGATGAATAAGTCAAGAGTGTTTTCACTTCTAGGTTCTTTTTTTTTTTTTTTTTTTTTTTTTTTTTAATATTTTATTTCATTATTCTTAGAAAGAGGGGAAGGGAGAGAGGCAGAGAGGGAGAGAGACATCAATGTATGGTTGCCTTTCACCTGCCTCCAGCCACAGACCTGACTGGAGACCTGGTTTGCAACCTGGTTATGTGCCCTGGCTGGGGAATCGATCTAGGTTCTTTTTTGATATTCACAACAACCTTGTGATACAAACAGCCCAGTCTTTACGGTGACCTCATTTTACATATGAAGACACTGACTGTCAGAGAAGCTAAACAATTTGCCAAAGCTCATGCAGAGAGCCAGGATTGAAACTGGTATCTCTCAGACTTGAATGTTCAATGCATTTTTTTGTTTTTACAATATTCCTTTTTAAAAATAGCATTTTAAAAAACAAAAATTAAAATAGGATTTATTGATTTTCAACATTATAAAAATATCTTCAAGGCACCAATATTCCTAACCAGTGATCAAACCTGCAGCACTGGCGTATCACGATCCTCTAACCAACTGTGCTACCCGACCAGAACTGTGTATTTCTGTATAGTTTTTCTTATCTGTTGTGTGTGCATACACATTTTTTTTTTTTTTACCAACACCCCCTTTCCTAGGCCCCCTAATGGGACCATACATGGTTTTTTTTGAAGCACATTGTTAAGTATATCATCAAGTCCTCGCAGTGTTACTGGAAAAGGCAGGCATTATTTTTAGACCACTCTGTAGATGAGAAAACTGAGACTCTAGCCCTGGCTGGAGGCACAGTGGATAAAGCGCTGGCCTGCAAACCCAAAGGTCACTGGTTCAATTCCCAGCCAGTGCACATAACCAGGTTGCAAGCCAGGTCTCCAGCCAGGTCTGTAGCTGGAGGCAGGTGAAAGACAACCATACAATGATGTTTCTCTCCCTCTCTTTCTCCCTCCCTTCCCCTCTCTCTAAAAAATAAATAAATAAAATCTTTAAAAAAGAAAAAAAGAAAAAGAAAACTGAGACTCTAAAAGGCAAAATGATTTGGTCTTGGTGCTATGTCTGATACTATTTAAACCAGAACTCTCAGTTTGGTCTCCTGATGCCAAGCCCATGTGTCTTCCCTATCAGCAGTGTGCTTCCTTTCCAGCTCCACCAATACACAGAGGGTGGGCCGTAGGATCTTGTCAAAGACGAAGGCAAAGGGAGGAGGCAGTGGAAGTTCTGGGAGCCTTCATACCAGCTGGATTCAGTCTGAAAACATAAAGAACTACCCACTTCCTTCTCTGAAATAACAGACACATTGCCCAATCCCACAGCATGGGCCAACCTTCTTGCTAGAAAGTTAAAAACTTTTTGGGTCCTAGTATTCTTTCCAAGAGGAAATTTATCAAGGAATTCATAAAACTGAATTGCCTTACTCTGTTGTCTACTGGGCAAAGACCTACCCAAATTTCTTTTGGTGCATGCACTCTGTACTTAAAAGGGACTGGGTGACAGGCACTGCACCTGACACCTAGTATGTGTATCATTTTATATCATTTTCATTTCAGTGCATGTTTTCTGATGGCTGATATGTCTAACTTATAGGAAATACAGAGATGAACAGGTGACAGTCCTAGTCTTTAAAAACATTGGGGAGATCTCAAAGCCACATTAAATTAGTGTTCTAATTCAGTTTCCACCAGGGTGTTTGGGCGCAGAGGACAGAGTACTAACTTCTTGTTCTGTGTGGTAATACCATCTACTTGCATAGTGCCTACCAGTGTTTGCACAAGTCAACTCAGTCAGAAGGAAGGAGCCTTTTGAGATGGTTTTAATGTCTGAGAAGACTTCTTACGCCAAGGGAAGGCACTGAGCCCAAGACCTGCTTGAATGTGGGGGACTCTTGCCCTCTAAAGAATCTTTTATCAAATAATTGCATGCATAATAAATTAAGGCCCTGCGGTCCCTGCAAGTGGACTGCCTGTGATAAAATAGTATGGACAGGCTCCAGAGAGGAAACCATCAACCCCTGGTAAGGTTATGACACTTCTCCCTTCTCCCTCCCTTGGTGTCAACAGGGAAGTTAAGCATGTTTTTCACTTCACTGTCGGAATCCTACATTTTTTTTCTTCCTAGTTTCAAAAACAACTCTCTTCAACAAGTTCTGTTTCCAAGGAAAGGCTTAACCGTTTGTCCCTTCTGGTGTACCTTCTTCCAATGAAATCCATGCAGAACAGACAAGGTACTCTATCTTTTTGTGTGTGAAGCCATAAAATCTAATACTGAGTGTGCAGCAGTGCTCTTCCACAAGAGGCTCCCTCAGACCTACTGTGGTAAAAACCAAGAATAAAATTGCAACTAACAGGGTTTCTAGCTAGAGTTGTATGTCTGAGCATCCCCTGTGAATTCTGATGCTACCAGCCTTCTTGCCGCTCCTGCATTGCCTGCGTGTTGGCTGTTTTTGCTTGTCCTTAGGCCTTCCATCAGAGTGTGGGCAGGAAATGGAGAAAGAGAACTGAATCCAAAATCTGTCCACACTGCACTTGGCTTGAAGTGCTGGTGAGAAAATAGATGGGGACAAAAGTTGACATTGGACTGCACACAGAGGCAGAGCCAGAGGGACAGTGGTCTCCCCTCAGCCTGCTGTCCAAATGGTTGATGCCCCCCTCCCTGAGCTCCTAAAGATGAGTTGACCCTATGTTAGATTGCTGTAGAATTTCTCACTATATTGAGCAGCTTTTTTCTTTTTAATATACCTTGGAGAGGGGGGATATTTAGGTGCTAATATTTTAAACTTAATTTTTTTTTAATTCATAGCATGTTGCACAAGATATATCTTGTGCTTGGAGCTGTTGGCTGAAGTAATATTTTGAGATTCTCTGTGGATTTTTTATCCATGTGTGTATCTGTGCTGTAAAGTATAATTGAAAATCTGCTGTCATTAGATCTTAAAAATGGAAGGAAGAATGCACCTAAATTGAGCTGTCAGACACTTGGCTGCCTAACCGTGCTTTTTGGATTGTGGTATTGAAAAGGGCCATCGTTCTATGTGCTTTCTCCTAATGGCTGTTGTGTACTTGCTTCTAAGAACAGCATAGAAGACGTGCATCAGCTCTAATCAATCTTCCTAAGCAGACTTGCCATTTCTCTGATCGTGTTCAGCTGGGGTCCTCTGAGAAGAGAGTGGGCCTTTTCCCTCAGTGGGCAAAGAGCCAGCCTCCATTTCAAAATCTCTCAGAAAAAGAAAAAAAAATCCAACAACCCAGAGCCTATGTTTATTGAAGGTTGGTCTAAAAGTCTCTCACACTGCATGCCCCATCAGCACTTCAGTGCCTCTATTTTAGAAGGATGTAAAGGTTTAATCACCCTGGTGGGGATTTAGACCTAGAGACTTCAGAGAAATCTTATTATTTCTAACTGCAGGCAAAGAGTATTAAGGCTCCACTCTGGATCAGGGGCATGACATGTTCTGTAAGTAATTTATCTTTACCAGGGGAAGGCCCTACTAGAGGTCTTAGAAACAGTACTGTGATTGGGTACTGGCTCATTAGTCCTCCTTTTCCCTTCTCAGTCTCCTGCATATTCTTTCTGTCCCTACTTTTTCCTGCCCAACCTGTCCCATGTTCCAATACCTGCCTCCCAAATCGTCCCTTTAACAAGGGATACCAGGTGCTGGCCAGTGAGAGGATATAATGCTTTTGCAGTAATGACCTCATCCTGAAGCCTGGTGTAGACCTGTCAACTGCAGACTTCTGAATAGACCCTACCCACATCCTCTCAAATAAGGAACAGAGGGAAGAGTATGCTCTGGCTCCATAGGCACTCGTTTGTGCTCTTAGACAGGAAGAAATCTAACCCTGCCTCTGTCGTTCCTTCACAGGGGCAGTCTCCACTGAAGACCTTTAGAATCCCTGTGCAATCACACAGGGATGTTAACTAATCATGATTTCATTTGCGTGGACCCCCTCCCAACCTCACCCTTCTTGCTGACTTTCTCATGCTGAAGCTGATGGATATCTTGGGTGGGATTCTGCTTATGGATTCATTGTTTTATGTGGGGACTATAATTTGAAAGGTGGTAGATCTAAATCCATGTGCTAATGAGCTCGGTTAAAGCAGGCTTCTGCTATCCTCTTTTAATCTAGCCTGAGTTTCTTTCCATAGTTAATAATCGCCATTGCTGGTTTTGCCTTTTGTTTTGCCCCTGGGATCCAAACAAATCAATAGTCCTCACAGATATTTAAAAATCATCAGTGTAAAGTTTCTGGGTGAAAACTTTTTTTTTCCCTTTTTTCCCCCCATTCTGGGTGAACTTACAGCTTGATCAGTGCAGTGAACTTCCCTTATCTCCTCTTTTCTCCCAGAGATGGGCAGCAGTGAACCCCTTCCCATTGCAGAAAGTAACACAAGGAAGAAGAAGAAACGGAAGGCCCGGGCTGCTGATTTTTTGCCCAGAAAGTTCGAAGGTTGGTGACACAACTTTCTTAGATCAGGGCTTGTGGCTTACCAAGCATGGGAGGAGCATCCTGAAAGCCCATTGGCCTAGATCACAGGATCTGTGTCATCTTAATGCCAGCTCATGGTTATGTTGTGTGATAGGGATAAAAAGTAGGAGTGCAAGAATCTGCGCAAGGGAGGGAGGGGGAGAGAAAGAAAGAAAGAAAGAGACAGAGAAAGTGAGAGAGAACGCAGAAATGGGAAAAGCACCTACCTGAATAATGCAACACAGGCTTCCTCTGAATGGTCAAGGACAGAAAGACCAATCTGTCAGAGTTGTACATGGAGTGAGATTACCTGTGTGTTTCAGCCCCTTCCAGATATGACCCTTCCCTCAGCTATTCCTGGAAGGTCTGACGAGAGGTAGAACAACCATGTGAGAAGAGAGGGCCATGGCTGCAAATGAAATTTCAATCTTCTGTACACAGAGAACTTGATGCCAAGAGATTGCAGCTACTTGTGCTGTATGCTATGACAACATTTTAAGAGTGAACGTTGGTCATCAAACATTTTGAACACTGTGAGAGGCACCAGGCTCAGTGCTGGTCTTGTCATCACTGGACATGCGATGGAATGAAGTGGATCATTGGGCCCTTCTGCAGAGAACTGAAAGGATCAGTAGTAGCTACTCCTAGGAGTGACAGACTACTTCATTTATTATTTTTTTCTTTTGTGAAAAAATAGCTTCCTCTCATGGTACTCTTTCCAATATTGCAGATACACTAATGAATTGGTTGTTTTGTAAAGCAATTATAGTAACAAGCCCATTTTATGCATCAGGAATATTGCACTTCTAACTACCAACCTATTCTGATGTGTGCAAAAGGCTAAAACTAAAGTGCCCATTGTGAGTAAAGCATGTTATTTTAAATACAAACAAAAATGTGTATTCTTTTAAAAAAGTTTTATTGACTTTATTAGGGTGACATTGGTTAATAAAATTGTGGAGGTTTCAACTATACAGTTCTATAGTATGTCATATTGTATGTTCACCATCCAAAGTCAAATCTCTTTCATCACTGTTTATTCCCCACTTTACCCTGTTCTCCCTCCTCTCACCCCCTCCCCTCACCCCCATTCCCTCTGATAATCATACTGTTGTCTGCATCAAAAAAGTTTTTTATTTTTTGCTTAATCCCTTCACCTTTTTCACCCAGCTCTCTAAGCTCTCTCCCCTCGGATAGCTATCATTCTGTTTTCTGTATCTATGAGTCTGTTTCTATTTGTTTATATTGTTAATTAGATTCCACATATTAGTGAAATCATATGATACTTGCCTTTCTCTGACTGGCTTATTTCACTTAGCATAATACTCTCCAGGTCCATCCATGCTGTTACAAAAGGTAAGGTTTCCTTCTTTTTTACAGCTCAGTAGTATTCTGTTGTATAAATATACCATAGCTTTTTCTTTTTTAAAAGATTTTATTCATTTTTTTTTTATTTTAAAGGTTTTATTTATTATTTTTAGAGAGAGGGGTAGGGAGAGAAGCAGAGAGGGAGAGAGACATCCATGTATGGTTGCCTTTCACCTGCCACCCTACAGACCTGGCTGGAGACCTGGCTTGCAACCTGGTTATGTGCCCTGGCTGGGGAATCGAACCAGCGACCTTTGGGTTCGCAGGCCAGCGCCTTATCTACTGAGCCACCAGCCAGGGCTTTATTCATTATTTTTAGAGAGAGGGGAAGGGAGGGAGAAACAAAGGGAGAGAAACATCACTGTACGGTTGCCATTCACCTGTCTCCAGCTAGCTTGCAACCTGGGTGTGTGCCCTGACTGGGAATCGAACCAGTGACACTTGGGTTCGCAGGCTGGTGCTCAATCCACTGAGCCACACCAGCCAGAGTTCACAGCTTTTATTTATCCATTCATCTAATGTTGGGTACTTAGGCTACTTCTATATCTTGGTTATTATAAATAATGCTGCAATGACCATAGGGGTACAACAATGTGCATTCTTAAAACAATGTGTAAGACCAAATCATGATGAAACAAAGAATGTACTTAGTGCAGGGTTTTATGTTTTTTTTGTCTTTAACTCAAAGAGTAGATGTGTATGCATGGGGTGGAGGGAATAAGGAGGGAAGGGATGGACAGAAGTCCCAAGGTTTTTAAAGTCAATTCCAAATCAACAGATCTTGTCTTTTAATGAACATAAGAATATTTCCTGTTTTCAAGGGTGGCTTGTGCAGTTATAGGGCTTCTTATGACTTAGAGTGATAAAATCTAATTTTATGGTTGAAAAGTATTCTCTTAAGTCTGGGTTTTAAGTGCTACACTGCCTCAGGAGGAAAAAGACGAGGAATAGAGGCCAAGGGACAAGGAGGTCAGCTCAGCAGACGCCATGTGGAGCTGTGGCTGCCTTTAGAAGGGGCTCAATGGGCTTATGCTATTTGTGAGCTTGGGCAGGTCACCTGAAAGTTCTTTCAACTCTGTTAGAATCACTCTGACTCAGCACCCTAAAAACCTCAACAAGGCATCTGTTTACATTTATGTCTGTCTCCTGTTTCCAGTGGGTGATTTCTGGAAATTCTCAAAAACCTCCAATAAGTTTCTTTGTGGGTGGTATAAAATAAAACAGTGTTTTATCCTGGCTGGTGGCATAGTGGGTATGTGCCAGCCTGTGAACCCAGAGGTCACTGGTTCAATTCCCAGCCAGGACACATAACCAGGTTGCTAGCCAGGTCTCCATCCAGGTCCTTAGCTGGAGGCAGGTGAAAGGCAACCATACATTGATGTCTCTCTCCCTCTCTGCCTCTCTCTAAAAATAATAAATGAAATCTTTATAAATAAATAATAAAACAGCATTTTATTTCCCTTTGTATCACTGATGCCTAACATGGAATTGGGCACATAGTAGGTACCCAGCAAATGAGTAAATCAATACATGGTGTCCTTTCAAGTTGCATCTCCTTTATAAGGATCCCCCAGATTCCCTGAACAGATACATACAACCTTTCCCTTCCCTCGCTCCTTTTTACTACATCTTTTCTCTCTATGATAGTATTTCCCACCATCTGGTTTATTCTGGGGTCACTTGTGTACGCATCTGTCTTCCCCATTGGACTGTGACCCTCAAAGGGCAGGGAGTATATTTTATTTCTCTCTCTGCCCTTAATATGAGTCTTATATGCTATCTGACACATAGTAAGTGCTCAGGAAGTAGGTGTACTTCATTGCAATCCTTTCACTGGACTCATTTCTAAAATGGGATAAGGGTGCCTTCAGTGTGGCCTAATTGTTAGGAAACTGGTTCCTGAGACAACCAGGAGAGGTTGTCCTCGTTACTGTGCTGTGGAGTCATCGTGTGCCTGTGTTGTCAGACCAAGGAAGTTGAGTGACAGAGGCTCTTCTTTCCATCCTAATTTGTGAAGCGTAATTCATCTTGTTATTCCTCTCATCCATTTCATCTCTAGATACGTACAAGCTGACCTCTGAATTGCTTGGAGAGGGAGCCTATGCCAAAGTTCAAGGTGCTGTGAGCCTGCAGAATGGCAAAGAGTATGCTGTCAAAGTGAGTGTCTCATCTGGATGCCAGGCTTTACTTTGCAAATAGTCAATCCTAAACCAAGTTAATTTCATATTTCCCAATACAGTGGCTCAATAAGAATTGGGGTTCCAAAGCCATATCCACTAAATTCAGATGTTGGTTTTCTCTACTTGCTGTGTAATATTAGGCAAGTTACTTAACCTCTCTGTTCTTCAGTTTCCTCATCTGTAAAATAGATGTAATAACAGAACTAATATAGTATTGTTGTGAGGATTGAAGAAGTTAATAGTGTAAAGTGCTTTAGAATGGTACCTAGATCAGAATAAGCTACTTCTTATTAATGTGACAAATGGAGTTACCTTCAGGGAAGACAAACATCTGGAATTATATGCTCTACCTGAATTTCTGTTTTGACAAACTACTATTTGACTTTGGGAAGGTCATTGAACTTCCTTGAGCCTCAATTCCCAGATCCCTAGAATGAAGATAACAATGCCTGCCCTTCCTGTCTCATGGATTGGTTATGAAAATGAAAATTAAAATGAACTGCTATTAGTAGAAACATTTTCAAAGTACAAAATGCTCTAAAGTGATGTACAGCATCATGATAATGAGGATGGAGCATCAGCTGTGAAGCAGGAGAAGCGGCTTCTAGCTGTGTGACCTTGGAGTGGCTTACTTCACCCTTCTGTGCTCCCAGTTACTGACTTCCCATGGAAGAAGAGATGGTTCTAGAGTAGTAGTTCTCCAAATGTGGTCCCTGCACCAAGGTCTTTGTATTTTTATCGAGTTTCCAAGTGATTCTAATACCCACATAAGTTTGAGAACCACCGATCTAGAAAAAGGCCTTATTAAATCCAAGGGGGCAATTCAGACTTAGTTCAAATCATCCACCTGAGCCACCAGGTCTCATTGCTGCCTCACATGGGCAAATCCAGCCAAGTTAACTTCTGAAAAAGGTGGGGTGTTTTTGTTTTTGTTTTGTTTTTGTTTTGTTTTTTACCAACCAGCATAGTCCCAGCTGTGGATTTCTAAAGTAGAACACTTCGGTTAAGCCATATTCCTTTTTGCTTTATGTGGTAACAAAAGTACTACCTCACTTCCTTTTTGGAAATAGATCAGTAAAAATAACAAGTAACTTTTTAAAAATATGCCTTAAATGTGGTAAAAACTACAAATGTCGATTTTCAAAGGTCTGGCTACATTTATGGATGATAGACCTATTTCTTCAAAGTTGGATCACAAGAGGGTGATCCAACTTCCTTCATGTACCCCAGCACCTTTGGGCAAAGATGGACCCAGGCTTGTCAATTCTTATATTTCAGAAGTTCTGCCCATGTCTCATGTCTCTCCTGTTCTTTGAAAGTGCCCTGGAGATGGGCCTTCCCTACCAGCATCCAAATGATAAACATTAGAGTCTGAGGGTGGGAATGGAATTTCAAGATACTTCAGTCCTGATTTCCACTATAACTTCTCAAATAGTTACACCCTGTTCTGCTTCCCCATTACCTCCTTGCAGAAAATTATGTCATTGCTGGATAACTTGCATACTAGAAAGTTCTTCCTGACTTTGATCTTAAATGTTTGGTAAATGGAACAAGTGTAATAGCTTCTGTGCCCCAGCACTACTCCCCTTTGTGCAGAAAATGAGTCCAGAGACTTACTAACAGACATGGACTAATTTAGAAAATTAGCATTGGTCATGGATGTTTGTGCTGCAACATATTAGAGAAGTTTATAGTACTCTACCCAGCATTCTTGGAATGAAGGAACAGGATGTCATCATCTGCTGCCCACTTATCACGTGGGCTGTAAAGCACAGCCACTCTTCAGAGCATTTGCCCATGGGCTCTACTTGACACATTTAGAGCTCTGGATAGGTCCGTAGAGAAGTTCAGAGTCAGCCAGTCCCTGTATAAACCACCTACTCATCTGTTGGATCACCCATTCCTTCAGTCAATACTTGCCTAGCAACTCCAAATATAGGTAGGGAGTGGGAGAAGCCCACAGGGCTTTAGAGCCAGCTCTGGGCTTGATTATCTGTCCTGCCACCCATCAGAGCTGTGGGCAAAATGCTTTACCTCTTCCTGTCTTTGGGGATTGTGTTGTAAGAGTTAAGAGATTACGTACCTAAATGACTCAGTGCAGTGCCTGCCAAAGAGTAAATTCTCAGAACTGTGGAAGTGGCATCTGAGCTGGGCCTCAGAGCTAGTTCCTGTCCATAGTGCCCTTCATTCCCCTTGCTCTTCCTCCAGCACTAGGAGATCTTTCAGTAGGGCTTGTAAATTCTTACCCGAAAGGCAGAAAGAGCCTTGGAGTAAGAGCCAGGTAGAAATAGCTCTTTGTCTTACTGCTGCCTCAGTCTCCCCTGGACATCCGGGAACTGCCCTCAGAGGTAACAGTCCACAGTGCAGTGCTTGGCCAGAGTCAAACAGGCCCAGCCAGGCTGGGAAAGGCCTCTGGCCAGTCTGCTGCTTGGCTGACAACCACAGTGCCTGTGTCACCAAGGCCTACTTAGACTTGTGCTTGAAAGTGATTTGTCCAAATTTATTCTGCCACAGGGCACCTGCTGAGGGGTGTTTTGAGGTCAGGTGGGTGTATTTGACAGATGTTATTCTTCCCACAGATCATCGAAAAACAAGCAGGGCATAGTCGGAGTAGGGTGTTTCGAGAGGTGGAGACGCTCTATCAGTGTCAAGGAAATAAGTGAGTATAGTGTTGGGTTATTTGTTCCTTCTTTGGGGGGACACCTGGCTAGAGAAAAGGGGGTTATTTCTTACCATCTCCTGCCCCCAACTCTCACTCCTTCCCCAACAACTGCATATAGCACTTTCCATCTTGCAATGTTTGAAAGAAAAGAGAAGCGATAACAGCAGCAAACAAGCTATCTCCTGTTTAAGTTGACATACTATAAATATCAGCAATTCAGACAAATTAGAAGAGTGAGAAATCTGAATTAATGCCTGGGACACAAATGGGGTATTTTTTCTTACAAGTGCCTATTGAAACTAGGCTGACTAAATGCTGCCTAGTGAAAACCTTTAGGAGATCCCTTTGATTAATAGATGAGAATGACGAGAACTATTAGGAATACTTGCTGCTGTGTTCTGTTTCTAGGATAGTCACATATGTGCAGCTTCTACTGAGGGTCCTGAGACCTGGTGTGACCCTCTGTGCTTAGTAACTGGGCCAAGGTGCTCTCTAGCCCCGTCTTAGTCTGCTCACCACCAGCTCCAAATGAGTGGCTCTCCCGCTGTGGCTTTAAATCAGGGTCACCTCTAAGACTGCTTCCCCCTCTCTTTCCCTCCACAGCAGGGTCAGCAGGGAGCCAGTGGCCTGGTATTGATGGCTTTGTCATTAAGCTCAGAGGAGAGGGGCTGCTGTTGATTTAACTCCAGGCACTACCTCTACAATCTTCTCTCAAATTAGGCCATTTTGGCCATCTTATTTGGACGCCTTCACACTAGTAAAAGCCTGGTATCTCCCAAAGTGGTCAGCATTTTTTTATGAGGGACAGATTTTTATTTTCAGCCTGCAGCTTCTGAGTTCAGCATTAGAGACTCTACTTGGTTTATTTCGTTCTTTAAAAGAAAAAAAGCCCCCAACACCTCCAATATCCAGGCTGGTGGCTTCCCTACTGAGTTACAAGACGACCTTGTTGGCAGAGCACGGTAATGCTCAGGCAGACAGAGAGTGCTCACCGGGGAAGGCCACAAGTGCTACGGTGGCAGGGAACACGGCCGTTTCATTAAGCAGCGCTTAGCAGTTAGGGTCTAGCGGTGCCCACGTTAGGCCCCAAGTCTATTTGACAGATGTTTCCATTTTCTCCAGGCAATGTAAATACTGCCCTGTGATTTATGGGCAAGAGGGAGGGCAAGTAATTATTTGCTGCTTGCCTCCAGGACACACACCTACTATTCAGCGTTATTAGTCGCAATTGCTTCCAGTCGGCTGCAGATTTTATTCAGTTTAATGTGACCGGGACTTTTTTATAACTCTACCTAGTGGGTTTTAGGATTGGGGTTTGACAGCACAGACTTGGTGAAAACACCAGAGACTAAACATTATGGAAAGATAAGGTGACCTGAATCTTGCTAACACCACTGGCTACTTCTCAAACATGGGTCTTTAATAAGCATTCTGATTTCAAGTTGAGTTCTGTCCTGTTATAAGGCGTTGTATATTATTTCATTGTGTGCTTGTAAATGGGTTTTAATATATAACACCATTTCTCCTGGTTTTTTTGTTTTTTTTTTTTTTGCTTTTCCTTTTATTTTTCCCTATTTAAGGAACATCTTGGAGCTGATTGAGTTCTTTGAAGATGACACAAGGTTTTACTTGGTCTTTGAGAAATTACAAGGAGGTACTTAACTGTTGAGTATGTGTTTGGACTTCTGATTAAGACCCAGGGTGGTGATCATTCATCATGAATCCCAGAGATGTCTAAAACGAGTCAAGCTAATAAAAAGGATGAAGGACTTAAAACTGCCCTTGATTTGGGAGAAGGGAGGCCGGAGGGAAGGATGATAATTAGCATTTTGCAAAGCTTAGAATGTCACCTGTGTGGTCATTCTGTAAATGCCTTCTCATTATAATAGGGCTCATATATAGATGCATGTAGTCATCAATTTATCAATCCATGTTTTGACTTGTTCACTATTTAACTGAATTAATTGTGGGGTGGAAGCTCTTAGATACATTGTGAAGTCCAGAAAGGCTCACCATGGGAGAGGAGGGTCTCATTGTTTAGCATACTAGGATACAGACCCAGGATAGAGAGAAGGCCTGAGAATATGCCATTCTTCAGATAGAAAGATGCCATTCTTGATTGTTACCACTACTGCCATCATCCATATACATAATCACTGTAATGTATATTGAAGCTCCTTTTCTGACAAAGAGAAATAGATAGAGAAGGCTTTGTGCTCCCCATCACTTTCCCAGCTCTAGGACACATTTGCAAGGTGAATTTAAGGAGCATGTCTGGAGCTGAGTGGAGGGCTACATGGAGAGGCTTGGTGGTTAAGAGACAGTATTTTAAAAACCAACAAAGCTAAGTTTAAGTCTAGCACCATCACTTACTAGCTGTGTGACCTTGGGCAAGTCATTTAACCCTTCCAAACAGTATTGTCTCATCTATAAAATAGGGATAAATGACTGGACCTACCTCCTTGGGATGCTGTTAGGTTAAGTGATACAATTCATGTGACATGCTTAGCACGGTGCCCAGTAGGCACTAAGGGTTCAATAATTGTCAGTGGTTAATATTATTAAAACAATTGGGTCTGGTGGGGGCTAGCTGAGAAGTATGTAGAATGTTACACTCCACCTTCCTTTTTAACAAATTTGGAAATAAGAGACTCACTACAGTAAAGCAAACCTGAGACCTAACCAGGAGCTGGTTTCATGTTGGGATCCCTTGATTGTTTAATCTGTCAAGTAAAAGATCTTTCATCTCCTATGCATGCCAAAAACCAGAGATAATAAAGTAAACATGTGCTATTTTTAAGACATGGGAATGATACCTTCAGTCCAGAAATACTGGCTTCCAGTAATAAGTGAGCATAGACCAACCACATGCAGCCCAGCCATTTGTTCATGCCTGTGCTTACCCTGCCTGCCCTGCCCAACAACACAGGACTGGGAATTACATGTTTGAAATGCTAGATGTAGCTGAAACCATATCACTCAGAGTGCAGCTCTATTGAGACCAGACCTGGTGGGTAGAGAGTGGGGTTGGCTTAGGGCAACCGATCCCCCCAGCATTCAGGCCATAGGTCCTCCTGAGAGGAAATCTGCACAGGTTCTGAGCCCAGCTTTACTGGGCTTAAGTCCTGATACCACTGCTTCTTACTGGTGTACAGTCTTGAGCAAGTTGCTTAACCATTCTTGGCTTCAGGTTCCACATCTATAAAATGTATTTGTATATTTTGTAAAATTGTGGTGAGGCTGAGATAATCTAAAAAGTATTACACAGTGCTTGGCACATAGTAACTACTCAATAAATGTTAGCCAACAAAATTTACTTGGTCTTTGAGAAATTTCAAGGAAGTACTTACTGTTGAGCATATGGTATATATTTGGACTCCTGATTAAGGATCAGGGTGATGATCTTCCATCATGAATACCAGAGACTTCTCAAAGAAGTTGCCAACAAAATAATAATAATAATAATAATAATAATAATAATAATAATAATAAACATTCAGGAAGGCAAGCAGTTTTTTCTCTTTTCCTAGACTTTTGCATATCCAGTGAGGGTGTGGCATTTCTGTTTGTAGGCTGTGCTCTTGTTTGGATCTGAGATCAGATGCAAAGGAGGAAAAGTTTCTACAGTGAGACCCCCAACCCCAGGTCGATTCACTTTTAGTTCTTTTTTATTTTGAAGACCAAATGGTATTTACATCTATTTTTGTTTTTTAAGAATCTATCGACCTTTTTTTTTTAAGATTTTTTTTTTTTTTTTTTTTTAGAAATGTAGACTTTTTTTTAAAGATTTTTATTATTTTTCAGAGAGAGGGGAAGGGAGAGAGGCAGAAAGGGAGAGAAACATCAATGTATGGTTGCCTTTCACCTGCCTCCAGCTACAGACCTGGCTGGAGACCTGGCTTGCAACCTGGTTATGTGCCCTGGCTGGGAATCGAACCAGCAACTTTTGGGTTCCCAGGCTGGTACCTTATCCACTGTGCCACCAGCCAGGGTGAAGATTTTATTTATTATCTTTAGAGAGACGGGAAGGGATAGAGACAGAGAGGGAGAGAAATATCAATGTATGTTGCCTTTCACCTGCCTCCCGCTAAGGACCTGGATGGAGACCTGGTTTGCAACCTGGTTATATGCCCTGGCTGGGAATCAAACCACCGACCTTTGGGTTCACAGGCCAGTGCCTTATCCATTGTGCCACCAGCCAGAGCTTCGGTATTTACATCTTTTGATGATTTAAATAGTTGTTCTTACTTCCTTCTGTACTCATAGACAGGTACAGAAGCTAGCACCTCAGTTTTGTTCATTACAGTTTTGTGCTAGAACATCCTCTATGCCAGTAACCACACTTGGTACTGGACATTCAGCATTAAATAAGCCTATGTTCCCACCCTAAACTTGTGGAAACTTGGCCTCTGAGAAGTTTATACTTAGTAGAGCCTGAAGAGGCATGCCCCTGTGTCTTCTCTGCTCCCCAGGCTCCATCCTGGCCCACATTCAGAAGCAGAAGCACTTCAATGAGCGAGAAGCCAGCCGAGTGGTGCGGGATGTTGCTGCTGCCCTTGACTTCCTGCACACCAAAGGTGAGCCAAGCCTTTCCTTGATGGATAGGTTAGGTTGTGTCGGCCAGCCTCTGGGGACCAAGGGAGAAAAGCAGGCCCGGCAGAGGGCTGAGCCAGGAGCTGGTGCAGTCATTAGGATTGGGGGGGAGGAGGGCAGGGTGGCTCCCAGACTTCTGATGTGGGTTGTGGGGTGGATGTGGGATTATTAATAATGATGAGAGTTACAGAAGAGAAGAGCAGGGAAGAAAATAAATGTTATGTTGAACAAGGCATACATGGATGTGTGGATGTGGATGATGTCCTTTCTTAATGGACACAAAACATGCATCAACCCTGGCTGGTGGTACCATGGGTAAGGCGCTGGCCTGTGAATCCAAAGGTCGCTGCTTCAATTCCCAGCCAGGGCACATAACCAGGTTGCAAGCCAGGTCTCCATCCAGGTCCATAGCTGGAGGCAGGTGAAAGGCAATCATACATTGATGTCTCTCTCCCTCTCTGCCTCTATCCCTTCCCCTCTCTCTAAAAATAATAAATAAAAATCTTTAAAAAATATATGCATCATATAACAGTTCTAGTGTAAATATTTGGGTGTTATTCTTTCTAGTCTTAAAATACGTCACCTCGCCCTGGCTGGTAGCGCAGTGGTTAAGGCGCCGGCCTGCGAACCCAAAGGTTGCAGGTTCAATTCCCCAGCCAGGGCACGTAATAAGGTTGCAAACCAGGTCTCCAGTCAGGTCTGTGGCTGGAGGCAGGTGAAAGGCAACCATACATTGATGTTTCTCCCCCTCTCTGCCTCTCCCTTCCCCTCTTTCTAAAAATAATGAAATAAAATCTTTTAAAAAGTATGTCACCTATAGCCCTGAACAGTGTGGCTCAGTTGGTTGGGTGTCATTCTGTAAAGTGAAAGACCACTGGTTCAGTTCCTGATCAGGCCACATTCCTGGGTTGTGGGTTCGGTCCCCAGTCAGGGCACAAACCAGAGGCAACCAGTCAATGTTTCTGTCTTATATTATGTGTTATTTCCTCCAGCCTTATTCTCCCATCAGGCAGAAAACATTTTTATTCCTAATTAAAGTATTCTGCCTGGGGGGATTAGCGGGGGATGGGGAGCAGAGCAAATAATTTGTGACGTAGCTCTGCTTCTTTCACTTTTGTGGGTACAGACCAGCCACCTTAGCTATTAGTACTCAGAACCACTTGGAGACATCCTGTCCATGCACCCTACCTTGTGCCAACAGCACCATGCAGACTGGTGTGGCCTGGGTGTAGGAGGTTTGGGTTCGTTGATTCTACCTCATTTCCCCCAGTGGCTGGGGAGGGGTTTGGAAACTGACAGTGCCCAACTTGGGGCCCTGACTTGGACATGGGATGAAAATTCCTAGAAGGAGGTGTCTGTACTTTCCACAGCATGATGAATAGCAGTGGTTCTGTTTCTGAAAGGTGGGATGCATGTAGGTAACACCTGCCTGACAAAGATTTACAACTGCTCCCTTAGCTGCCTCCATAGATTGCAAAACTGGGTCACGCTTTTTACAAGATCCATACCTCGGAGGGGGGTAAAGGCGGTTTTATTTTTTATTTATTTATTTATTTGCAAGAATGCACTAAAGGGAACAGAGGCTGGTAGTGTCTGAGGAGTTCTGAAGTGCTTGTTAACATTTAGCTGGCCAGCTGCCCATGTGCCTAGAAGTTGGAGGGGATGAAAAACGATTTCCAGCTGAACTTGGCTGTTTTCTAAATAACTTCACACTGGGAAGATGAATTGGGCAAGAATGGGTCAGCCCGGAAACAAGTTCCATACTTTTAAATATTGGACACACTGCAGTTTAACCTCTGGGAAATGAACCAGAGCAGCTCGATGGCTGGTGTGCTCACAGAGGCAGGCCTATTATTACACATGGCTCTCAGTTCTCAGGCTAGGGGACGACTGGGCCATCAGCACCTATTTGGAGAGCAAGTCTCCATGTGTGGCTCATGATCCTTCTGTGGGAGCACTTGCCGTAATGGAAAATATCTTTCACTTTTAGTGCGGCAAGCTGTAGCCCGACTCAATTTGTGCAGCCTGGACTGAGTTGCTCTGGGTTCTCATTCAATTAGGTGACTGATGAAGTCACTGAGCCTGCTGGAGCTCTGGTTTTTCCTCTAGTGAAGGGCCTTCAGTGGGCTGGGCCTCTGTCACCTACTGGGGAGTGGGAGGGCTGCCTGAGAAATTGATCATCCAGGGAGTGTTAGTAAAGCACACTGTACTTTTCCCTGTCACCCAGGAATCCTCTGCTGCTTTCCAGTACATCCAAGCAGTAGCTGTTTGGCTTTTGCTCAACCTTGCCGCTCTTTTGTCTCTGCATCATACATTCTGCAGGAGGAGAGAGGAATGGGCAGTTTCTGGGTTCACCACTAAAACTCCATGGCCCTGTGAGTTGGTTCTTTGCCCTGTCTTTGGTTAGAAGGTGGTTTTCCCACAGGTGCTTCCTTGGCCTAGTCAGCAGCTTTGAACCCCTCATGGGGTCAGCTGCTATCTATAGTGTCCTTCAGAAGGGCTGGCCAAAATGCAGGGGGAAAGGAGGCTTACCTTAAGAACAGCACCCCCTGAACCAAAGCAGTCATTGCTGTGCCTCTGGAAGGACTGACTTGAATATACAGAGCAGGAGAGAAGGGAATTGGACAAGCTTTGGAAGATTTGTTCACTTGATCCTCTGAACATTAAGGATGTCCCACTAAAGAAATTTTTTTTTTTAATAGACCACACAAGAAGAAATGAGGTAGAGCAGTCTCAGCCCCCTGAGATGCACTTAAACAAGGCACTCATTATATCTGCATTGCTGTTCCAAGCAGGGCCATTTACAGAGCTCTTTGCCCTGCTCCCTATTAGGCTTCTTATTCTTGGTTGTCCCTGCAGTGCTGAGCAGTAGGCTGGCCAGGATTCATTTAGCCCTTCTTATCCCTGCCAGACTTCTAAAGCTTCTGCTTCAAAAGAACCTGCAGATTCAACTATGCTTTTGCTTTGGCTCTGGTTACATCTGCCTCCTGCAGCTCGTTGACTTTTTAATGTACCATAATTGGGAATTAATCTGCGAACAACAGCATTTGGAAAAAATTAATTGTGTGTGGAATGTTTGATAATTATGTGCATATGTTAACCATTTCCTTGCTCTTTGTCATTTTAGGCATTGCTCACCGAGATCTGAAGCCAGAGAATATATTGTGTGAATCTTCAGAAAAGGTACTTAGGGCCTGATTTAGGATGTCGCAGTTTTTACACTGATGCGGAGAAGCCACCTTGCTTTATACATAGGTTGTTAGCAGCCCTTTCAGCCTCTGATACTAACTTCAACTGATTATTATGGACATGTGAGAAGGTTATACCTAATGCGTAGTATTTCTATATTCCAGGTAGAGTTAATCCTTTTCTCTGCTGTTTTCAGCAGTGTGATAGGCTAAAGCCTGAGTATTTGTAAAATATATGAGATCCACACAAAATGAATGTTTTCTAGTTAATGCACCTACCTTTAGGGCAGTTGATGGTAGTCATAACAACTCAATCTTTTTTTTTTTAAGATTTTTTTATTCATTATTTTTAGAAAGGAAGGCAGGGAAGGAGGAAGAAAGGGAAAAAACCATCAATGTACAGTTGCCTTTTACCTGCCTCCAGCTATGGACCTGGCTGGAGACCTGGCTTGCAACCTGGTTATGTGCCTTGACTGGGAGTTGAACCCTTGGGTTCACAGGCTGGTGCCAATTCACTGAGCCACACCAGCCGGGCAACAACTCAATCTTATATGAAGCAAATCTCTGCCTATAAATGATGGTTATGTCATGGTATATATGCCACTAGGAATAATCACTGAAAAGAATTTCTGTTTCTGTTTTTATTGCCCATTAAAAAGAAAACATTTATACTTGGAGTTGAACAAATGCCATCTATTTTAAACTTTCCCTTAACTCAATCTACTAGTAAGTGAAGTGTTTACATTTCCATAAGCATGTATGAATTTTATAAATTCTGTGTTTGTTAGGGATTCAGGCCATGGTAGTTTTGATGGCCTACATTCATAGTTTTTTGTCTGTATGTGTGTGTGCATGCATGACCACATATGTCTCGGTCTGAATTAAGAGATAGTTCTTACATAAGGAATGGCTGTGAGTGAATATAGTCAACCTGATACTCAACAACTATTTTTATTTTTATTTATCAATTTGAGGGAGAGAGAGGAAGAGGTAGAAGGGGAGAGACAGTGAGGGAGAAACATCGATTCATTGCTCCACTCATTCGTGCATTCATTGGTTGATTCTTGTGCATGCCAACCAAGGTACAAGAGGTCAAACCCACAGTCTTAGCTTATCAGGACAACCCTCTAGCCAACTGAGCTATTGAGCCAGGGCAGTACTTACAACTCTTGTGAGGAATAATAATGTATTAGTTCCAATGAGATCTTGTGCCTTCCTGTCAGAGGCTCTGGCATTAAAGTATATGATTTATCATTATTATCATTATGATTATTAATAATTATAGTTAACAGGGTATGCTGCCTCCCACCTTCTGTGAGTGGTGCCTAAGCCATCACCACTTTGCATAAGCACAGGCCAGGGCTGCCCAGCACCTGGCAGCCACCTGGAGCCCTTGGAGGGAGAGAAGGCACTGCCGCTAGCAGCTGCACCACTCGGCAGGGCCGGCCAATGCAAGGTGAGGACTGCACGGGTGTAAGGATTGTAATGCCAGAAATACTCTGCTGTTAGGTGCAGATGGCAGTGCAGGCAAACATAGCTCACCTCTTTGCACAGCCACATCGAAATTACAACTAAAATGTAGGACAGTTATCACTCAAAATCATCAGAAATCAAGATGAGTGGAAGCCTGACAACTATGGAATTAATGAAACCACATCTATCCAGACTGGTAGGTGGGGCATAGACACAGAACAGGCTGGTCCCTCACCCACATGTGGTGGATAAAAGTCTGGGAGGGATATCTCAGGAGTGAGGAGCCCCAGCCCCACACTTCTCCCTCCAGCCCAGGGTTCCAGTGCCAGGAAGATAAGTCCCATCAACTCTGGCTGCAGAACCAGCAGGGATTGCGTCAGTGGAAGAAACTGCTGGATCCCCAAGCAGTTCTTAAAGAATCCACACATGGACTCACCTACTGACTCACTCCCTCTGAACTCCAGCAACAGGTAGCCGCTTGAAAGGCACCAATGGCTTATGGGGAGAAACTGAAGTGAAGCGCCTAGCATCAAGACAAGCAGAGGACATTATCCCTTTTCTAAACCTTCCCCCCATAGAGCCACAGAGCTAGCAAGCTGGTGCCATATCTCTGACTCCATCAGCCTGGCTAACACTGTTTACCCTGCCTTGGAGATCCCCAGAGACTCTGCCCCACCCAACTTCCAGGCCCACCCAAGCTGCTTTTCCATATGAATGGCTGGTCTTGGCTTTTGCTTCACAACTTCCTAAGTGAGGTCCAGGCCCAGCACTAGCAGCAGCCAGCCTAGATCACAGCTTGGCTTCCTCTGGGACTCTTCAAGTTCAACACAAGTAGCAGCCACTTTAGATTGCTCTGTAGCTCAAGCAGGGTGGCCCCAGTCAAAACATGAAGAGCTGACCTTGGACTTTACCGCTCAGGAAACCCCATAGCCAGCATACCCAGTGTACAGCTACAGACCATGTTGGAGCACCACCACCCTGGTTCCTGCACAGCTGATCCTCCACAGAAGGCAGAAATTGATGGTCATTGGTCACAGTCCTTGTAGCTGACTGGCCTGGGTAAGTCCCTCCCACTAATGTGCCAACAACAATCAAGGCTCAACTACAAGAGCAGGGTTTACTTAGCCTACACAAAGAGCGCACCTCCAGTGCCCAGCCTGGATGATAGGGGAGGCTGTGTCACTGGATCCTACAGGATACCTACTACATTAGACCACTCTACCAAGATACGGAGTCAAAGCAGCTCTGCCTAATACATAGAAACAAATACAGGGAAGCTATCAAAACAGGGAGACAAAGAAACAAGACCCAAATGAAAGAACATATCAGAACTCCATAAAAAGAACTAAATGAAATGGAGATAAGCAATTTATCAGATGCAAAGTTTAAAACACTGGTTATAAGGATACTCAAGAAATTTAGTGAGACCTCAACAGCAGAAAAAAGATCCAGTCATAAATGAAGGATACACTAATTGAAATAAAGAATAATTTACAGGAAAACAACAGTAGAGTAAATGAAGCCAAGAATCAAATAAGTGATATGGAACATAAGGAAGCAAAAAACAACCAATCATAACAACAACAATAACAACAAGAATTAAAAAGTCCAAAAATATGGATAGTATAAGCAGCTTCTGGGACAACTTCAAGAGGTCCAACAATTCACATCATAGGGGTGCCAAAAAGAGAAGAGAAAGAGCAAGAAATTGGAAATCTATTTGAAAAATAATGAAAGACAACCTCCTAATTTGGTGAAGGAAATAGACATGCAAGTCCAGGAAATACAGAGAGTCCCAAACAAGATGGATGCAAAGAAACCCACTCCAAGATACATTATAATTTAAATGCCAATGGTTAAAAATAAAGAGAGAACCTTAAAAGCAGCAAGAGAAAAGCAGTTAGTTACCTGCAAGGGAGTTCCCATGAGACTGTCAGCTGATTTCTCAAAAGAAACTTTGTAGGCTAAAGGGATTGGCAAGAAATATTCAAGGTCGTGAAAATCAGGAACCTACAGCCAAGATTTTTCTACCCAGCAAAGCTAGCATTTATAGTCGAAGGGTAGATGAAGAGCTTCCCAGACAAGAAAAAACTAAAGGAATTCATTATCACCAAACCATTATTATATGAAACATTAAAGGTACTTATTTAAGAAAAAGACCAAACCTATGAACAATAAAATAGGGGAAAATACAAATTATCAACAATTGAATCTAAAAAACAAACTAAGCAAACAAGGAGAATAGAGACATAATCATGAATACAGAGAGAATTTTGATGGTTGCCAGATGGAAAGGGGGTGTGGGGAAATGAGCGAAGAGATGAGGGGATTAAGAAGTACAATAGGGAGTTACAGGATAGCCATGGAGATGTAAAGTACAGTAAAAGAAATGGAACCAAAGAACTTACACACATGACCCATAGACATGAACAATGGTAGTGGGACTGCCTGAAGAGAGCAAGGGATGCTTCCTGGAGGGGAGAAAATCAGGATAATTGTAATAACATAATCTATAAAATATAATAAATTTTAAAAAGAAAAAGATATAGTTAATATTCATGAGTGCTTACAGTGTGCCAGTACTTATTTAGTATTCATAAAACCTCATGATGTAGATACTATTATTATCTTCACTTTATGAATGAAGAAACTGAAACTTAGATAGATTAAGAAAGTTGCCCAAAGTCATTCAGCTGATAAGTAGTAGAATATAGATTAAAAGTCAGGTAGCCTAACCCATAACTCCATGTTATATTTCCTCTGGTTTACAATGTACTTTCATGCTCTTTGTTTCATTTGATTTTCATGGCATGAATTTGATGACCCCTTTTATATGGTTGAAAAAGTAAAATTAAGAGAGGCTGAGTGTCAAAAGACATTATTAAGAAATTAAAAAGAGGGTAAAGGAGGATAAATGGTGATGGAAGGAGATTTAAGTTTGGGTAGTGAACACATAATACAATATACATATGATGTATTACAGAATTATACACAAGAAACCTACATAACTTTATTAACCAATGTCATGCCAAAAAATTCAATAAAAATTTTTAAAGAAAATAAAAAGTTAACTCACAGAATGAGAGAAAAAATACAAATCACATATTTGATATTTGAAATACATAAAGAACTTACAACATCAAAACAACAATCCGCCTGCAAACCCAAAGGTCTCTGGTTTGATTCCCAGCCAGGGCAACATAATCAGGTTGCAAGCCAGGTCTCCAGCCAGGTCCGTAGCTGGGGGCAGGTGAAAGACAACCATACATTGATGTTTCTCTCCCTCTCTGCCTTTCTTCTTTACCCTCTTTCTGAAAAATAATAAATAAAAAATATTTTTTTTAAATCCAATTTTTGAAAATAGGCAAAGGAGCCCTGGCTGGTGGCACAGTGGATAGGCACTGGCCTGTGAACCCAGGGGTTGCTGGTTCGATTCCCCATCAGGGCGCATGCCTGGGTTTCGGGCCAGGTCCCCAGTTGGTGGCAGGAGAGGCAGCCCTGCATGGATGTTTCTCTCCCTCTCTTCCTCCCTCCCTTCCCCTCTCTCTAAAAAGAAATAAATAAAATCTTAAAAAAAAAAATAGGCCCTGGCTGGTAGCACAGTGGATGAGGTGCCGGCCTGCGAACCCAAAGGTCGCAGGTTCGATTCTCCAGCCAGGGCATATAACAAGGTTGCAAACCAGGTCTCCAGTCAGGTCTGTGGCTGGAGGCAGATGAAACGCAACCATACATTGATGTCTCTCTCCCTCTCTGCCTCTCTCCCTTCCCCTCCTTCTAAAAATAATGAAATAAAATCTTTAAAAAAAAAAAAAAAATAGGCAAAGGACTTGAGTACACATTTCTCCTAAGAAGATATACAAATGGCTGATGAGCACATGAAAAGATTCTTGACACCCTTAGTCATTAGGGAAATATAATGAGATACCACCTCACACCTACAAGGATGGTTATAGTAAAAGAAATGGAAAATAACAAGTGTTGATGAAGATGTTGAGAAATTGGAACCCTTGAATATTGCTGCCGGGAATGTAAAATAGTGCAGCCACTGTAGAAAACAGTTTGGCAGTTCCTCTAAAAGCTAAACATAGGATTATCATACCACTCAGGAATTATGCACTTATTAGTATACCCAAAAGAATTAAAAACAGAGTCTTGACCTTGAACACCAATGTTCATTGCAGCCTTATTCATAATAGCTAAAATAACCTATATCCATCCACAGATGAATGAATAAATAAAATGTGGGTATATACATACAATGGAATATTGGTCAGCCATAAAACAGAATGAAGTTCTGATACATGCTACAAAATGGATGAACCTTGATAATATTATGATAGGTGGAATAAGCCAAACATAAAAGGACAATATTATGTGATTCCATTTATATGAAATATCCGGGATAGATAAGTTCATATAGATGGAAAGTAGATGAGATGTTACTGGAGCTCGGGAGTGGGGAAAATGGAGTAGAGTTTAATGGTGCAGAGTTTTTGTTTGGGATGATGAAAAACGTGCAAACATATACTGTAATGGTTGCACAATGGTGTGAGTGTAATTAATGCCGCTGAAATGTATACCTAAAGATATTTTAATGGCATGTTTTATGTTTTGTGTGTGTGTGTGTGTGTGTATTTTTTCACAATAAAAAAAAAGAGAGGCTAGAGCCCTGGCTGGTGGCACAATGGATAAGGCACCGGCCTGCAAACCCAAAGGTCTCTGGTTCAATTCCCCAGCCAGGGCATGTAACCAGGTTGCAAGCCAGGTCTCCAGCCAGCTTTGTAGCTGGAGACAGGTGAAAAGCAACCACACATTGGAGAGAGAGAGAGAGAGAGGCGAGAGGGGTGGGGGGAGCTGGCGACAGGTGAAAAGCAACCATACATTGGAGGGAGGAAGGGAGAGAGAGAGGGAGGGAGGGAGGGAGGGAGGGAGGGAGGGAGAGAGAAAAAGAGAGAGACAGACTAGGTGGAAAAAGAAAAGAAGAAAAAATGTAAGAGAAAGAAAAGGCAGGGAGGGGGAAATGGAGAGGGAGGAAAGAAGGAGCAGTTGAGACTTGTCCAGGCTCCCCCAGCTGGTAAATATCTGAGCTGAGACTCACAGAACCAGCATTTTTGACTCACTGTGCTGCTTCCATTCTTGTGTGTGCACACCAACTGCCCTCCAGATTGGCTCCAGGGATAACTCATGCTCTCTGTGGTCTCAAGTGCAGCATCTAATTCTGGGGCTCTTGGCTGCTAAGATGAGGTTGTCTGGAATGGCCAGCCATCCCACTTTGCTCTGGCCAGAGGAGTTTCCTGAAACACAGGATTTACAGGGCTTAAACCAACAAAGTCCCAAGCAAGCAAAGACAAATTGGTCACCCTAAGCCACCTGAGGTGGTCAAGGGTTTTATTCATAACTCCTTTGCCCTCCATCCCAACTGGACTACAAGGAGTGTCCCAGGAACACTTACTAACTTCTCTAACTTCTGTGTCGCACCCTATAATTTTGTTTGTTGCCAAGAGTTCCATAGGTTTGCTACTTGTTTTATACTAAATTCACAGTAGTCTGAACCATGTAGCATACACATTTTCTCTTAGTCAGGAAATAAGGAAAGAGCACAGGGAAGGACACCTTAGGATAAACCCTCCGGTGATTTCTACTTTAACCAAAGAGGATAAACATGACCTGACAGATAAAGCTGGGCTTCAGTGCAGCAGCCACATAAGTAGTCACCCACGTAGTCACCCACATCTCATCATGCCCTTTGGTTTCTTGTATTTGTAATCTTTGCTCTCTGCTTCTCTTCTCAGGTATCTCCGGTGAAAATCTGTGACTTTGACTTGGGCAGTGGGGTGAAACTGAATAACTCCTACATCCCCATAACTACACCAGAGCTGAGCACTCCGGTATGTATGGCTGGACACCCTGTGCCACCTTCCTCTACGCTCCTATACATTTGGATTACTCTTGACCCAAAGCTCTGGTGTCTAGAACAGGGAGCTATGGAAGGAGAAGTAAGCATATGTACACCTCTTCTTGCTGCCTGAGTTGTCATCTGGCTCACTACAGTATACTGATAACATCCTCCTAATCCAAGTGCTTAGTTGCTCATGAAACTGACATTAGAGCTTTTAGCTTGGGGTGGGTCCTCTGTCAACGATGAGACAAATTGTATCTGTAAGAACCGGCTAAGGCCTTGATCCTGACCCAGGTAAAGACAGACACCATTCCTGGTCCAGCCCTTTGGCATATGAGCATATAACAGCTCTGAGAGTCCTATTACCGCTGCTGAAGTTGTGGTTCATCACCTTGTGATGGAGGATGGGGAGTGTGGTCTCCCTATAGCGAGAACTGAGGTCCCAGCTCATTTGGCTAAGTTGTCCTCTTGCCTCTCTGGCTTCACGCTTCATGCCCAGAAGGTGCTGCTGGGAGCTACTTCTTCCTAAGACATCTCTGTACTTACTTAGTACACTGTAATTATGATTCTTTCGAGATTTGCTTGCTTTATAAGTGAATTTTCCTAATAACCTTTTTTAAAGGTATGCATTTGACTATGCCCATGTCTTATTCTAAGCAACATTATTAGAAATGTTTGTGAATTAGCTTTTATGGCACTGAGCTGCCTTGTTCTCAAAGTCATTAACTCTAATTGCCAATAATAGAAAATGTCTTATCTCCACTTACCATCTTTCCATCAAATTAGTTGTGTCTGATGGAGGTGGGAGGGGTGTCTCTTGGTAAACCTGAAATAATGAAGAGGAGGGCAAAAAGAATTTTTAATTTTTATCAGAAGTTTTCTATGCAGGGGTGGGAGGGAGGAATCCTGGATCCTGAGTTGGCCACTGAAGTGCTTGAACTAATCCCTGTCCCGTCTATAAATGGGAAAAGTGGAGAGACTGGATCTGTTCTAGGGGTTCTAGCTTTGATGGTTTCTTCGTTCTAAATCCTTATACTTCCTTGCTCTAAGCCAGCAGGAGAGCTGGGCAGGACTTCACTTCAAGGAATTCTTGCTTTATCCAACTGATCTCCACCGATCTCCCTCCCAAAACCGTGCTTCTGAAGCAAGGAAGCACCTGTATGTTAATTGATTGCACACAGAGAGCTGAGGCAGGGAGAGATTCCTGGAGCTTCTTAACCAAGGGTTTCTACTTACTAGAGAAGGGCCTGGAAAGATAAGAAGGTGACCTGGAACTAGTCACATGGATCCCAGGAAGTGATAGGAATCAGTTTCCAAATGTTTAGTTGTCCTAGTTTTTCCAAGTGCCTCAGTGGTGTCAGGCTAGCTCTCTAACTGGCTTTCCTGACAGCTTCTTGCTCTGCAGCTCTGTCCTCTTGCTTAAGTCCCATTACCTTCTGCTCTTTGCCATCCCCTCTCCCTGCAACTAAGCCTCTCTCTTCTCTGCCACTTCCCCCTCTCCAACCCGCAGTGCGGCTCTGCAGAATACATGGCCCCGGAGGTGGTAGAGGTCTTCACAGACGAGGCTACGTTTTATGACAAGCGCTGTGACCTGTGGAGCCTGGGAGTGGTCCTCTACATCATGCTGAGTGGCTACCCCCCATTTGTAGGTCACTGTGGGGCTGACTGTGGCTGGGACCAGGGAGAAGTCTGCAGAGTATGCCAAGTGAGTGCAGTCCTGGGACCACTGCAGAGGACCAGTGGGAAGTCAGCATGGCTGTGACATGCCAAGCAGAGCTGGGTTTGGGGATTGTTCCAGATGTAAAAAGGGATACATAGTGCCCCTTCGTCTTGTGTGCAAGGCAGTCACAAGGTGAAATAGATAATTGGGCACTTAGCCCAGCTTGGAGTTCAGGAAGGGTTGTTAGAGAAGATCATACCTAAGCTGAGTCTGAAAGGATGAGTCTTGCCCCAGGGGAGAGGGGCAAAAAATATAAATAGAAAAGCACAAGCGAAGACATGAAGGTTTGCCACAGCTAAGCACATAGAGGGAAGAAGAGCAGAGTACAAGGCTGATGGTGGTGGGAGATGAGACCTAAGAGGTTATCAGTAGCCCATTCCTGGAGGGCCCTGTATGAAGAACCCAGGAATCCCAGCTTTGCTCTCTAATTGATATTTCCCACACATCAATACCAGCCTGCCAAGTAGCATAGCCATCCTGCCTGCCAAGGGCATTCTGGGTCATTTGATGATTTAGGGGAGAGTATGGAAGTGTGTGGTGTACCCCAGCCATGAGCTGCAGCTTCAACTGGGGCCACCTGGACCCAGGGTGACTATAAGAATGACGGGCACATCCTGCCCACCCCTGGCCAGTGTTACCTCAAGAGGAACTTTCTTTACCTAGAACAAGCTGTTTGAGAGCATCCAGGAAGGCAAGTATGAGTTTCCTGACAAGGACTGGGCGCATATCTCCAGTGATGCCAAAGACCTCATCTCCAAGCTCCTGGTTCGGGATGCAAAGCAGAGACTGAGTGCCGCCCAAGTTCTGCAGCACCCATGGGTGCAGGGGGTAAGTACCCAGGGAAGGGTGGCATTCCTCCTCCCCAGGCCTACAGCATGGCCATGGAGAATCTCTCATACCCACGTGGCTGACCTTAGCTGGAGGCAGATTGTATAGCGCTTTCAATTCCTGTGCATACAGAATAAACTGACTCCTAACCCAGCCCCATACTGCACCCGATACTGGTCCTAGACTTGGCTCAATGTTGGTCATAGACTAAGGCCCTAGCTGACCCATACTTCTCTGAGGCATTCAGCACATGCATCCCACTATTGGCTGAGCCGTACAGCCTGGTGTTGTCACTGGGGCCTGTAGTACCATCCCCTTGTACAACAGGATCATTCCCTGAGGGCACCCAAAGGCAAGGCCTTGCTGCCCTGCTTGCTGTGTGGCTTCATTAGGGACACATATGTTCTCCTTGTGGTCCTGGCGTCTGGGTGCAACTTGTCCAAAAGGCAAATGGTGGTGTTTTCACCAAACTAAGGATCTAATACTTCACTAGAAAATACTTGTAACTATCCTCCTTAGTTAGTCATGGGATCTGACTTCTGTCCCTCCAAGGGGTCTGCCAGATCTCCTGGGAGTCACTGTGTCTCCTTCATCTTCGAGGCCCTACCCAGCCTCAGTGGTTCCAACAGCCCTGTGTTACAGGTGGGGATGCACTCCCACCTTGAGAGGCTAATTCCAAGCCACTCAAGAGTTACTGTCTTTGCTGAGTGCCCACCATGTCAGACACTGGTAACAGTGGGATGAGTTAGACCCAGTCCTTGTCTTTAGGTTCTAATGGGGAGAGGGAAACAAGGGAATAAGTGACAGGATAGTCTAGCAGATGCTTGGGGCACCAACAGACAACAACGCACCCCTACTTGGGACAGGCAGGGGTTGGGAGGTGGCAGGGAATGGGGAATGCCTCACAGGGAAAGGGACCCTAGAGCTGGGTCTTAGAGGAGGATTAAGACTTTGCCAGGCCCAGAGGGCTCGCCATGCAGAGGCAGCTGGGTTGAGGGCTGTTTCTTAATGATTCTTTACTTGGGAGATCTGACCCTGCAGGCAAGCCTGACCACATCCCTGTGCTGGTGTGGATGGGTGCAGCTCTTGAAGGAGGGAGCAGTTTACCCACACATCTGTCCTTCCTATTCTAGCAGGCTCCAGAAAGGGGACTCCCCACGCCGCAAGTCCTCCAGAGGTAAAGCTTCTGCCACACCCAGCACCCTTCTTCCTTCCTTGGCTTTGACTTTCTAGCTCTCAGCCATGTTGGGATGGAGATGCGGGATGGGGAGCCCATATCTAGGCTCAGGTACCCTTCTCCTGAAGTGGCTCCCTGGCCTGCCTTCCCCCCACTTCTCTTCCTCTCTTTACCCGCTGTAATAAATGTCTCCCTCTCTCCTCTTCTCCCCCAGCCCTTCAACACCCCCAAGGCCGCTCCCTGTGCTATGTGTAGGAGAAAAATCTGCCTTGCATAAACACTTGAATTCTAACTGGAAATAACCATTTTCCTAACCGGAAATCACTATTTGCAACCCAAAAACAGACCTTATCTGTGGGTTATTACACCATGGTTTCTGCTGCCATGGTTTGGTGAAAGTAGCAGGAATCAGGGGCACTGTAAGGCAGTAGGATCAAATGTGACATATACTGTATACTACTAAACAAGCAACAATAATAATGGCCACTGTATAGTAAATACCGCATGCCAGATACGGTACGAAGGGCTTTACATAGATTATATCCATAGTCTTTGTGATAAATTTTAAAGAGAGGTGTTCCTATTACCCCATTTTACAGTTTAGAAAACTAAAGCATAGAAAGATGAAGTTAACTTAGGGCCACGCAGTGAGTGGCCTTGCAAGTTCAACTTTGAACCTGAGTCTGTTTGACCTAAGTTCTTTTTAACACTTACATTCTTAGTGAGCACTGCCCTGTTCCCTAAGGGCCATCACTAAAGCGTTGTGGGAATGGGAACCCCTCCAGGAGCAACTTCATGGCCAATTCCAGGAGCTACACAGGGAAGTCTTACATCTTTATCATCTCCGTTCATCTGAGCCAGAATGTTCCTGCCCAGTTGGGGTTCCTACCTGATTCTCTAGAGCTGCGTCCAGGTGCTTTGAGGCTCCAAACCTCAGACCCACCTTAGCAGATTTATTCAGCAAACCCAGTGTGCCTGTTAGATGCCAGCGCTGAGTGGCTTTTGGAGACATAGACACAACGGCACTGCCCCTGCTGTCTGAGCTCCCTACCCTGAAGGGGCAGAGGGCACATGGGCAGGTTTCGTGTGCTGAGTGTCAGAGCAGCCTGGCTGTGAGAGATCACCCAGAGACCAATGTGGGGGCAGGCAATAGGTTTCTTGGGGGCTGAGAGGGAAGGGGACCATTATGGTAACAGGGTCATTGGGGGTTGAGGGGGAAGGGCTGCTCCAGGACCACTTCAAGAGCCCATGGAGCAGGGGACATTGCCTGCTCCCACATCAGTCTCTGGGTGATCTCTCACAGCAAGGCTGCTCTGAGTAAAAGGGGCATTTGTCCCTTTTAAATCTAAAGACAGTAATTGGAACTCAAAGCCACTCTGGTCTCAGTGAAATCAAATTACTAACCGGTGCCAGAAGAGCTTTGGAGGGAGCAGCCTTGTGCAGGCTCAGAGAAGGCGCGTTGGAGTAAGGAACTGCAGGAGCTGGTGTCAAGGAGCTAGCTTGGCTGGGGCCCTTGAGTCCTGACTCCCTCTTTTCTCTGCTTTTCCTTCTGTCCCTGCAGAAACAGCAGCACAGTGGACCTGACACTCTTCGCAGCAGAGGCCATCGCCCTTAACCGCCAGCTGTCTCAGCATGAGGAGAATGAACTGGCAGAGGAGTCAAAGGCACTGGCCAAGGGCCTCTGCTCCATGAAGCTTTCCCCTCCCTCCAACTCACGCCTGGCCCGTCGGAGGGCCCTGGCCCAGGCAGGCCGCAGTGGAGACGAGGAATCGTGCCCAGCGCCCACAGCTCTCTGACCGACTCCAGTCATGCCTTCCAGGCCCTAGGCATTGCCCCCTGGAACCCTGTGAGACCAAAGTCTTCAGAGAAGGCTGAGGGACCTGCTGTGGGGCTGCAGCAGGGCTTTTACATCCACCAAGGCCCTGAAGTTGCCACCCAACCCCCATTTCCCCAGAGACCTCTAGGAAAAAGCTTTTTCCAAAGGGGTTGTCTTTGAAAAGGAAAGCAATCACTTGTCACTTTGCATAATCGCCTGAGGCAGGGACATCTCTACTGGACTCTTGCCCACCTGCTCACCCGCCTGCAGATCCTGGATCCAGCCTGCTCTCAAGAATGAGCAGCAGTGCTGGCAGGGGATGCAGCCTTCAGGGAGCCAGCCTTGAGAAGCTGACAGAGGCTCTTCCCTCCCTGCACTGTCACCCCCCTCAGTCAGTCCTTCTACCTTCCTCTGTCCTCTGGATGTCCTCCCCTAGGGCTGAGTAGAGCCATCCCCTCAATTCAGGAAAGGGCAGAGAGGCTGCATTCGGGAAGCCAGATCAGTCTTCCAGTCTGTAGCACAGAGAAGCACATAATCTTTCTTTGCCGTGACCGTAATGTGTCCCTCGTTTATCATCCTCTTCCTTGTGTGGTTGGGATTGCTTCTAAAGTCAGTATTGTTTCATTTTTAAAAAGGTTTGTTTTTTTTTAAACCATGCTCTTCTAGCAAAGATGGTAGTTCCAATCTCCTCCGCAAGCCCATGGACTTGCCAGTGTGCAAAGGCTCGATCTTCCTTTGCTGAGTGCCAGTGCTTTTGAAAGATTTTAATCGGCAGTTTCCTATTATTCTAAGTGGCTTTATGCTGTTACAGGATGATGAGTGCCTTAGAGACTGGGTGTGCTGCTGTGTCTCAGGGCCTGTAAGGAAGGCAGCACAGACCTGGGGCAGGTACAGAGCTCTGTGCCCGGTGCAAAGCCTGATCCATGGCAGTCCAGCTGCCCTGCCCGGAGACACAGCCTTGTGCTGGTTGCCCTCTGGAGAGCATGAAGGCAAACCTGGCGTTAGAGAAGCTGAGCAGCTGGGTTACCTGAAGAAATTTGACATGTGTGTGTCGAACATTTTATACAACACGATGCTCTTATACATTGAGCTCGTTTTAATAAAACGTTTAAATGGTCACTGTAGCCTTCCTCTCAGTCCTTTCTACACCTGCAAACCTGCAGAGGAGACAGGCCCCCTGGAGAGGGGCTGATCCCTGCCGGTACCCTATGTCAAGACCTCTAAATATAGCACTTCATCGGATTCATAAAACAAGGTGAAGGAGACATGATTGCTTTTCTTTTTTAGGTGAGGAAATGAAATTCATCATTTGTCAATCTCATCTGGACCAAGACCCAGAGATGAGTAAGGAACAGCTTCTGCCTTTGAGGACCTCCCCCTCAAGCAGAAGAGCTGGTGTCAGCAACTATCACACTAGCTGCCTTACAAACATGCTTTCACTGAGTGCCCTATACACAGCCCAGCCCACCTACCCAAGTGGAACAAAGTTCCCCTCTGTCTAAAATAGTACCAAGCCTTTCTTGAGGCTCCATTGTGTCCCCAGGGCTGTGTTTGTCCTTCCAGAGCTGGCTACAAAGAAAGACGGTGCCTCACATCCACAGCCTGCATGTTTATCATGCAGTGGGCTTTCATGCACGTTGCCTTATGTAACCCTCAAAGCCAGGCTGGAAAGGGCTAAGGCAGGAAGGGCCCTTGTAAGCCCTGCATGAAGCTCCAGCTGGCCTTTCCTGCCTCCGTGCCTTTGCTCTTCCTACCACCTCCTCACTCTAGTCTGCCTGGCAAGGCCCCTCTCATCCTCCGCTCCTCTGCTTACAGGTTGCTGGGCACTACTGTGCACTTACTAAGTCACACGGTCTTTTTGAGATGCTTACCGGTGACATCTCATTTAATTCTCACAGCAGTTCTATGTGGTAAGGTACTATTATTTTACCCTACTTAACATGAGAAACCAAGCAGAAAGGGGAAAAAATAGCTTGCCCCAGGGCTGTACAGCTAAGAAAGTGAAACTGGAAGAATTCTTTCCAGAGGGACTTGAGCCCCAGAGCTGTGCTGCTGGGCTTTAAATCCCAGCTCTAACTTTAACTAGCTGGGCCTTGGCCAGGTTACCTAATCTCTTGGGTGGGGTGGGGCAGGGCGGGGTAGGGGGCGTGTCTCTGCTTCTTTAACCAAAACTTGGGCAAGCTATTGTGTAAGTGACAAATTAATAAATGTGAGTGTTTAGAGGCACACACAGTAAGTACTCAATAATTGTTAGCTATGATAGTTTTGGTTATTTTTATTATTATCTCCTGAGGCAGAATTACTCAACTGAGTCGCATTGATGGAGATGTGAAGATGAGCTTTCCCCTGTCCTTGGCTTGTGTAGGTGGAGACAGGTCTGGGCTTTCCAAATGGGCCTGGCCTCCCTCCCTCTGTGGGATCCTCTTGCTGAAAGGCTGCTCTTTCCCTCTGGGGTGAGGTCCCTGTCTCCAAAGGGCAGCTGTAGGGGCCAGAAGCCCTGAGTTCTAGTCCTTCCTCTGACACTGTTCACTAGGCAACCTTGGGAAGTGCCTTGCCCTTTCCTGAGGACCAGGCCATGTGCCTGGCTCCCCTGAGCACACACTCGGCCCTGGAACTGTGGCAGCCCGTTCCCAGGCTCTAGGGTTCACACTTGGGTTGGCCTTAGGAAAGAACTGATCCCAGACAGCAGTATACAGACCTAAGGCCTCAGCCCCAGCCCATCCTGGTTTAAACAGAACCAGAGGACTCTTCATATGAGCCCCACCTGGGGCCTGGGCACAGGGCTCAAGTCTCATCCCTCCAGGTATCCCCAGCCTGAGCTCTGGGGCCCCTCTTCCTTCCTGGCTGACTGCCCCTCACCAAACTTAGCTCCATGAACCACAGTGCGTGGGTCCTATGCCAACCACTCCATCTCCTTAGGTCTAGAGGGTATAGAGGAACAAGGTTTTCCCATGCCTGGTACTCTTGTTGCCATGGTAGCAGTTGCCTTGGAAGCTGCTTCCCAACTTCAGCTTCCAAACAGCCTGGGAACACTGCTGTCCGGCAGGGATCAATGAATTAATTAGGCTCTTTTCCAGGGTCCTCACCCTTCAAGGAAAATAAACAGCATTAAACCTAGCTGAGTCCTCTTGCCCACTCTTTCTCCCCCACTCCCATGCTACCTTTGGATCTAGGAAGAAAAGCTCAGAGGCAGGCTCCCTCCCTCCAGTCCTGGCTTCACCAGGAGATGAAGAGAGAGCTTGTGTGTGATGAACTCGGTGGCGACCCGTGGCTTAGACATGCCCTGAGTCTGGGGCCCAGAGGACCCCAGCTTCAGGGAGGAGGGCTCTGATGCTTGTAGTGTGGGGAACAGCAAGTGGTCCGGCTCTAGTACCTTTAGCTTCCATCTCATTTACCTATTATAGGAAGCCCATCACCACCCTTTTTGCAGAAATGGTACAGACTTATGGAGATAAGAACTGGCAGGGCTTCCTCTCTACAAATGTAATCAGTGGGGGAGTAGGCATCACAAAAGTTCCAAGTAGCCTTTAATGACGCTCCCCTGTGATGAGGGAAAAGGCAGGCCTAGACTGGTTCTTTTGAACATAGTGTCTCCCTCTGATGGTGATTATTTTGACTCCAATTCCAATTCCTCCTATCTCAAATAAAATAATTTAGAAATACAGGAACAGAGATACATTAGAGTGCTTCCCAGCTGAGCAGGGGATCTGGACACCCTGTCCTAGCAGGGACTCTGGGACAATCCTTCCACTCCCACCACTCAGTTTCTTCATCTGTTCTAGGAAGGAGCTGGCATAGTTCTGGGATTCTGTGGTGTTGCAACTGATAGTGGCTTAATGTGTCTCTCCTCCATATTTCCTCCTCTGATCTGTGCCCTGAGGAATTTACAATACCAAAGGAAAACTTTAATTTGGAATTTTGTCTACAGCTTTTAGAGGTCAGAGAGTTCTTCCAGAACCTAGAACTCACAATGCACAAACATCCTCGACTCCCGCCTCTACTATCCCCACCCCTGTTCACAAGTGGAGCAAAGTGAGGGTCAGGATGGAGACAGGCCAGCATGAGCCCCACCCTCAGCCTCATACTGTGAGAGGAGCCGGCATAGGCCCTGCCTTCTGTGCAAACATATCGTGGGAATGGGGCCTCTGTGGAGGATGCTCAGATTCCCAAAGCTCAACATTTCAGGAACATGTTTTCATGGACAATTATTTTGACTGCTCCTAAAACTAGTCAGTGGGGGATCAATTACATGTAACAGAGACATGGTCTGTCATTTGATGCCTAATTAGAGCAATAATCAGACCTCATCCTGATGAGAGGCACAGGAGATGCTGGCAGCAGTGGCTGTGGCTGGGGACTGTCTACCTCTAAGAGCTTTTTCTTATGTGCCAGGATCACGACCCAAAGAGTTCTGCAGGCACCCCTCTTCTCTGCACACCTTTGGGTTCACACCTGTCCCTGTCCAGGCCTGTTCCCAGTGCCTGAGCAGTGCCTTCCCTCAGCTGAAGCTCACTCAGGTGACCCTGACCTTCCTAGGCCCCCACCCCCACCAAGGAAAGCTGCCTATTACAGACAGAGGCCCATGGCACTCTCAGCTCTCCTCTCTGCCTATGTGAGGTGGTTGCGTGGGTTCAAGCCTTCCCTGACCTCTGCCTCGTGTCCAGGAGCCTAACTCAGGTCCTCTCTAGCCACAGCATCCTATGGAGCTCAGTCTCCAGAGGGGACACAGAAAGAATGAAGATTGATGGCACTCCAGGACATGGCAGTATTTGGCAGGCAGCCCACCACTCAGCACTGTCAGGACTGGCTTTCACGGACTGGTGCTGGCTAAGCAGGGTCCTGCGGGATAAGGCGGTAAACTCCAGACTGTAAGGGCCAGGCAGACACACAGCAGGAAGGCAGCACAGGCAAAGGGGAGGAGTGAGGCCAGGGGCAGCCTTGGAGGCAAAGACCATGCACCCCGCTGTGCCAGACAGCAGATGTGGCGGGAGAGATAGGGAATCCAAAGAAAAGACAATGGGGCTGGTGATGGGAGCCTGGGAACTATGCCCAGGTGTCTAGGTGCTGGGCTAAGGCCAGGGCCATGTTCCGGGACCGGGGAGGCCCTGATTCATGGAGGGCCAGAAAATGAAATTAGCAATGAGAGCTAGAACTGGGGGTGTGACAGAGCTGGGCTGGCTGGGTTGGGTGAGCACTGCCCTGCCTCAAGTTAACGGATCCTGCACGGAGGTCAGACAGGCTGGGCAGAGAAGCTCAGGCCAGGAGGCAGGAGGCACCAGCCATGTTCCAGTCTCCGGACCCAGGCCACAGACACCCAGCCCAGCCTGGTCTGATTCCAGTTCTGATTCTTCCCCCAGCCCTAGCCTGCAAGTGTTTCCTCCTCCCTCATGACCCCTCCCACTGCTCCTCCCTGTCCGTCCTGGCCAGGGTTCCCAGGAAGCTAGAAGGGTTCCCCCTGTCAGCCCATGGAAGACTACAGGGTAGTGGGTGCCAAGCCTAACTGAGGAGAAAGGGGGGAACCTCAAACTAAAACTCCCCAGCCCTGCCTAGGAGCTAGGGGTTATGGGATAGGGGGCAAGGGACGCAGAGTCAGGGGTACAGACTAGATTGGAAGGGATACCTCTCGCTCTGCTCCTGTCCTAGTTGCTGTTCCTGTCTCTCGAGTGTCCTCCAGGTCCCTTTTCCATCCATCTGCCTTTCAGCCCCCACGCAGAGGCCTCAGGTGCACCTCCAAGGCAAAGGGACAGCAGAGTGGGCTCTGGGCACATAGCCAAGGGGTCTCCTCACATCCCTGGCTACTGAGCCTCACGTGAAGCCAGTGGCTCATCCTGCCCCCTTGGGGACCAGCAGTGGAACCTGGGCTGACTGCCCTCTTGGGCCTCTGGGACCCAGGCAGCTGCTCACATTGCAACCTCATGAATAACTCAGCACCTCCCTGCAGCCTACATCTCAGAGGAAACTGGCCCCTGGGCTCCCACCCCCACCCCTGCTCAGGCCCCCACTACTTTAAACTTTAATAAGCCAAGGCTCAGTGGCAGCTGAGCACGCTCCCAGGAGCTGGGGCAGGATGTCCTGGGCAGGGGAGCTTGGGCTAAGATCTCCCAAGAGGAGGCTGGCAGTGGAGGACCCGATGGGGCAGACCCGGCTCTCCACAACTCTGGCAGCCACTGCCACATGTGGCCAGACAGGAGTCTCAAAAGTGGTCCCGAGCTTCAGGGGCCTTTAGGGGAGGAACAGTAAGGTGGGGTGACCAGGAAGAGATCTTAGGTCAAGGTAGGTTGAGGAGGGTGGGCACTGAGGAAGGCTGTGGGATAGAGTTGCAGATACATCTAAGAAATACAAGCCCAGAATCTTACTACCCAGAAACTTCCACCCTGAGGGTGGAGCTCCAGCAAGGGACGACCAAGCGGATCAAGACCTCCAGGGCTTTTCTGGGGACAGGCCCCACTGGCAGGACGCAGCACCCTGGGTAGGCCTGCATGGACGTCCCCATCAGCAGCAGAGACTTCCGCTGCCTGCAGCTGGCTTGTGTGGCCCTGGGCCTGGTGGCCGGCAGCATCATCATCGGCGTCTCCATGTCCAAAGCTGCAGCTGCTGTGGGTGGTATCTTTATTGGCGCCGCTGGTCTGGGTGAGCAGGTGCTGGGCTCAGTCAGGGAGCAGGGGCATGGTCAGGTGCACAGGAGACGGAGGGAAGGACTTTGACAACAGGAATTGGTTGGGGAGGGTGGAATCTAGAGGTTGTGAGCAAGGCAGCATTGGGGCGGGTGGTACGGGGTGGGAGAGGAAGGTCGGAGTGAGGTTTCCTCCACGGACTGTCAGAGCAAGGAGATGGGAAAGAGGGAGCCAGCAGCCCCGCTCCTCTCTGGCTGCTTCCGCTATAGCTATCCAGTCTCGGGCCTGGGGTCTCAGGTTTTCGGTGGGATTCATGAGCCTGCTGGGGGTGGGTTGATGGGAAGCAGGTTCCCATTGGGCCCTCCCTGAGCCAACACAGCATGCAGATCAGACTAAGACTATGTCTCAGCAGCAGATCTGTCTGTTCAGGCATCTCTCTGGGCCAGTCCCACTGACGTCCCCACAGTGATGCTGAATAGCATCCCTTGCCCCATTCCGCTAGCCCGAGCTGAAAACAGAACCAGAAGCAACAGGCTTGTAGGTTCTGGGCATCTGTAGCTGCAAGCTCCAGCCAAGGGCCACAGATACTTGGTCTGGGGAGGAAGTGGGAATGAGCAGGGCAAGACTCACTCTTCCGCTACCCCTTCCCCAGGTGGGGTGGGTGGAGAGGAACATGCTAAAAAGCCCCTCCCCCAGTCCTACCCTGGGGGCCCTGGAGGAGGGTAGGAAGGAGAGAGTTGGTGGTGGGCCCGACCCATTTCCCTCAGGCTGGGTGGAGCCTCTAGCCTCTTCCCCAGACAGGCACTGCTCCCTGCCCCTCCTGGTGCACACACACACAGGCTCACACCTACACATCCACAGTCCCAACCTGCACACTTGTACTCCTCCATGCACATTCGATATCACCCTCATAAACCACCCCAGGCTCAGCCCACCCCAGCTTGTGCAGCTCACACCCACCAGGAACCTCCCCGTCACATAACCCTTCTGTGTCTCTCATCCCAGGGATTCTCATCTTGGCCTACCCCTTCCTGAAGGCTCGGTTCAACCTGGACCACATCCTGCCTAACATAGGTGAGTCTTCTCCCCACCAGAGACCGTGCAAGATCCTTTGTGTGTAAGTCTGGGGCCCGCTGTGTAGGGGAGCAGTGCCCACATGTGTGACTGCTCTTGGCTGTGTGTGTTGGAGTTGCAGTGTGTGTGTCTGTGTCTGTGTGTATACGTTTGGGTACGAGGTGCAGGCGTTGCTATGACTACAGTACAGCAGACTAGAGCTTGCCACAAAAGTGCCTGAACCAACTCAGAGAACCTAAAACTCCCATCTCTCCTGATAGATTTTCCATCTCCCCCAAACCTCCAAGATCTCCAGATAATCCTCCTTCCTTCCTGAGCCACCATGCAGACCTATCTCCCTCAAGATCTTAGGGCTGTTGTAAACTCCCTGCTTCCTCTTGCCTTCCCACATATACGTTCCCATCTCCATTGATCACATGGAGTTTTACATATCCCCAGTTCTCCCCAGGACCACCTTCTCCTTAAAAATTTTGCCATCTTCTTTAAGGACCCATTTGTTTCCACCCCTGCCTGCCCCTCCCCCAACACATACACCAGCCCAGATCATGTAGGAGTCCTAAAGGAATGCACTGAAGCAAAGACAGCAGCAGGAATGGAGACTAAATGGCAGGAAGGACTTGATTTGAGAAATGCTTAGTGACCAGGGGGCTTGGGATAATTTCATCCTGCAGGGAGCCTGAGAATCCACCCCCAGCCAAGGCCAGATGATGGGGAGAGAAGATCCAACGCCAATGGCAATAAAGATGGTAAGTTCCAGAAATTCCAGAATCCATCTTTCCCCATCTTCTCTGGCTGGGCAGCTTCATGGATCCCAGTTGCAGAGGGGCCACCCAGGCTCAGAGAGCCTGCAGAGTTGGGTAGTTTTTCCATGAATTTAGTCAAAAACCTTCTTGCTCCCAGCTGAGCTGAGTTCCTCTTGTGTGTCCTTAGGGCCTCTTTGTCCTAAGACAAAGAATGACACCTGGGCGGAAGGCACCTCTCTGTCCCTTCCCCCTCTCTCCTCCATCCCATGCCCCAGTCTATTTTCTCACTCCCCTCTTCCAATGAGGACTCCAACTCTCAGAGCTGGTACCTGGAACTGGGCATCTTCTTCCTGCCTCATCCCAGCACACTGGAAAATTCTAGGGCAGGAGTTTCTCAAAGATGGCCCCACCCACAGTGCCTGCGGGCAGCAGTAGGACGCCTAATCTCAGCAAAAGGTCCCATGCCAGACAATGTTCTAAGCACTTTACATAAGTTAATTTGTTCATTTTTCAGAACAACCATATGAGGAAGGTGCTATAATAGCCACAGTTTATAAATGGGGCACAGGGAAATGAAGTGACATAGCCTGGAAGTAGCAGGATCAGAACTGAGACCAGAGAGCCAGCCCCTGAGTGCTGCCCCTGACTCTCCTACCAGGCTAGTGTCCTCTAGAAGGGCCATTCTGACCATCCCTGCCTCTGTAAACAGGGCCGAAACTGTCTCTTGGGAATCCCCTCCCTCGTTAACCTATTTCACTCTGCTCCAGAGTGGCTCTGGGTTGCTCTGACCCAGAGATCTGCCTACTCAGGCAGCCTCATCCTGGTCTCTCCCCCAGGAGTCCGCAGCAGCCTGTCCACCGTGAGCAGAACCTTGGAGAAGCTGAAGCCAGGGGGCCGAGGGACTGGGGAGAGCTAAGGCAGGGGCTGAGGGGCTGCCCCCTGCCTTACCCTCCCTTCCTGCCCGACCCCCAATTTCAAAGCCCTTCTGAATCCAAACCAGAGATGAACCAGGCCCTGGAGATACCAGACCTGCATTCACCTGGCCAAGGCTCTTGGCAACAGAATCCACTGGGTGAGGGCAGGGGGTCTGAAGCAAGGGGTGACTGGAAGCCTCAAGTGGTAGGGGACCTTGTTTCATGGTCTTGACCTGGATTTCCTCTCTGGACTGCAGCTCAGTTTCCTCCCCCTTTTTGATCTACTGACTGGTTTCTCTGGAATTTAGGGCCCAGGGATTCCCTAGTCTCTTGCTCCAGCCTGACCACAGAAGTGAACCACAGGCCCACAGGAACCACAGATGGGGTCCTGGCTCAGCCCCCAAGGCCTGGCTCTAGGCCCCTAGGGCTCACCAACTGGATAGAAGGGCTGGATCAGATTCTTTGGGGAATAGTAAAACTCAGGGACCTTAGCAGCAGTGAACCAGATGGGGGGAAAATCCTAGACAAAGTGGTCACTGCCATAACAGTAGGCTACCTGGAGGACGTGGCTCCTGAGCCCTCCCCTAAGTCTCTTGGATTTGACTCCAGGCAAGACCTCCAGCCTTCCTTTTCTCCCCCACCCTCTCCCTGCTTCTGAACAATTGAAACACATTCCAGTCTCCAAGCCTAGGCTTATGTTATCCTGGAGGCCCCCCTGCTCCTCTCTGCCTATCTAAACCTCCACCTTTATAGGCCTAGTTCCAAGAATCCCCTTAATCATAATACCCTCCTGGTCCTCTCCCACCAGCCTGTGTCTCCCTCTCTCAGTCTCCAGGCAGTCTGAAGTCTTCTTTTACCCAAAACAATTATTCATCCTATTTAAACCTACTGTATGTTGCCTTTTTCCAGTCACCATCAAGACACACAGTAGGTACTCAAAAAAATGTTAATGGCTTAAATTTAATGGAAAAAATGATCCCCCAGGCGTTCTCTACAGAACCACCTCAAGGCCCCATATATCCACAAGGCTTGGGCTGAGGAGGTCCTGGCCCCGGTGTGTGGCTGTACAGAAAACATCAGTCCTCCCTCCACAGCGCTGTTCATACACCTGCACTTCATGATCTCTACAGAGACATCTGCTCCATGTGTCCTCTGTCCTACTTTGAGGAGCAAAAGACAAAGCTAGGAATAGTCTCATTCTTGAAGGATCATTGCAGATGGTACCTCCTCTTGGAAGCATCCCATGATTTTGCTCTGTTTCCACTGCCCCAGAGCTCCCTCCATCACAGCCCGCATCACTGCAAGTGACCCTTGTCTATTTCCTCCTTTTGAGTGTAGGGGACAGAGAGCTGGGCATGCAGGAGATATACCTAGTGGGTGTGGGGAAACCCAGCCAAAAGTGGGCGAGACCGTCTCACTGTACAGATGGGAAAGCTGAAACCCTGCAGGAAAAGGCCTCAAGTCCCACTGCCTTGCACTCAGGTCTCCCCTCTTTCCCAACCCAAGGCTCTACCCTCTGCAATTCTCAGCTCAGGCCACAGGGACCAGCTCCCTGGCCTCAGAGGAATAGACATCCATAGAGGGGCTTAATTCCACTTACTCTGGCTGGTTGTAGAGCACTTGGTCCTTCCAGCCTCAGGGAAGTCACTCCTTGCACTTTCCTCTTCTCCTTCCTGCCTGCTCCAGCCCCTTCTTTCCTTCCTCCTCTCCCTCAACCTCATTATCATCAACAGTAACTCAGGCCAAGTGGTCCTTCCTTGATGAATAAGTAAGCCTTCCTCCTGTTTATCTTCAATCCTCACCTGCATCACCGCCCCCTCCCCTCAAAAAAAAAGGTGCCCAAGGGTGGGGGAGATGAAGGTGGGGCAAGTGGAGCCTGAGCTGTGTGGAAGACGGTCTCCCACCCTGGCTCACCATCAACCTTTCTCAGCCTTGATATCCCCAAGGCAGGTCTATGGTATCCCCGAAGGCTGACAGGGCAAAGCACAGAGAGGTGTTGGGGATCAGAGTGGACTAAATTAAGGAATGAGCACATAGAAGGCAAGAGCTATGTCCATTGGAGAGGAGCTGGGTGGGCTTCAAAGGACCTGTGAAACTGGGTGGGAGTTCTTGAAGCCTGTCCTGGTTCCTCTCTCTTTCCTCCTGCCATGGGCTCCTTGAGAACTCCCTCCCCCCACCCCCCACCCAGTGCAGGTGAAGGTCCAGCTACAGACTCCCCAAGTGTATCTCCACTCTGGGTGCCCCCACCCCCTCAGCCTGGTCACAGGAGCAGTCCACGGGGAGGTACACGTCTTCTCCCCATCCATGCTTTGGAAAAAGGTGAGGCTGAGCCAAGGAAGCAGAGGTGGTGTGGTGGTAGAATTAAGGAGAATTGTCCTCTCACCTCTGAGCAGCTCCTGAACCTTCAGATATTTAAGCATGGAAGGGGGTGTGGGCAGGAGCAGGTCATTGGACATGGCCCTGCCAGTGGTCTGTACAATAAATAAAATCAGTTCTATCCAATACCCTGTTCTTTTTTTTTTTTTCTCTTAGTTTTAAAAGATTTTATTCATTTATTTTTAGAGAGAGGGGAAGGGAGGGAGAAAAACAAGGAAAGAAACATCAATGTGTAAAACATCAATCAACTGCCTCTAGCACACCCCAAACTGAGGACCTGCCACAACACAGGCATATATGCCCTGACAAGAATTGAACTCGTGACCCCAGGTTTACAGGCTGGTGCTCAATCCACTGAGCCACTCCAGCCAGGGCCAGGATCTTGTTCTGACCTCAACTGTGGCTGCACACCCCCAGCTGGGTGAGGAGAACACACAAAGCAGGAGAGTGCTTGGTCCAGGCAGCCCTCTACTTTCACATCCCTGCTGGGCTACCCTCAGGGACTGATGGGGCTGGGGTAGAGTGGAGGGGGTGGGGGACAGGACTCACACCCAAGTTCTGCCCCCAAGGGCCTTGTGCCTCAGTTTCCTCATCTGCAAATGGCGGATAAGAACAGCAAGGCCTCACAGAGCCTCAGTCAGGACGGAGGTTGCCTGTTCACATCAGGGAGGGTTTATGAATGGATGGGTGAATGAGTGAAGGGGAAGGTTGGAGGGCTCTTCCAAATGAGCTCCGGGTCTGGTGCCCACCCAGTCCTCTCTACCACAGTCCTGGCTGGGGGGCCTTGAGCGGGGCACTGCCTCCCCATCTTGCGACCCCAAGATCCCACCTGTAAACAGCGCTCGGAGGGGCTCGCGGCCACGCCCCTTTCTGGGGCAGGATTGGTGGAGGGTGACTGGGGAAGGGTGATTGAGACAAGCCCCATCCCCGGGAAAATCTGCGGTTCCCCAAGCTCCGTCTCTAGGAAAGGCGGGGAAACCGCTCGAGGCTGAAGGCAGCCAGTGCGACCTGCACCCCTCACTGGAGAGCGAGTGGCAACGTGTCCACCGCGGACTCAGAAAGTCCAGACCGCAATGTGTGGGCGGGCTTGAAGCCCCCGAAAACGAGGAGGGAGGGGACCAGGGCGGCACCAAAGGGGAGGCGGGACACTTCAAGAGATCAGATCGCCGCTCCCTCTGGGGTCAGAGGGGAGCAGAAGGACACCCTGGAATCCGTGCGACCGGCTGCTGCCCACCGCTTGCGCGCGGTCCTTCCAGCCCACAGCCACCAGGGGCTGCGCCGGGGGTCCCCAGCGCCCCTGCGAAGCCGCCGAGCCCCGGATCTCGGATCAGCCAGGAGGGTGAGTGAGGGAATCCAGCCTGCTAACTCACCCCACCCCGAGTCTCTCTCAGGACCCCTCCGTCCTGCCGACGGAGCTCAGCGGGCCTGCCAGGGCTCAGGCAAGTGAAAGCCACGAGTTGAAGGAGGCTGTTGGGAGGAGAAGGAGATGAGAGGAGAGAGAAGGGAGAGGACAGTGAGAAGGGGATGCTTTAAGAAACGAAGGAGATACTCCATCCAGCCCTAAATCCCAGGGGAACTGAGTGGTGCCTAGACAAGAGGTCAGGAACCTGTAGCTTTGAGACAGAGCCTTGGAAAAGAGATGAAAAACAAACAAAACAAAAAAGGGTAACAGAAAGGGAGACACAAAGCACAGAATGGCTGTCTTAGGCCCCCTCTGCTCTCCCTCCATCTCTTCCCCTTTTTAACTCAATCAGAATCTGCCCAACCATCCACCCTCAGTCCCCAACCAGCTGCCTACTACACCCTCCCAGGCCCAAAGTGAGGCAGGAATCGGAGAGAAGTTGGCACAGAGTGACTTTAAAACCATGAGACAGATGAAGCCAGAAAGACTGGAGCCACATCAGAGGCCCCTCTGACCAATTCTTCCCTTCACCATTGGTTTAAGCAAGAGAGGAAGGGCTGGATGCTAGAGACACCCAGAGGGATCTGCAGGGCATGGTGGCAGGTTGCATTGGGGATTGCACTGGAAATGCTCAGAGGAAATCCTGAGGGAGGAGGAGCAAGGATGAAACCCAGGTTTCTGGCTGGGAGTCTAGGCTTTGTGGAAGAAAATGAAGTTTAAGGAGCCTGTTTCCAAGAAGAGGTTCCCAGGAGGGCGCATTCAGTAGGGCCAAAGCTCTGGAGAGGCCAAGCTCGCTAAGGACTGAACAGTGTTTGTTGAATTCAGCAACAAGGAAGCAGCTGGTGGCCTTGGAGAGAGCTGAGTAATGGACAGAAACCACACTGGGGGTGTTTACTCTTAGAACAAGGTGCAGTAGGGAATGTAGACAGCATTTTCAGGAAGGGGAGAGGGGCAGATATGGGATTGCAAGAGAGTTTTCTTTCTGTTATAATTTTTTGTAAGGTTTTATTTATTATTTTTAGAGGGAAAAGGAGGGAGAAAGAGAGGGAGAGAAACATCAGTGTATGCTTGCCTTTTTCATGCCTCTAGCTGGGGACCTGGCTGAAGACCTGGCTTGCAACCCAGGCATGTGCTCTGGCTGGGAATCAACCAGCAACCCTTTGGTTTGCAGGCTGGCACTCAATTCACTGAGCCACACCAGCCAGGGTAGGGGAGTTTTCTTTTTAAGGCTTTATTTATTTCTAGAGAGAGAGCATGTGCCCTGACCAGGAATCAAACAGGTGACCTTTCATCTTGCAGGACTACACCCAACCGAGCCACACGGGTCATGGCAGGTTCTGTTTTAAGAAGGGGAGGCTTAAGTGCCTGCAAGAGGAGGTTTAGGCAAGGTTAGAGGGGTTGATGAGCACTGACCAGGAAAGGGGAGGTTTCCTGGGAGTCTTGAGGGCCCAACACATGCCAGAGACATGGGTGCACAGACATGAGCTGCTCAGCTCATGATTTTCTTTTCACCTACGAGGCTTGGCAGTTTGGGCACAAACTTGGAGGAGGCAGGAAGCTACACTGATGCAGGATTGAGGCTTTTCTGGACAACACGTTAAGTTGCAAGACAAGGTAAACTGCAAGAGAGTAACTGAAGTAAAGTGTGCAGATTCTTGGTAGATGCAGAAAGAAGTGGAGAAAAGAGGCTCCTGGAAAAAATACATGTTGTCTCCACATCAGTCAACCCCTTTGAGCTTCTGTCCCCTTCTGAAAACAGAGACAGCAATAGCATCTACCTATATTATTGTCACAAAGTTAAAATGAGTTAATAATAAAAAGGGCTTAGAACAGTGTTTGACAGGAGTAGGTGCTGTACACATGTTTCCCAAGTGGTAGCAACAGGGTTACAGTCAAGAGTAGGCTGCCTGGGCTTCTCAGAGGAGGAATGGTTCAGAGTGATGACAAGGGTGATGAGGTCCCTGAGTGATGAGCGGGAAAGGTAGCTGAGTGGAATGGAGGAGTGGGCATTGGAGGAGGAGCCAAGGAACTAGGGGGCCCAGGAGAGAGCTACAGGGCACAGGGTGAGGCAGTTGCGCAAAGAATACTGAACTCTCTTGGGAGGGGGCAGGCAAGGAGAACTTGGGCTGAAGAGGGAAGAGCTGGTCCAAAGCCTTGGAAAGAGGTAGGCAGGAAGGCAGCTCCGCTCCAGCCAGCCTGCAATCCCCTCCCTCCACCTCTCCCGCTGGGTCCAGCAACTGAGTTTCATAGAGTAGAAGCGTAGGCCCATGCTGAGGCTGGGATCCAGGTCTAGCCACAGACAAGGCCCTTGCTGGAGCTGTGTTCCAAGGATTCTGAGGGCACCAGAGAGGACCACGAGAGAGCAAGGAGGCCCAGGGCAGCCAGGGTCACCTCACCTTGCTGGGTACAGAATTGGCTTAATGAACACAGAGCTTGATTGCTACAGAGAGAATCCTGTGTCACTGGGGCCTCTCAGCTGGACCAGGACCAGAAGCCAGGGCCAGCAGAGACCATCCAGACTAAATTTAGCAAAACTAAGCCCTAGTTAGTGGAACTGCGAGTGTATGCCCATTGCAGGCATAGAACCCACTGGAAATGGGAGGGCGCCATCAGAGCAGCTAGAATGGTCCCTGCTCCCTCATCATCTCTCCCAGGGTACCTGGTCTCCTCACTACCAAAGTACTTCCCCTTCATCCCCACACTTCCAGGCAACAAAAAGAAGACTCCAGAGGTACCTCTGCTGGGCGGCAGCTCATCGCCACCAGATAGGCAAGCCACTGAGAAAACATCAGCCTACCTGTTGATTAGCCTGTGTCTATAATTCTCAGTGCATAATGCATCTGCATTTGTATTTCTGGGCACCCATGTGTGATGTGCGTGCATGCATGTGTGTGTGATTATGCACACACATGCACTTAGGGATGAGTAGGATGGGGCCCAGGAGTCAGATGTAAGATCTGGACCACCTTCAGACTTCATCTTCAAGCCTTGTTTCCAGAATATGTGTGTGTGTGTGTGTGTGTGTGTGTGTATGTGTGCACGCATGTGTGTGTATACACATGCCTGTGCCTGTGCCTGTCACTTGGGGTGGGAGGGACCTGTGAAATTGGCTGGTGTAGGGGTGATGGTCATTCTTTGAGCTCTGGGGAAGCAGAGTTCAGTTGGCAGAAGCTGAGAGCTTTTTAGGGTGGTGAACAAGCCAGCAATGAGTAATGGTGATGTGGGAGGTTCCTTGAGGATGGGGTGCAATGGGGAGGGACGGGTGTTGGGGATACAAAGAGTGCTGGGGTTTTGGGGGTATCAGGCAGGGGATGGGCTGGCCCAGATTTCAGAGACTAAGGGGGAACAAATGGGCTAAGATTAAGTGGAACAGAAGGGTTCACAGTGAAGGGCAAAAAGTGCAGACTGAGAAAACAAGTTCCTTGAATACACTTAGAGGACAGGAGGCTGGGACAGACCAGTGGCTGATGTCTGATGTCACCCAGAGGCTCTTGGGCCCTTTAGAGCAGGAACCTGGGAGCCTGGTTGCTGCTCCTGGTCAAGCAACTGCTTTGTGCAATACTGACACCCCAGATCTATGGACTGGGACGGGGGAAGGCAGGAGGTTGACCTTAAGGGGCTTCAGACAGAGATCCCTCCACTGGAGCTCTTGCCTCCACCTCCTGAGGACCACCCTTCTTAGATCCCAAACTTGTTGATGACTTGCTGAATAATAATCAATTACTATATATTTTAAAGAATCAAACATCTCTATACCTTGCAGTACGCAGAAATTCTGGTGTAGCAGAAGCAACATGGGCTCTTCAATCTGATTGAGCCAGGCTTGAATCCCAGCTTTACTATTATTATAGCCAAGGAAACGGGAAAGTTCCTCCACTTGCCTGAGCCTTGGTTTCATCACTGTGAACTGAGTTCAGGGCTGCAATAGCTCACAGGGTTGTAGTGAAGATAAACTGTTCACGCAGGGAAAGTGCTTAACCTCTGGGCCACAGGTTACTCCTCAGGGGAATGGCTTAATCCTATAACATATTACAGATTCATGTACCATGTTTCTTTTTAAGATTTTATTCATCTTTTAGAGAGAGGAGAAGGGAGAGAGAGGCAGAGAGGGAGAGAGAAATCAATGCATGGCTGCCTCTCACCTGCCTCCGGCCACGGACCTGACTAGAGACCTAGTTTGCAACCTGGCCATGTGTGTGCCCTGGCTGGGAATCGAACCAGCGACCTCTGGGCTCCTTATCCACTGTGCCACCAGCCAGGGCTCATGTACCATTTTATGAGTGCCTTTGATACAGGGTGTGCATGATCAATTAGCAAAATCTTAGTAAAATAAACAACATAACACATGTGTTACATTTTGATATAAATTTATTCTTATATGTAAATACATAAACATAATCATTATTTTTTTAATTGTTCATAAAAGTCTCCTTTTGCTGCAATAATAGACTCAATTCAACTTCGGAATCTTAAGCACACTTTAATTAACTTTTCTTTATCCATGGACATCGTAATGTTTTCAATCTTAGCTTTAACAGCCTCTTCATTGGAATGAGGTTGTTTATTAACTTCTCCCTCAAATCAAATGCTAAATACATAATAGTATAAAGGCTTTGCATCTGGTGAACTAGGCACCCAGATTTCCTTTGACTTTGGTCAAAATTCAGGAACATTGACACTGAGAAATTCTTGCACCTTTTTGGCATTATGGGCTGGTACATCATCTTGTTGGAAGATCAAATGACATCCATTTGTGACTTGCTTCAGACATGGTACAACTACTTCTCTCAACATGTCAAAGTAAACATCCTGGATCTTCACTGATGATCTCCTGGATTCTGTGTACAATATCTGGACTGTGCGATCCTTGCATACCTTATGCATTTTCCTTGTTAGTGTGGCGACATCAGGATCAGCATCATACACCTTCTTCATGTTGTAAATTGTACGTAAACGGATGTTATTGAAGTCTGCAATTTCCTTAGCAGTTTGCCCTGCACGCAGTCCAGAAATTATGGTTGCTCTAATATCATATTCCTTCGACATAATGGTTGCTCTCAGAGTTTAATACTTTATATCTGAAACAGTGATGTTAAATCATAACCTTAGAAACATAGTTTTTCTAAATTAATAAGAAGCACTTGAAATAAGGAGATGCAAAGTTATTGCCATTTGATCACGTGCACCCTGTATATTGGCAGTAATTTCTGAACAGATTCCCATTTCCGCCTTCACAAACCACAGGGAGTTGAGGCTGGGGCAGCAGGACCGCAGGTTCAGAGACAATCACTTGGTGAAAACTTTTCCTTTACAGTCAGACAGCTGAGATCCAGAAAGGAGCCCACAGACCAAAATCAAGAGCCCTGGTTACCTGAGGCCCAGTCTTGAATATCTCCCTCTGCCCCAAACTGCTTCTGGCCTGGCCTCCCAAATAGAGACCACAAGGCCTCACTAGAGGCAGGGCCACATGGTGGCAGGGAGAGTAACTGCTTGGTCAGGGCCATGGGCTGCTTAACAGCAATGGTCATGGCCTGGCTGGGTCTGGTTTGGGTCTGGCCAAAACCTCCCATGACTTTCCACTCCAAGCCTCGGTTTCCCCCACCTGTAGGTGAGGGGATTGAACTAGGCAATCTCTACAGCCTCAGCAGCTTGCAGTGCCCACTGAAGCTCACTGAAGAGAATGCCTGTTCCAATCCTATCTCTCTTGATTCAGAGCAATGACCTTCCCTCCTGCTCCAACAATGAGACTGAGGGCCAGGCTTAGGGTGAAGTACAAAGAGCTTGAAGGATTTGGAATAGCAATAGCACCATCTGGGCGGGTCTTGCTTCCAAAATTAAATACTCCAGTTTGGAAGTGACATAGTCACAATTCATTGGCCAGAACTAGCCCCATGGCCCACCTAATCACAAATTATGCAGGTAGTTCAATCTTAACCTGTGTTCAGAAGCGGGGAGAACCAGGAAGCTCTAGTGAACAACACCAGCGACAGACACAGCAGAGCCAGCCAGAGCACCCACTGCGAAGCAGCATCTCATACTGCAGCAGCTGGGACTAGAGGGCCATGGAGGCCACAAACTGAATTGCAACAGCGAAGCAAACTTAGCAAACTTAACACCTCGCCCATGTGCACCCCAGATGCCAATTAACCAGGGTGGAGACAGAAAGAGCCCTTGGCCCTTTCTCTACTGGGATGGAAACTCTGGAAGTAGTTTTGTCTTCCAGAGGCAGCTTGCTGACTAGGACCAGATAAGGATCATTCATCGATCATTCATCGGCAATTAGCACTTGGAAGCTCAGCCCCAGGGCAGGTATTCCTTTTGTTGAATTAAATGTACTAAGCCAAGGAGTTTACCTTCTGGACACACAAAACACACCCTGCCTCTCTTGTACTGCTGACAGTTGATTAGTGTAAGTGCTGATTAAAGAAGTTTATCTAAAGGATCCTGAGGAGAGTCTATGCTGTGAGCTTTCTGCCATCCTTTGAGCTTCTTGGAGGTTCTAGCTTTCACTTGGAGCTTGGTCAGCAAGCACTTAGCAAACCTAGCACTGTGCTAAGGTAAGGCTTTAAGATCAGGACACCAGATTTCAAATCTTGAGTGCTGGCCTGCAAACCGGGAGGTCTCTGACTCAATTCCCAGTCGGGGCGCATGCCTAGGTTGCAGGCCAGGTTCCCAATTAGGGGCAAGCAAGAGGCCACTGATTGATGTACCTCTCAAACATTGATGTGTCTCTCCCTCTCTTTCTCCTTTCCTTGCCCTCTCTCTAAAAAGAAATAAAGTCCTTTTTTAAAAATGAAATAAAAATAAATGGAGATATAACAGTAATACTTGATCTCATGTTATTGAAAGTGCTCAGCATAGCATGATTAAATTACCAATCTGAAAGGATTCATTTCAGATTTTCACTTAGCCTTCTGGCTAAGATAGACTAGCTTGTATCAGACCACCTCACTCACTAAGGATAACTAAAAATGCTGGATTAAACATTTAAGAACTCTGTTTTAGGACATGGAAGAGCTACCCAGGGAAGAAGAACTTGAGAGGCCAACATCTTGGAGAGAAAATAAATAATATTTGGCTTCATTTTTCCCCTTAAAGTATCAAGCAGTTTGTAGGGGGCAATAGCCATGGAGTTGGGAAGTTAAAATCATAATTTTAAGAGAGGCCTTGTTTAAAAAATAAAAATTAAATTAAATTTAAATTTAAAAAAGCTCAGCTTTTAGTTGGGGAGCCCAAAGGTCTATTCCCTGAGAGTACATGTTAACCGTACAAAAACCAGACTCAGAAAGGCTGAAACACAGCATTCAGACTGGTTAAGGGGGCTTATCCCTCATTAGCTGCCTGTCAGAAACAAAAGGAAATCTCTTGAGAAAGATGACATCAGCCAGAGCCTCATGCTATCCTACAATGTTGGACATTTAATGAAAACTTATCCAGCATTCCAAGACATAAGACTAAATAAAAACCAAAAGCAATAAAACAGGCAATAGAAATAAGAAGTTCAGATTGTTGGTTTTCAGACATTAAACCAACTTTAAAGGGTTTACTACATTCAAGAAAATAAAGAAGAATAGTCCTTCAACAAAAAACAGGAATCATTGAAAAATAAAGTGGCAATTCTAGAACTGAAAATTAACAACCAAAATTAAGAATTGAATAGACGAATTTTATAGCAAGAAGACACAAGTGAAGAGAGGATTAGTGAACCATATGATAGATTAGTAGAAAAATAACCAGGCAGGAACAGAGAGAGGATAAAAAGGCTAGAAAACACAGAATAAAGTGTAAGAGACACATAGGATAATGTCAAGTAGTTGAACATACGTACAATTAAGATCCCAGAAGGATAGGAGGGGGAATGGAGAAAAGATAATGGCTGAAAATATTCTAAAACTGGAGTGGTGAGGGGAGTCAAGGCACAGATTGTAGAAGCACCAGGAAACCTAAAAAGGATAACTACAAAGAAAAATCTCACCTTGGCACTTCATAGTAAAACCGCTTAAACTCAAAGAGAGAGTCTTCCCTATAAGGAAAAAGAAAGGAGAGCCTTGGGCCCTATAGCCACCTGGCACCTCCCTCTCCCTTGTCCAGTATCAGCTTTCAGGAGTTTGTTGTGAGGTGAGCTGAGCTGAGCTGAAGGGCCAGACTCAACCCCCTCGATCAGGGGTTGTCTCCATCGGCCTCAGACTGAGCCTTCCCCACAGGAGCAAAGACCTGCCTTTGTCAGATGATGTTGGACATTCATGGCCTGGGGAGGAGCTTGAAGGGGGGGTGGGGATTGGGAATTTCACAGCCTCTCCTGAAAGCAACAGGAAGGTTTTGGGAATTACATCCACAACAACTTCAAGGGGATCAAGTCCTTCTCTGTAAGCAAGATTGCATACAGTGTGAGCCAGATTATGTGTTCTCTGACTCCGGTCTCAGAATACCTTGTCTTTCAGTCCAAGTCACGGAAGCCCAGCTCCAGGTCCCTCCCCAAGCCTCCATTTCCTCAGTTGTGAAATGTGGCTACTCATAAGTATCAAGCAGTTGTACCCATTCAGTGATGTCATGAACGTGAAGTGTTTTGCAAACTGGAGCTCACTGCTAGCAGTTACTATTTCTGTCTGGCAGAACCAACAGCTACAGGTTAAAGAGAGCAGGTGGTCTATGCGAATGTGGAGTTTCCTGAGAAATCTGTGGTCTGTAAATGTGTGACCTTCAAGGGTCAACACATGCTTTCTTTGCTAGGATTTGGGGATTTCTGAATGCCTGCCAGTTTAGTGTGACAGCCAGGTGCTTCTGGCTGGAGTCCCCATCGAATTGCCATGCCTCACTATGGAGCCAGGGAAGGAAGCCCTAGAGTCATCAGAGCTGGGCAGATGTGGAGCCCACCCCCCCCCCCAACCCCAACTCCCTGACCTGCGTGGGACAGGCTAATTCAACCCTGTGTCCAGAGTGAGGACCTGAGCTGCCCCTCTCCGGCATCTGCCCTCCTTTTCACTCACAAGTCATTAAATTCTCTGCAACCCCACCACATGCAGGCTTTGGACACCCACAAGGACAACTCAGGGCCTGTTCCTAGGGCACTTCCTCCCGAGAGACAAACCAACTGTTGTGTTTGCAAACTAGACAAGACGGACCTCCTGGATCTGAGAACCTACAGCCCCCTTCTCTATTGCCTCCCTCAACGAAGACAAAGCTAACACTGATTGAATTCTCCCTGTGTTCCAGGCTCTAATGCTAAGCACTTGATTTAGCTTAAAGCATTTAACTATTACTACACCCTATGAGGTGGGTTCTCTTATTAGCCTCACATGGCAGGTGTTAACATTGAGGCATGGACAGTTAGGCCCCTTGTCCAGGTCATGCTCCGTTATTTATCCACTCCCACCTGTGGTACCATTGATTATGCACCTCTCATCCTCACTCAGGGTGCCCCCCCCCTTTTTTTCTGACATTTTTCCACAATTCTAACAGCTCTATAGTTGGGAGCTCATCCTTGAGGGCCTTCATTCCTGTAATTTCATGTTATAGAATATAATTTTCAATTCCTAGACTCTGATTACCTTACCCTTGCTTCTGCAGATATTCCCAGAATTCTAGGACCCAGTAATAGATTCCAGATACAACCAGAGAATCCTAGGAAGGAACTGTAGTATCCAGTGATCATGCTTGTGAGCCCAGGTTCAACAGTACAGTCCGGAGTCGGGGTGGGGTGGGTGTGGGTGGACGTAGGATTAGGATCTAACAGCATTACCAGTCTAGAAAGAACCTGGGGCCTTGAGTCTGCCGTAGCTAAACCCAACCCAGATAGGGACTGTCCCTTCTCACTGGACATCTGAAACATCAGGAACCCCTCATTCTTGCTCAGTCACTCACTCCAGAGCCTCATGTGATGTTCAGGAAAGTTAATGTCACTGCTAAGGTAGGGACCTCAGGCCAGGAGGCAGGTCATTAGGTTCTGGTCCTGGATCTTGGGTAAATTGCTAGACTTCTTTATGTGAATATGGAGGAGCTGTGCCAGCTGGTTTGTAAGATCTTCTGTCATTGGGGGGTGGAGGGGTGCAGTTGTCCATGTTCTAAGCATGACCACCTGCCCTCTAATTAGGACAACTGGTAATGATTATCATTTCAGCACTTGAAAGCCATTCGCTCAATTTGCCCAAGAAGACTTTCTGGAGAAGAGGAGGTGGCGCGGCTGTGTCTATCTGGAGGAGAGAGGGTAGGAGGATGACAAGGGACCAGAGGGGTTCTAGGGAAAACATGGGCACACTCTTCCCCTACGGAGAGGCAAAGGCAAGGGGTGGCTGGCAGAGATGACCTCTGCAAGCCTAGGCACTGAATGAATGTTGCCCCGGAACTGAGAGTGGGGTTGAAAGCTGAGACACCCCGATGACCCCGTCCTCTCCTGCTGTGTTCACAGGACCACTGGGAGCTCACTGCCGACCTGGGGTCTGGACCAGACTGGTGGCAGGAGGGAGCCTGATGAGTGTCCTGCGCCCCAACCGATGCCTCCCAAAGGGAAGACCCAGGGACCCGCTTCACCGGCACCCACGGCCCGCGCCAGGGCCTGGCTGCCCCGCCTGCCGTCGCCAGCGCTCTGCTGCGCCTGTGGCTTGTGTGTGCTGCTGGCGGGCGTGAACGTGACCCTGGTGGGCACCTTCGCCTCCTTCGTGCCCGGGCACAACGTGCCGCTGGTCGTGGGGCCAGCGCTGCTGGTGATGGCGTTCGGCTTCTTTGCGGCCTGCTGTGCGTGTAGCCGCCGGGTCCCCACTTCCCGCCCGCGCTCGGTGGCAGCCAAGGGTCGAGGCCGCGGCGGCGGCACCCGGACGGTGGCGCTGGAGATGGAGAGCAGCGAGCGCACAGCGCAGGACACCACGGCCGTGCAGCTCAGCCCCGCCGCCTCAGCCGCGTCCTCTGGCCGCTCCAGCCCAGGGCCCGGCCCCTTCTCCCTGGACGTCCCGGTGCCTGCGGTGGCCCACGCGCCCCACACCAGCGGGGTCCGGCTCCACCTGCCCCGGGAGCACGCTGCCCCCTAGCGGCGCAGGCCTTTTAGGACCGGGGTCCTTCCTTTCAGTGCTAAGTAAGGGGGGAAGGGAGGAGGGGGCGCAGGGACAAGACAAGAAAAGAAATTTTCATAACGGTCGGGTGCTGGAACTTCTGGAGCAGAGAATGTGTCCAGGCATGTGCCCACCACCAGGCGGGAGAAACTCCCTGGCCTTCAGGAGGGGTCTGCTGGGACCTACATTACTTCGCTCCCCACACTTGATGAAACTGGGCCCCTGGACCTTGAGTCCCTAACATCACCACCGCCCATGGCACTTGGGCGCGGTGAATGGAGCCGCTCTGAGAGGGACCAACTACCAGCAAGGCCACACCCCAGCGGATAGGATGAAGCAGGGAGGAGAGGAGTATCGCCCCGCTGTCTCCTGTCCCTGCACAGTGTGGAAGGTCACCAGCTCCCCGCTCTGCTCCTCCCCTTGTCTCAAGCCCCATAACTTTTGGGATTAGCTGGGCAAGGAGGAGTGGAGGGGTTCCCGATTTGATCAGGACAGTCCCTAAGGTACAGCTGGGTTGCGCGCACTCCACCCTTCTGCCTGAGTGGGTACAGTGCGGGGAGGGAGCTGAGGCTGTGGCTGCAGCAGGGGTGAGTGGTGGGTGCCTCCCCTGTGCATTCCCTCCATGCCTCGCCTTCAATAAAGCACGTTTGGAGTCAAGTCCTCTGCCGAGTGCAGCTCCGAATTGAGAGCCTGACTACAGAGTCTTGGATGGTGGGCTCCTCCCATACGCCTGGAGACCTAGAAGGGGCCCTAGGGGAGAGGATTATGTGACTGTGAACAAAAAAAAACTGAATCTAGGGGTGTCTGTGAATATCTGTGGGAACAGGTGTGTCAGTCATGCTGGGGGCTGGATGAATATATGTGTGTGTCTGTGGGTGAGTTGCCTGGCTGCATATATGAGATGGGGAGTGTGAATGACGCTAACATCACACATGCCTGTGAGAGTGTGGGTGGTGGTGGTGTTAGTCAAGGGCTGGATCCCCAAGCCGCGGTGGTGAGGAAGGCAGGGCTCCCCAGGGCTATGCAAACCCTAAACCTTTCTCCTGGCCTGGTTGGAGTTGCAGAGTCTGGGCTTAGGCTGTGTTCTCTCCAGGTGGGTGAGGACATCCGGTAGAGGGTGGAGGCTGCCTTGCAAGAAGAAACAAGGGAGCTGGGGGCTGAGGTGAAGACAGTGCAACACAGAGCCAGCCCCTTTCCTCTCACTGCAGGGACCCAGGCCAGCAGTACCCAATGATGGTCGCACACACTGGGCCGCCATTCTTTGTTGACCATGACTGCCTGCCCATCCACCCTTGGCTTTATCAGCCTCCCTTTCTCTTTCCGGAGTAGACTTTGCTGCTCTTCCGCTTGGGCCTAGGCTCTTCCCATCAGCCCTGAGGCTCTGTCTTCCTTCCTCTGAGCCCCCCTCTGCCTCTGCTGCGCCTGCTGTCTCCCTCTCTCATTGACCTAAAGAAGGATGAATCTATCTCAGTAGGTGCCAAGCAGGTCATCTCTATTAATTCACATTGGTCGATGGGCCCTAACCTTTGAAGCATCTAGCCCCTGGAGCTGCTGACCTCTTCTCAGAGAACTCCCCCACCCCCACTGAGTGTGTGTGTGTGTGTGTGTGTGTGTTTAAGGAAGGCCACTTCTCCAGGCTCCTGTCCTGTCTCTTGTGGTTCACTGGTTTGCAGCTTCAGATGCCTTGGTAGAGTAGGAGGTGAGAGGGGCCATTGCTGATGCTGCCTTGCAGTGTGGTCTGCCTCACCCTTCTCCTACCTTCTTAGGAGACACCCCAGATTCTAGCTCTGGAATGCTAGGCCCAGCCTAAACCTCTCTCCCACCTGCTGGCAGGGGCCTGCAACTGCATAGCCTCTTGTCCTCATCCCCCCACCCCCCAAATAAGACTTTGGGAGCCTGACTGCTGAGGAGGAAGGATAACAGCTCAAGGCAGGTGTTAGGTGGGGGGAGGAGGACATATTGGCTCCCTGAAGTCTCCCTTCCATTGCCGTCCCCAGCTGAAGGTCATTGTCACACCTGTGCTCCCTCCCTCTCCATAGGCACACCAGGTGATACTCTCTATACCCAGGGCCCTCTTTCCCATCAGCCACCCTAGCAACTCCCACCCCAGTCTCTCCAGGCCTGTCCACCAGGGGACTCCTCCCTCACTTCCTTCAGGCCCCTATTGGGCAGCTCAGCCAGTGCAAAAGCCCCAATATTAGAATAATCTTGACCTCCTGTGTCAGGCCAAGAAAAAGAGGGCAGTGGAGACAAGGGTGGGAGAGGAAGTTGGTGAGGGTGGGAAGGAGTGGACTGCTCAGCTCAGTAAAGCTGAGTAAGACAGGATGAAGAGCTAGGATTTTACTCTTGGTGAGATGGGAGCCACTGGAGGATTTTAAGCAGGGAAATGACATGATCTGATTTATGATTGTAAAGATCGCTCTCGCTGCTGTGTGGAAAATAGAGTGTTAAGGGGCAAGAGGAAAACGGGGTGGGGTAATAGGTTATTACAGTGAGACATGCTGGAGGCTGGGACTGGAGGGGTGGCTGTGAGTGGACAGGTTCTACACCCATTCTTTGCGGTCTCCCTGCTGCGGGAGTTTAAGGAGAGTGAAAGAGAAGAATCTGGGTGGGTGGGGAGGGGGACAGAGGGGAGCAAAAAGGGGATGGATGTAATACAACAACAATAAAAATAAATAAATAAAAAATAAAAGAAAGAGAAGAATCTGAGTGGAAGTTCTAGAAGTTTGGTTTGAGCAGCTGGGCATATGATGAAAGAAAAGGAAGAATTGTGATAAGATAACAGTTCGGTTAGTCCAGTGCAACTTCCCATAGGAGCTGGAGCCCCAACCTGTACTCTGGAAAGAGAGCAGAAGGAATGTAGATCTAGAAGCCATTGGCACTGGGGTAGTGGCTAAGCCGAGTCCAGACAGGGCACATGGGGAGAGATGAAGACAGAACCTAGAATTTAGGCTAACCTCAGAGGCTAGGGGAGAGGAGGTACCCCAAGTTGCCCAGTTATGAAGTACCTTCTGCTGGTGCTCATGCCTTGCTGCTGAAGAGGAGTTGGGGATTAGGGAGACAAGAGCAGAATATGAGCTCCAAGACATTGGGAATTCTGTCTTGTTCACAGCTACTGTCTTTTCACTGCTACATACTCAGTGCCTACCAGGCACAAGGTAGGTGCTCAATAAACATTTGTCAAATAAGTGAAAAAGGTGAATCTTACCGCACCACTGAGACTCTAGTTCCCTCATAATAGAAAATTCTCAGGACACCCAAATCTGGGCAGGAAAGGAGAAAAGCTCCATTGTGTGGGGAAGTTCCCCTTCCAATTCCTGTTTCTACTTCTTTGTGAGGAGGTGGGGCACAGGAATGTAGAGCTGGCTAGATTGGCATTGATTGACAGGCCTGAGAGCCCAGCTCCCTAAAGGAGGCGATGGCCAGACAGGTGAGCCAAGCCTGAGGAAATTGGCACTGCTAGAGAGTGCCACTAGAGGGCAGCCTGGGTACATGACAAGGGATAGAGATCAATCAGCCCAGGCAGCCTGCACAACTTTTCTCTTCTGAGGATCAAGGCCCTGCAGGATTGGAGGAGCTGGGAGTTGGGTATAATTGTGGAGGGGTAGGGGGATCAAGTCACCCCAATTTACTAAATGGCACCTCCAGCCCTGGAACCTGACCTTATCACTGATGGGGCCCTGACCCTAGACATAGTCTTAGCCTTTAGCAAGGTCACAGGGAAGTCCTGAGTCAAGTTATAGACTGAACCTTCTCCCAAGGCCATAGTAATCATGGCCTGAGCTTGATCCTGGTCACAATCAGAGCCCTGACCCTTCCCTGGTCCATACACTGAGCCCTGACCCTGCCCTGGTCCATACACTGAGCTCTGACCCTGCCCTGGTCCGTACACTGAGCCCTGACCCTGCCCTGGTCCATACACTGAGCTCTGACCCTGCCCTGGTCCATACACTGAGCCCTGATTCTGACCTTGGACTGAGTTTGGACTCAGTCCAGAACCCTAAACTTTATCCAAGATTGAACCCTGAACTGGACACAGACTGAGCCTTTATGCTGAGTACATAATTAGCTATTTTTTTGGTCACAAAATGAACTTTGACCCTGATCCAGACATTGAGCCCTGACCCTGAACAAAGACTGAACTTGCGTCATGGGCACAAATTGAGCCTTGATGCCTAAGACTTGCTCCCCAACACCCCATTAGCTTAAGGACCTTTTCAGAGAAGACTCCCATGCCAGGCCAGGCTTCAGACCCCAACAGGAAGTAACTCTTGGAGCTACTTTCAAGGAAGAGATAAGGAATTCTGAGTCTTTGGTCCAGAAACTCCTGGACATTGAACCCTTAAGAATCCAGGCAGAGAAAGGCTGGTTCTAGGCTGTCCCAGGCATGAGGGACAAAGGATAGCTCGGCCTTCTCTGTCCTGAGTGTTTGGGGCCCATCTGCCCTTCTGACTCCTACGTAGCCATGGGCAAGTCCCTTCTGCTGACTGGGCTGTACTCCGCCTCTTGTTACCTTTCAGGGGAAATGTGAGGAGAAGGTGACCTCTTATGAAGAGAGTGGGACCTGGCCACCTCTATGTCCCTGTGTACCCCCCTGTGCCCTGGCCAGTCACTTACTCCAAGGAGGCAAGAAAGAGTGACTCATGTTCAAGGTGGCACCGGCCAGGCCTCCACCCCAGGTTGGCAGCAACCCATGACATGGAGTACCGGGCAGCATGGAGGGTCAAGAAGCAGAAGTCCTAGAGGTCTCTGTACATTCCTGGGGTCTGGTGTGTGTGAGGAGGGGGAGGTCCACAGGGACCGTACAGTCCCTCCCCGGCTCACCACCCAATTCAGTTTCTGCGTCACCCAGGTGCATCCTGGCTGCCTTGCACCTGCAAAGCCAGGCTGGCCTCTGCCAGGCCCACCGGCTTCAGGCTTACCTCGGGAGACACCAGCGCAGGAGTGAGGGCTGAGCCAGGCAGGAGCCAGCGGGGGAGGGGGCAGCTCAAGTCAAAAACGCTGACGCGGAAGACAATGAGCTCTCCGAGGCTGAGGCAACTCATTTGGTCCCGGCCACGCTTTATTAAATTCTCATAAACCTGTCAGGGGGGACAGGGCTCGCTTCAGTTTACCTCATTAGCCCGACACAATGACAGTGAGGGTGGGGAGTGCAGAGGGAGGGGACAACGAGGGGAGGCCAGAGCTCAAGGCTGAGAACAGAGCCAACCGGGAAGATAATTGAATTAAGTGGCTTTTGTTAATGGTTTTTAAGACTCCAAAGTGTAAATAACATTTAGGGGCTTTCTTTTAATGGGGCTGGGATTTTAGGGACCCAGGGAGCTTAGAGCAGGTCCGGCGGGGTCCCTGCCCCCCTTGCGCATCCCGGGAAAGCGTGGCAGGAGAGAGGCAGCAGGAGCCAACGCTGGATGCAAGGAAGTCAGGCTAGCAGGAACGAGGGCCGGCCCGGGAAGGGAGGACAACTTCTAGGGCTTGTGAGCAGGAGAGGGCACGGAGGCGGGGGCTGACTGTGGTGATCTGCCCGGGCCGAAACGCCACCATTAGACAAAATGGCCAGCGACATCCCTGGGGTGTTACTGGAGGCTTGGCTTGTGGGTGTTCAGGGGACCTGGCCTCCCGGGGCAGTCCATGTTCCCTCCTCATGGAGAGGTCAGCTTTATTGCTCATTGCCAGTGGAAAGGGCTCCCCTGAGAGGCGCTGAGCACCCCAACACAAGACATGTGGGAGGCTGTGGTGGTGGATTAGACTCAACCCCAGGCTTCCTGAAGGAAACTGGACTTGAACTGAACTATAAGAGACACTGTAGAAGGGGTAGGGAGCTCACTTCTCTTCTAGGGGCACAAGGGCTGGGGGAGGTGGAAACTAAGACGGAGGCAAGTTGTCTTAGAATCAATCCATCTCCTGTCTTTCCTCAGCTACAGCTTCTTCTTCGCTCCAGAAATGTCATGGTCCCAGCGTTGGCTGGGCTGGAGGCAAAAGGCGCTGGGTAGGTCCCAAGATGCTAGAGGCAACTCACAAAGGGTTAAGGCGTTAATCGCCCTACATTCTACAAAGGGAAGTGGGTTTTCTGATCCAGAAAGGATCAGTCCCTGGGACGCCCCATCAGGCCCTTCAGCGTGAAATTACACCCCAGCAGGGGTGCCCCCTCCCCCCACACATACTACCCGCCTGGGCCTGGCACAGGATTAGGGCCTGGAGTCATCAGTTTAATAGACGCCTCTCCTCCCTAGCCCCTCTCCCTTGGGAGCCTTCAGTGCTGCCTCCAAGCCAGCGCCAATCTCTTTCCTCACCTCTGTCCACTTGTCTGTTGATCTGTCCTGTCACCTCTGTCCTAACTCTTAGTCTGGTCATTCCATATGTCTCCTTGGCTGAACCCTGACCCCTGACCCTTATTTTGGTTTTTTATAACCTTTCATTAGCATCTCAAATGTATTTGTTTCATTGTTTATCTATTTATTTCTGTAAGTGCCTCGGGCTGTCTCCTTGAGCAGGGAACGCCCTGTGGTCCAGGCTGGTCTGGCAAATACCTGATGCTTAATAAACTTTGGTGACTGAAGCCCCTCCCACCCATCTCACAAAGACTGGGTGTGGTCCCTAAACTCTGGACTTTGGTGCTCAAGGCTGAGAAGAAGGATCTAAAACCTGTGCCAGGACACAGCCATGTGTTCAGGGAGAGACAGGGGCTGTGCCATGGCCTCTAAAGATGCCAGAGGTGAGACAGACCAGAGAAGAGAGAGGCCCCTCATGGCCAGAGGATGCTCACTCAGCCTTGAGGGCCATCCCTGGAGGACCTTTCATCCCACTTCTTTGAGCCACTGCTCACCCTTTACCACACAAGGGACTCTAAGCCACATCTGCACCCACACCTGGGTGTATCCAGCATGGGAAGAGGTCCTGGATGGAACATTCAGAAACCGAGGCTGTCTGGGGCAGGCAGGTGGCCTAGGTAGACTACCTCCAACCTCCACACATGGAACAGAGGTCCAGAAAAAGCCAGGGCCACACAACAAGGCCATACAGGAACCAGGTTCCAGAGTCCATAGACAGAGCTTGGCTCTCACGCTGCTTCTCCAATTCAATTCAACAGGTACAGTACTGGTTCAACACCAACTCTGAGCCAGGCTCTGGGCCATGTCATGTCCTGCTCATGGACCTCCATCTGGTGTGGATAACAATGGTACATGGTGGCCAAGAGGGGTCAAGAGAAGAAGGGGGCTTGCCCTTCCCTAGAATAATTAATCAAGACTCCCTGGAAGAGGTGTCATGCAGACAGGTTCCGAAGAATGGCTTTTCCCAGAAGGAGGGATTAGCAACAGCAAAAGCAGACCGGAGGAGGGCACAGTGAGATCCAGTTTGGTTGGCCACCTCAGAACAGTGTGAAAAGAAAGTGTCCCCTCCCTGCTGGCTGCCCAATACATCTCTGTGGTGGCAAGAGGAAGGATAGGTGACCTATGAAGGACCTAGGCTTCCAGAGCTGCCAGCCGGCTCAGGTGCGGACAGCAACAAAGACCGGCCTTGTGTGCACACACTCATGCTCACACACACGGGCACACGCCCCACTCAAGCTCTTTCCAAGAATGGCTCTTCAAGCCTGGTTGCCAAGATAAAGGAGCCACTGGGCAGTCGGCCCCTAGAGGAAATATCACTCCCATGGCCTTTGTTGTTCAAAAGGCTTTTCGAAATCTCCCAACTCCTCTTGGAAAGGATCCCAGATTGAGGTGGTGGTTTCCCACAGCTGGAGATGCCGGTAATGATGGCATAGCCTCCCTGGCCTGGTGGGTGGGTAGGTCAGGGTGGGTGGGGGAGCCCCCGGGGGCCAGGTTTGAGGCATTAGCAGTAGTAATAGCAGTTTAATCCTTCACTTTCGTGATTTACTCACTCTGCTCCCACAAGCCTGGGGGTAAGCAAAGATCTCCCCGTTTTACAGATGATAAATGGAGCTTTATCATTTATCACAGAAGCTTATCAGCATATTAAACAACCCCACGGTGAGTTAATGCTAGAAATGAAACTGACTTGGCACTAGTCACAGGCCTACCTAGCTCAGCCCTGGCCCTGTTCTGCGCCCTAACTCTGACCTTCAATTGAGTTGTGGCTTGTCCTATGCTGAGCCCTACACCCCTGGTCCCAACTGATCCTTGATCCCAGACACAGAAAGCTTTGGCCCTGGCCCCATACTGAGCCTCCCACAAAGCTGTGACTTGCTCAAGACTGGTCCCTGATTCTAGTCTCAGATTGCCTCTCCTGTTAGCTTTAAGCTCCACAAGGTCAGAGGCATGGGCTTCTCCTTCAACCCTGCTACTTTACATTTATGTACATGTGATTATTCCTGTAATCTCTATCTATTGGGCCAGGAGCTGAGTCTGCTGTTGTTTACCACCATTAATAGTGTAACTGTAGCAATCACAAGCATTTTTATTGAGCACTTACTAAATGCCAGGCTTTGTGTTAAGTGTTGCACAGATGTTATCTCATTTAATCCTCACAAAGAACCTTGAAATACATGTTGTCATGAGCCCATTTTACAGATGGGAATGCTGAGCCCCAAGATCACACTAGGAGGAGGTGTGCAAAAGTAGAGCATGTTCTTAATTCCCTCCACCTATTATACTCAGCTGCCTACTGAGGGATGGAGGTGAACAGGAAAGTCTCAGCTGTGAGAAGAAGGGAAGGCATTGGGTAGGTGGGAGAAGCCCAGGGCTTTCTGGAGACCCTGAATCTCTGAAGCAAGAGAGGACCAGGTAAGTTGAAGGAGAGTCTAACGAAGGCACAAGATCAGCTACACCATTTGTGAAGTCCAGTGCAAAATGAAAATACAGGACACCTTGTTAAAAAATTAATGACTTCAAGATGGAGACATCAGAACATTATGGGGCTTCAGGCCAGGGTCCTATGTGACTGCACATACCCATGCAGGTGGCCCCAAGAAGGAGAACAGTGTGTGAGGATGGCTGTGTGGATCCCGGAACATGGCTGGTAAAGTAGCAGCTAGGGCTGGGTCTGACTTGCATGTGGGTATTTGGGCAGTATCTTCAGCAGGCACAGGGCAGCAATCATGGAGTGTCTCTGGGCACCGAGCTGGCAGTGGGGTTGGAGAGGCCCCTATGTGGAGGGGAATTGGTGCCACCATCTAAGTGTTGGGGGTGGGGATGCTCTATGGGGTGGGAGGAAGTTGGGAAGAATGTACACCATGGGGATGAGAAGAATGTGTGTAGAGCATCCAGGCAACAAACCATGGGCTGTGTGTCTGACGGCTTGTATGGGGGTGTGTATATGAGTAGGAGAGACAGACAGACAGACACCCTGAGCTTGTGTGGTCCAATGCAGAAGTCAGCATGTCAGTGAGAGGGAGGATGTATGGTTGTGAAGGGTGGGAGGGTATGTGTGTAACTGGGAGTGTGGGGGAAAATGTCACCCTATCTTCACCCACCCTCCTGGGTGCCGGCCTGTGCTGAGGGGCTCCTGGGTGAAGATGTCGCCTAGCCTGTCCTGGCCCAGCCCCAGGCCTTCGTGGGATCAGGTCCCCTCTCAGAGACATTCCTGCCTGCCTAGGGCAGTCAGAGCCAGAGAGCTGCCTCCTAGGCTGCTGGGGTGATCCTAGGCCAGCGGTGTCAGGTTCCCCTCCCAGCCCGCCCTCTGCAGTCCTCTGAGGGCCTTTGTTGGAAGTTCAGGCAAACTTGTCAGGGAGGCAGGCTGGAGGCCACCTCCTAATCGGCTTTCCCAGAAGGGAGAGGAGAATGAGACTTTGAGGGGGTGGGGGAGACTTCCAGCCCCTGCAGCTCTGTGGGAAAGATGGGGGAGGGTGGGTCCAGTTCTTCTGACCCTAAAAGGGTCCATCCACCAGGACACTCTCAGCAGGTGCCCCTTCCCCAGGGCACCTAAGGAACCAGACCCCTGGACTGAAAGAACACTATGGCCAAGGCCTAAGAACAGAAGGATTTGGGGAGAAGTTTCAGGGAGCCCCCTGCTTTCCTCATCTCACCTACCATGAGCTGTCTGAGCTCACGCAGATGCCTGACACATAGCTGCTCAGCCCCCCTTCCTCCAGGCCCTTCTCACTACCTCACCTGAGCCTCCCAGGATGCAGGCTGGACAAGATTAATGATTCCCATCCAACAGAAGAGAAGACTGAGGACCAGAGAGTGGCAGTTAGATTGCCGGTAGCGACTTATGCCAACTCCATAACAGAATCTTCTTCACTTCATGGTCAGTGTTTCCCTGGGGTTCCATCCTCAGCATTTCCCAGTGTGACTCCATTTAGTAATTCATCTTCAGTTACCACGTCCCTGAGGACAGCCACCAAGATTAAGAGCATGGATTCTGAGGTTAGCTGAGTTCATACCCTGGGTCACCCATTACTAGCTGTATGGTGTTAGGCATGTTATTTAACTTAGCTTCCTCATCTATAAAATGGGGATAATAGTGTCTACCACATAGAGTTTTGCGAGGATTAAGTGACTTAATATTTGTAAAATGCAAGGCACAGAGAAAGTGCTATTAAGTATTTGTTAAATTGTTTTTGTTAATATTTTATTCATTATTTTTAAAGAGTAGTGCAGGAAGGGAGGAAGAAAGGGAGAGAAACATCAGTGTATGGTTGCATTTCACCTGCTCCCAGCTAAGGACCTGGCTAGAGACCTGGCTTGCAACCTGGTTATGTGCCCTGGCTGGGGACCGAACCAGCGACCTTTGGGTTTGCAGGCCAGCACCTATCCACTGAGCCACCAGCCAGAGCCTTGTTAAATAAATTAAAATGTAATTCAGCAACACTGCTCAGACACATCCCAATATCTCCCCTTGAATAAACTGAAGTCTCCTCAAATGCAGCAAATAAGACCAACCTGAGCTCAGGCTCATCCCGGTCTACTGGTGGCCAAGCCAGAGACTCAGGAGCACCATCGACCCCTCCCGTGCCTGCAGCCACCACAGTAGTTTTACTTCCTTAATCTCTCATCAGTAAAACCCCTCCTCCCCATTCCTCTTCCCCCAGCCCACCTGAGGCCACCTTCCTCTCACCCAGACATGATAACAGCCTCCTTTCTGGCCTCTCTGCCTCTTCATGAACCACCATAACACAAGCATATGGGACAAGGGTGGGATTTACTAAAATGCAAGTCTGACTTCCCCATCCCCCACTGGAAATAGCTTCCAACGTGCCACCTCAGCCCTCAGGCTTAAACACCACCCCGAGTAGTCCTCAAAAGCCACCCAGACAGGCCCCTGGTCCTTCAGGGTTACCCCAGTGACTAGATGCTGTAGTACCGATGTGCTGTGCCTCCCCTGGTAAATACTAGACCTGTGAGACTCAGGTCAAAAGTTTCCCTGCAGTAGACTGGCACTGACCTGCGAACCCAAAGGTTGCTGGTTCGATTCCCAGCCAGGGCACATAACCAGGTTGCAAGCCAGGTTTCCAGCCAGGCCCTTAGCTGGAGGCAGGTGAAAGCAACCATATATTGATGCTTCTTTCCCTTTCCTCCTCCCTTCCTGCTCTTCTCTCTAAAAATACTGAATAAAAATTTTTTAAATAAAAAAAAATTTAAATTTAAATTTAAAAGTCTCCCTCCCTGCCCTGGCCAGGTAGCTCAGTTGGTTAGAGTGTCATCCCACTTACACCAAGCTTGCAGGTGCCACCCCTCTTTAGGGCACATACAAGAATCAACCAATGAATGCATAAATAAGTGGAACAACAAATCAATATCTCTCTTTCAATCAGTCAAACAATCAATCAATCAATCAATGTTAAAGCCGCCCATCCTGAGCATCTTCCCAGGCTAACCTAGGGATGTCTCTTCTGTACTCCCATAGTTATCTATTTTTGAACCCCAAGTTTCCCTGTATGGTAACTGTCTTAAGAGCAGGGACCATGTTTTCCTTATTTGTTTCTATGTACCCAGCACAGGACAAGGCATACAGCAGTTCTCAATAAGTGCTGAGTGTGTATAAAACATTGGAACTGCAGGATTCGCTAGCTCCCTCTGTACCAGGAAACATACGTAGCATGGTACTGAGGTATGCAGGAGGCCCGAAGTGGCTCAGGTCCCTGAGGGGGCAGTGGGGGATTTGGGGCAGAAATCTGATCTGCCAACCCCTGACAGGGAGGCGGGAGGACGAGGTGAAGGGCGTTGTTCCGCCCTAATCCTCAACCCCACTGGGAAGAGAGGAATGTGTCTCCTGGGGGCTGCCACCTCCCCTGGGAAGCCAGCAGGCAGCTCCCTGCCCACCCTGCAGGCTGCTGGGCTTCTGCTGCCAGGAAGTCCCCAGAAGGGGCGGTCACACCTCCCAGATCCCAGCCTTGAGCTGGCACAGAGGCCCTGTGCAGACACTCTGGAACCCTAGGGGAAGGGTGGTAAAGGCCGAGTAGAAGAGGTTGCCTGTCATCTTTCTCTTGAAACGCAGAAGGGACTGAGATTTCACAAGAACTTCTTAGCTGTGCCATTTTTCTGCAGTTATTGCCTACATATATAGTCTCTACAATCTCCTCTCTCATGCACACGCATGTACATACGTACACAAATGTATGCAGACACAGGTTCTCACATGTACTTATAGACATATATGCTCTAATCTCTCTCTCTCACACACACACACCCTGACCTGGAAGGACCTTCATAAATCTTGACTCCATGATGCCACCCATAGTAGAAACCCCTTCTTGATCCTCTGCTTGCTCATTCTTGAGGGCATAATGCTCCCTCCAGAGGCCTCTCATTCCACTGGCAACGTCTCTGCCTTTAGATCCAGTTGTACCTTCCTGTCATGCGCCTTTGGCCCTGGTTTACTTATTGTTTCCCACAGAATCCCTGCCACCTCCATCCTATAAACCCACCCCCAGGCTGCCCTGAAACCCCCAGGGGCCCTTGCCCCTGCCCCCGCCCCCCTGCCACACATGCTTGGGTGGGGTCCACGCCGCACAGAGTAAATGGAAGCCTTCCCCATCCTTTCCTTCTGCTCCCGCGGCTGCTCCAGAGTGACGCACCACCAGCAGGTTGGTAAGGGCCCTGGAGAGAGCTCCAGAGCCAATGCAGGAGTGGCCAGTCATGTGGCAGGCCTGCCCCACACCACACACACACACACACACACACACACAGGACAGGCAGCGAGCAGATCTTGACACCCGACTGTTTGACCCACTGCAGGCATCTCTGGGAATGAACCTGTGCCAAAGGCTGTACTGCCAGATTCTCTTTTATTAGCCAATTAGGACAAAGAATAGGTCACAACGTCACAGGAAGTCGGAAGGACCAATACACGGAACAGAGTTGTCATGCTGCACTACGCAGGGGGTGGGGCAAGGGGAGGGTGAATCTGAGTCTTGTTTTTTCAACTAACAGAATAAATAAATACAGTGCACTGTTTTTGCCACAGGCTGGCACAACCTCTAAGCACAAATGGTCACAAAACAGCTGGTTTGGAAAGCAGTCTGTACAGCCTGCAGGCCATGGAGTTGGGGTGGGGGCCCAGGCCCCCCTGGACCATGCTGTGGGGAAGTGAGGACGCAGGGAAATGGGGGCCTCAAATAGAAGGGACAGGTGAGGAATGAGGCTTTCCTGGAAGGGATAGTCAGACCTCGAGCCTCAGGTGACCCAGCAGACCTGGGAGAGGCTTCAGCTTCGCTCCCTGTGGGCAGTGGGCAACCCCAAGCCCATCCGCTCCGGTCCTCTGGAGGTGCTTGGTGCTCTCTCCTCTTGCCCTCTAGCTGCTCTCAGTACCCAAAGCTGGTCCCCTAAACTAGGTGGAGATCTGGCCAGGCTCAGGGACCACGTACACACTTCCCTACCTTCTTTGGGCTGATTGAACAAGGTCAATTGAATGAGGAAGAATTGACAAAGATCTGAGGGAAGCTATGCTGAACTTTAGGTGGACCTGGCTCCAGCCATCACAAAACGTGACTCTGGGGTGGACTTGCCCCTTAAGATGTCAGGAGAGGCTTCCTGGAGGAGGTGGTGTTTGGGGCTATTGAATTTCAAAGCTGAGTGATGGTTATTTGAATCTAGGGAAAGGCAAAAAAGTTTCTGTCCCCATGCCTGGGCCAGATGAAATTTTGTTGGGTTCAGCAATAGACCTCTGGGAGCTGATCCCAGAGGAGGAACCCAAAATCCCTTGTTTCCTAGAGTCTCTGCCACCCTTCTGTCCCCCTGACTCCTCTGCTGCTCCTTCTAAATCCCAGATCCCAGATCCTGCTTCATCTGATCCCTGCTCAGAAACTCTCACCTGCTGTGGAGATAAGAGCTTTTTAGCTCAGGATCTAAGGCCCCGAGCCCCACCGCTCATGAAGCTAGCCACCCCTTCCCTATCATCTACTCAGTCTCCCTCCATTGCTTTGTTCAAACAGCTTCCCTGGCCCAGGCTGCCATCCGCCCCACATCCACGTGCCTCAGCCAGAACCCTAGGATGATGGGCATCAAGAGTTCTGCAGACCAACCCTACTGAGACACAAATAGACCCCCCTCCTTCTCCCACTGGGGGAAGAGACAAGCTTAGGAATCTCAGATGAAACTTCTCTAAGCTGGGTGTGGAAGGTTCCGTGCTGAACCACAGAGGGAATCTGTGAAATCCAGCCCCTCCCCCTGCCCTGAGTCTCTGAGACATGTGACAGCATGGAGATTGGAGATGGGGTGACCACAGAGGCTGGCACTGGAACTCAAGCAAAGCGGGATCAGATCCAGGTTATCTCAGCTTGAAGGGACCCATCAGAGTTATTAGGAAACTGAGGCCCAGCAACTGCGGCGGCGCCCATGGGGAGGCTTGGGCAATGCCCATCACTCCACTGCAAAGCAATAGTCATTTTCTAACCTGTACATTGTGCTTTTGAGAGCCGTTTTGTGGTGGTTGTGAGTTTAACTAAAAACTGAGCACAGACGTGCAGAGTATTAGAGCTGGACAGGACAACAGGCCACCTCACCACCTCGGCATGCCGAGGATGTGGGCCCGGAGACACTACGGGCGGCTCAAGGTCACTGTTCTGAAAGGGAGATTGCTGAGCGGGGTTCCCAGTCATAAACAGCAGCACATCAAGGACTAGCTGAACTCGAGCCCTTCCTTCAGCAACCAGCTCAGATGCCAACAGAAGCCGGAGACGGCTGGGCACTGCGGTGTGGTCTGCACTCATTGTGCTCACTCAGGAGCTAGAGTGCAAGCTTCCTTCTGGCTCAGATGCACTCCTGCAGTGGACACTGACTGCAGACCTGGAGGAGGGTGTGACAGAGGAGGACCACCACCTCCCGCTGAGAGCTGAGATCGCCCTTCCCCTTTCACCTCCTTCCAACCAGGGAAGTCCCATCAGGGGGGCCTACAGCCTTGCCGGCAGTGTGGACGAGTGGGGGGCTGCAGACCTCTATTCTGGAGGTCCCAACAACCACTCCCCGCCTGATTTCTCCTCCTCTCCCCTCTTTCTCCATCTTAGGGGCGGGGCCTCAAAGCTGAGAAAAGAGAGGAAAGGGAAAGTGGCTTGTCACCCCTTCCAGAGAAGCCAGGCCCAACAGCGGTGGGTGTGGGGACAAGTGTCACTTCCTGCCTGCAGCTCCAGTGGCTGCAGCCTCTCCAGCTAGGGCCTGACCACCTCTGCTGGGGACAGAGAGCAGCTGCTACCCAGAGAGGGTAGCGATGAGGGAGGAGACAGGCAGGCAGGGAGGGAGCAGGAAAAGCAAAGTCACTAAAACTAAAAAGCTACAACCCCAAACAAAACAGCTTGGGAATCAATGACACCAACACAGCCGCATCAAAGAAAGAGGGGGTGGGGATGGGAGCCCTGGGGGAGGCAGAGGCTGAAGGGAGAGGCCACGGGGAACAGGCCAGAGGCAGGGAGAGGCGGTCTGGGAAGGAGAGAGGCAGAGAGAGAAGGAGTGAGATACGGGAGCTGTAGGAGGAGGCAAGGGCAGCAGAGGAGGAAAGATGAAGAGGGCAGGGGGCCTGGGGCAGGCAAATGCCTGAAAATATAATTTTATATATTTATATTTATAGCTCACATTCCACATAGTAACTTACTAGGGGGAAGGGGGATGGGAGGGAGGGAAGGAAGGAGGCAACGCTGAGGTGGGGGTCTAGGAGTGAGAGCCCCTCCCACTTAGCCTCCGAGGGATCCGGCAGGGCCATGCGAAGTGTGCAGGTGTGGATGTCACCTAGGCTAAGACTCTGGGGGAGGGGAACAGGGAGTGGGATTCCAGGCCCAGGATCCCTGGGCTCATTGAGTTAACTCCTTCAGAACCATCTGGGGATAACCATGGGGCTGGGAAGGGGGCACCCAAGACCCCTGGCTGGGTTGGAAGCCAGCAATCAGTTGGGCAGCGTATCGAGTCCCAGGGAGGCTGCATGCTGCTTGGCCCGAAGCCGCAGGTTCTCAATGCTCGTGGTTTTACTGTTCAGGGCAGCCGAGGCAGGTGCCAGGCCTGCCGGGGGCGCGGGCAGCAGTGGGGACCCCCACACGCTCTGATGGGCAGCTGCAGCTGCTGACAGGGACTGGTAGTATGACTGGCAGTGCAGTGAGCCCAAGGGGGCCATGTTGACGCCCAGGTAGGGCACAGCAGCAGCAGCGGCTGCGGCAGCAGCAGGGGCTGGGCCCCCTACTTCGAAGGATGAGTAGTGTACCAGGTTGTTGGTGGCCGCCATGTGCTGGCGGAATTGCTCCTGCAGACGGAAGAGGCTCAGAGGGGAGGAGGAGTAGGAGTGGGAGGGGCCCAGGAGGCCGCCCCCAGGAGCTGCAGGAGTCAGGGCCAGGCTGCCCGGGGAATCTGCAAGCAGAGAACCAAGGACTCAGGACAGGGACATGGTTCTGCCAGGAAGGGACCCCTAGTCTTCCCAATCTCTTGACATGATGGCAAGATAAGCTTTGGCTAAAACCACATTCACCCTCGTCAGCCAGGGTGAACATCCCTCAGAATCCTGGGAGGGAGACGTCCAGGCTTCCTGAGGGAGCCCCAGAGACCCTCCCAAAGCCCCCATGCGTGACTTCTGGGGCAGAGTCCTTTTCTTTCCGAGGGCCGTGACCTCCCCTGCCCCTCCCCTACCCCTCCTCTAGCCCTCAGCTCACAGCCGCATCCCTCTCTGCCTGGGCTGGGGGTTGGCATCTGAGATACACCTCATGCCAGAGCCCTGTTCCTTCAAACACCAAGGCTCCGAGTCTCAGCGGCATGTGGGAATCTTTGGCACCAATATGGTATTCACCCAAGATGGGCACATCTATACTGACTGTTAAATTACCGGAATATTTCCAGAGTGGTTGATAAATAGCTTTTGCCCTGAGTGTTCTTCCTCAGGGCCTCACAGCCCCTCCCCCAGACCTAAAACCTTCCTAGGATTCAGCAACTAAAAGTGTGACCGCCTAGCAAAGGCCTATTACGGCCAAGTTCTTTCAAATGGGTCATGCCCGAGCGCCTTGTGTTACAGGCTGACTCTGCCCCTGCTCTGACCATCTCTGATACCCAGGCTCCTCCTGTCTGGCTGGACCCAGCTGTTCTCCCTGGGGTGGGCTCCAGCCACTCACAGCCCCTGCCCAGCCTCACCTGCCTTGGGGCTGCCCCTCTTGCAGCCCAGCCCCTTGCTGTCAGCTCCAGGGCTCTTCTCCGTTTTCGGATCCTCGGCTCCAGCCCTGGGGTCCTCCTCCCGGTCTGGCTGGTCCTCAGGGGCTGACTCACTGGCTGACTGCTCGGACAGGCTCAGGTGCATCTCAACAGGAGGGTCACCGCTGGGCAGGCTGGGGGGCTGGTCGGTCTCCAGCTGGCTGTCTGGGGTTGGGGCCTCCGTCTTGCCTTCCCCCTGGGAGCCTTCCGCCTCCTTCTGCTTCTGGAGCTGTTCTTTCTGCAGGCTGCGCTGCTTCTTCCGGAACTTGGCCCTGCGGTTCTTGAACCACACCTGGGGACAGGGAGAGGGGTGGAAGCAGGGGGAAGAAGTGCAGCTGTGGAGCTGGGTGCTCGGGGAGGAGATGAGCATCATAATGTTGCCCCCACCCTCCAGGAAACACCTTCAGTCCCTTCAAAAGCGCCCCTGCTCTCACAGAAGGTGCTCGTGGAGACAGCAGTCACGATTTGGCGCTGAGGGCTGAGCTGCTGGCTCCTAGACACTGGGAAGCCAGACAGCTGGCGAATGCTTGTCTGCAAGGTCTAGTTAGAGGAGCAGGGCCCTACCTGCACTCGAGCCTCGGGCAGGTTGGTGCACATGGCCAGCCTCTCACGCATCACCACATCCGGGTAATGAGTCTTCTGGAAGGTCTTTTCCAGGGCCTCGAGCTGCTGAGCAGTGAACGCCGTGCGGCTACGACGCTGTTTGCGGTGCTGGGAGCCATAACGGGCCTCCAAGATGATGTCTTGAAATGTACAGCCGTTGGAGGGCAAGGAGAGGGGGCCCATTTAATTACGGGAAATAGTATTTAAATCTTAACCTGCTCTGACCCATTGTGGACACCCGGGCTCCTGCCAAAGCTGGTCCCTTCCCCTTGGACTGTGTTGTCACGATTGTACCACCCCATTGTTCACTATCAGGTCTACAGAGGTCTAACTCATCTCCAAGAATAGCTCTCAGAAATGTGATAGAGGGGGATTCCTATTTCCTTTTAGAGTAGGTAGGCATTGCCCCAAGGTCCTTTAAGTCCTGGGATACATTGGGTATAATATTCTGAATCTACTTAATGCTTATGATCTATAAGTCCATATCACAAAAGTTCTAATCTGACCCTTCCAGTTTGGATACCAACAGAATACCAGCCCCTGACCATGAGAAGCCAAGCTATGAGCTGGGACTTCTCTGCAAGGTATAGTTGGAAGAGGTCTGCTGTGTAGACAATGTTCCCTCGCACTTGACTCTATTTCCATTGGGTGTGAATCTCGTCATCCCGGTTGGCCTATGAGCCTCCAGAGGTAGGATCTGAGGCTGCTGCTCATCAGTGGGGAGAGCCTGACCTCTGGCAGAGCCCAGAGGGCACTGGAAAGACGTACTGCATCCAGTCTTGACCCTTCTGGCTGTTTCCTCAAGGATGAAAAGACAAGGACCAGGTTCTAACCACTGCAGCCTTAAAGAGGAGAAAGGGCTGGTGCACCGTTGATTTAAGAAAACCACCCAGAAGCCCTGGATGGTAGCACAGTGGATAAGGCACTGGCCTGCAAACCCAAAGGTTGTAGGTTCGATACCCCAGCCAGGGCACATAACCAGGTTGCAAGCCAGGTCTCCAGCCAGGTCCATAGCTGGAGGCAGGTGAAAAAAAACAACCATACACTGATGTCTCTCTCCCTCTCTGCCTCCCTCCCTTCCCCTCTCTCTTAAAGTAATAAAATAAAATAAACCTCAAATACTTTTTGAGAAAAAAAAGAAAAGAAAAGAAAACCACCTAGGCCCTGGCTGATAGCACAGTAGATGAGGCGCCGCCAGCCTGTAAACCCAAAGGTTTCGATTCCCCAGCCAGGGCACATAACCAGGTTGCAAGCTAGATCTCCAGCCAGGTTTGTGGCTGGAGGCAGGTAAAAGGCAACCATACATTGATGTTTCTCTCCCTCTCTGCCTCTCTCATTTCTCTCTCTCTCTGGAAATAATAAATAAAATCTTAAAAAAAAAAAAAAAAGACAGACAGGCAGACAGAAAGAAAGAAAGAAAGAAAGAAAGAAAGAAAGAAAGAAAGAAAGAAAGAAAGAAAGAAAGAAAGAAAGAAAGAACGAACCACCCACAATGGGTGTCTGTCCAGGGCTGGTGTCTAGTCTCCAGCCCTTCTGCAAAGATGAACAATAACCTCTCCCCACCCTGCAAATCAATCAATAAATTTTTTTGAATAATTAGAGAATAATTGGGGGGGAATGCTGAATCCTCCAGTTCCTCAGTGCCCCTTGCCCCCAGCAGAGGTGAGCCTCTATCCCTGACTCCATCTTTTTGGGTCCTGGAACACAGTCAGGAGCTAATGTTATCACCAGGTTGGGCACAGGGAATCCCCTCCAAACCAGAGAAGCATCTATACCCAGGACAGAACTGCACCCACACTCCCAAACTGGAAGCTAATGTCCCCACACCTATCTGTAGAAGGTGACCAAGGGCACAGTGAGCCTGGCAGGGTGTAACAGTGGGAGTGGCTGCCCCACCCTCCCTTCTAAGCCCCTACCTCTACCTAGGTCGGTCTCATAGTTTCCTCTCCTTGATCTTTTAAGACCTGCTCCATGACCTCCAGGAAGCCCTCCCTGACTACACCAGCTGATCACTGTACTCTGAGCCTCCCTGCCATTTTATCCTGGCCAGTTCCTCCTCCCACGCCCTCTCATGGGTCAGTAGGCCTCCTTAGGGGTGACCAAAAATCCTCTGAGGACTGCCTGGCACAAGGCTGGGCCCACATGTAGTCAACAGCTCCTTAAGGTGTGGCCTAGGACAGGAGGGAGGGCTGACGTTACCTCCCAGTAAGCCAGACCCCTCACCTATGCCACCAAATTCTTCCCATGACCGCTGAGAGGCTGTCAGAACAGGGTAATAACCAGTTTAACCAGGAGTTGAAGGACCAGCCTGCAGCTCCTTCATGGGCACTTACCTTGGGATTTGGATAATAAAGACTTCTGAGCACCTACCAGTCACTGCTGAATATTTTGCATAAGTTATCTCATATGACTTCCCAAATATCCTATGGGGGACCACCGCCTTTGCCCCCTGTTTAAAAAGGGGGAAACTGAGGCTATAAAAAGAGGTGAGTGGGCAGACCCTGCAGTGACTGAAAGTCTGTGACTTCAAAGCTAATATTTTTAGCCATAATGTTATGTTTCAAACCCCACCCATCTCACCCATGCCCAAATTTAACCTCTACGAGCCTTAGTTTCCATGCCCATAAAATAGAGATAATAACCTCTCTTTATTGAGGTTGAACAGTTTGATGCAGAAAAAGAGACAACCTCACACAGTGCCTGGCACATGGGTGTATGAAACATGAAAGCCCTCATTATTTATATGACTCCCTGTACCTGAAATATCCCCCTCTGGGCACTCCAGCTACTTCCTATTGGTGAAACTCTGAGCTAATCCCTTACCCTGCTACCTAAGACTCTTCACCTCTGAGATGGGCTAATGAATCCCTCCCAGGGTTGCTAAGGGAACCTGAAGGTACAGGGCAGCTCCAGCTTCCAGCACAGTGCTGGCAACAAGGGGTACTCTGGATGACCACTCCTAGATTTTGAATTGGCATCCCCTCCGTGTTGCTAAGTGATCTGGATCTTCTGGTACCTCCCAGAAGAGATGTTTCCAGTTCTCCCTCCTTCCCATCTCTGCAGTCCGGAGCCTCCAAACTCAACCTTCCTAGCTCTGCCCCAAGGTCCCATCCCCACAGCCCTTACCAGCCAGGCGCTCAGCCAGTGTAAGTGCATGCACAGACGGCCGGTAGTCAGGGGCGTGCTGTGCTTGCTGGGCCGCCTGCTGGTGCAAGTTGTACATGGCACTGAGTGAGTTCATGGCATGCAGTGAGTAGCCATTCACCCCGTAGTGCTGCATCTCGGCATGCGCCTGCGGACAGAGAAAAGGGAGAGGTGACATAAGGCAGGACGTCACGCAGTACTCAGGGAAGATGCTACCCCCAGCCCAGACCCTGAATGCCTACCTCACCCCTAAGAGCTTCTCCCTCTCCATCAGGGAGTGGCCTGTCTTGCCCACAGCTAACAGTGCGAGGCTTCCTGCATTTATGTCTTCATTCACCCACTCATTCATTGATCCACTTATCAGGGCTTGTGCAGGGTTTAATGCTCTGGAGGCAAGGCTGCTTGGGCTAGAATCTCACTTGTGTCACTTAATTTTTCTGACCCTCCGTTCCTCCATCTGCAGAATGGGGCTAATAACAGTACTTAAGGCGTTGCTGCAAGAACTAAGAGAAGCCTTTACAAAAAGGCCTGGCACATAGCATGTGCTCAGAAATGTGACACATTGAGATCTATCAATCCACTTGCTGTTTTATGTAATCATCCCATTTACCCACTCAGGCACCTACTCATTTGAACATTTATTGATTCATTCAGCAAATATCCATTGAGGCCCACATGCAGCCAAATCCAGAGCTGGACTGGGGACATTGAGGCATTTGCTCTGAGGGGATAGTGGATAACAACCCTGATATGCTGCAGACATAACACTATTGGTATGACTGTTACACATTCACTCCCATTACATCCCTCCATTCTCACCATATTCCCAAGGAGCAAGGACAACAAGAACAATGAACCCCATTTACAGATGAGTCTACTGAGGCTTAAAGAAAAAGCAGCTCTGGCTGGTGGCACAGTAGATAAGGCACCAATCTGTGAACCCAAAGGTCGCTGGTTCGATTCCCAGCCAGGGCATATAACCAGATTGTAAGCCAGGTCTCTAGCCAGGTCTGTAGCTGGAGGCAGCCATACACTGATGTCTCTCTCTTCCTCTCTTCCTCTCCTCCTTCCCCTCTCTGAAAATAATAAATAAAATCTTTAAAAAGAAAATGAAAAGAAAAAAAGAAAAAGCAGTGACACGTCAAAACCACACAGCCAGTCTGGGGCCTGCCTCGCCCCACATTGCTTCAGCTTCATACTCTAGTGGCCAATTCATCAGAGAACACGCCCCTCCCACTGAGATGGTGCAGATCAGCATGAGGCTGCCAAGGTCCCATCAGCCCTAAGTCTCCTGTAGACCCTCACAGTCCTCGTCTGAGCACCCACCCTGTGTTGGCCTGAACTTCATTTCTGGGATATGGTCCAATGTCCACAGGCTCCCAGAGACATAAAGGTGTTCCCTGTTTCCTGGGTGTGGTAGGGAAAGCAAAGGTTGAGGTGATGACAGGTCCATTTGATAAAAGGAAGAATATACCCAGGTGTTCCAGCTCCCCACCATCACTGACATAGACACAGGCTATCCGGAAGCAAACACCTGCCATGTGTGCATGCGTACACATGCAGACAAGCGCACACACTTTTCATGCACAAAGACACAAATGGATATTCTTGGCAAGGCATTCACAGCAATCATATTCACACACAGCCGCAGTGGTAGTCACAAATTCCATGTCCTTATTCCCATAGTTCCACACACAGACATTCTCACAGATATCTATCCATGCAGCAGATACATAGATAGACAAATATTACACACGCACACACACACATTCACATATTACCCATAATCATTCAAGAAATATTTATTAAGCACCTTCCTACTAAATACCACACAAAGCCCTTGCCTTTGTGGAATTTACACTCCAAGGGAAGAGGGCTATATAACAACAAATAAGTATAGGTAATAATGTAAGACAGGAAGGGACAGTGCTCTGAAGAAAAATAAGGCAGATGAGGAGAGGGGCACAAAGAAAAGGCAAGATTACTTTAGCACATGTGGTCAGGAAAGGGCTCTCTGTATTTGAAGTAAGCCATGAGCAGCTCCAGGGGAAAGGCTTGGAAGAAGCAGCAGGGACAAAGGCCCTGAGACCCAAACAGCTCTGTTTGTGTGGGGAAGAGCAAAGAAACCAGGAAAGCTGGAGCAGAGGGAGGGAGGCTGCAGGGAGAGAAGGGGGTCAGGTCCCTAAGGGCCCATGGCCCATTGTAAGGAGTTTGAACTTTATCCTGAGTGTGATGGATGCTCTTGGAAGGTCTTGAATAGGGAGTAACATGATCCAATTTGTTGTTAAGAGCTCACTGTGTCTGCTGCTTAGAGAGAAAAAGACTAGAGTCAGGTAGAAGGGCAAAGGGACCCAGCCCCTGCCCAAGTCCAGGCCAGTGAGCCACAGAGGTGTTTGGAGCCGTAGTGGTGGAGGTGGGGAGAAGTGGTCAGATTCACAACTTATTTTGAAGGCAGAATCCACAGGATTGCTGGTAGGTTAATTGTAAGGTATGTGGAGAAAAGGACAAAAAACAAACAAATAAACAAATAAAGGTTGACTCAGCTTTTGTCCTGAACTACTAAGTGAAGATGGATCATTTCCTAAATCAGAACTATTGAGGGAGAAGGAGGTCTGGGAGAGGGACATGGAAATTATGGTTTTGAGGGGACATAGCAAGTGTGAAATATGGGTCCAACTTCCAAATAAGAATATTGAATTAGCAGTTGGACATACAAGGTGGGAGCTGAGGAATAGATTTACAGATTTCTAAGTCAACACTCACATCAAAGCTACCTAAACATTTACTTACAGAAACCCACTCTGTGCACCACAAATATGACCCCGAAAGGCAGAGATCTAAGAGAAAAGGATAGACATGACAACACAATGTGTTTAAACCCTGAATTATAGAATATGCCACAACACTAAACCTGGGAAAACATTTACCATGTAAATGACATAGAAAAATTTGGTTTTAAAATAAGAGCACAGATAAAATAAAAGAGACTATAATATTTAAAGAGCTCTTACACAGAAAAAAGAAAAAAAAAAAAAAACCATGATCCCCTTAAATAAAATATGGCTAAGGAAATGAAGACAACTTACTAAGCAAAAAAAATAATATAAAATAAAATAAAATAGTTACCTGGCATATCATAAAAAGCACAGCCTCACTTATAACCAAAGAAATTAAAATAATAAGATATTTTTCAGCAGATTAGCAAATATGAAGAAAAATTATTACCCAGCGTTATTTAGGGGAGTGGGAAATGGTCCTTCCCCTACCTCGCTGACAAAAGAGCTCTTTAGCTCCTGCATCAAAAGCCTTTAGAGAGAGCATCATTTGATTCAACGATTCCATTTCCAGAAACATCTCCTTCAAGTATGCAGAGATATGTGTACAGGAATATTTATCACGGCTCTGCTTATGATGGCAAACAATCGGAAACCTCACTGAGAGAGGATTAGTTCAGGGGATAGGGGAGAATCGTGCCATCGCTGGAATACAGTGCCACAGTTTAAAACAATGATGTGTATCTGTATGTGCTGATGCTCACAATATATAGTTGAGTGGAAAAAATAGGTAACAGTGTGCATGATATGATCCCATTTTTGTAATGTATGTATAAAAATAAATAGGGAAAAAAAGAGCCTGGAAAGTTATATCTTGAAATGTTAACAGAGGTTATCTCAGGGAGATAGCAGCTAGGATTACAGGTAATTTTCACATTTATATCCTTTCTTTCCTTTTTTTTCTTTCTTTCCTTTTTTGAGGGTGGTAATGAGGAGGGTTATCCATGTGTTTCAATGGAGGCAGGGATAGAGCCAGGCTCCAAAACACGTCACAAGCTCCAGGTTGGGAAGAGGGACCAGAGTTAAGGAAGTAATTTTCTCCATCCCCTCCCCTAACACTACTTGAGCTGGAATGTCCCTCCCCCACCAAATTCTGAGGCTTTGTTGCTTTAAAACTCACTGCTGTTAATGTGGTGACATTTTAATTGACTTAATTATTGCTGATCCCACAGTTTTTGATGCATGACAAGTCTTTATTAACTGAAGTCAGTAGAGTTATCTCTCTGGGCCCCACAACTGCCCCAGCCCACTGGCCCTCTGAAAGTCTCCAAGACCTTCCCAGTCTGGCCTCTGCCCACCCCTCCGGCCTGAAGCCCTCCCCCTCCCCAGATTCCAGCAATACCAGATTGTGGGCCACTCCTTCTTGTCATCACAAGCCTTAGCTCCTGCAATTACCATTTCCCTCCCTCCTCCTTTACCAGATCAATTCCTCCCACTCCATCAAGGCCTAGTTCAACTGATGCCTCCTAGGAAATGGGGCATCTCTCCCTTCTCCAGGTTCCAAATAACTACACTCAGATCACAGAAATGACAGTGACAACAACAACAATAGCTACCATTCACTGAACACAAAGCACCTTCCATGGATTTCCTTAATTCTAGCACCTGAGTTAGAGTAATGTGAAGACACTTCTTCCTCTCTCACAAGACTGAACTCCTTGAAGGTGTAAAGTGTATCTGATGCATTTCTGGACTCCCCACCCCAGCCCACATCAGAAGGTCTGGCACAGAGGCAGGCTCAGGAGATGAGGATCAGATGAATGAATTGAGAATAACAACTATTTATTAAGATAGACATACCCATCGATCCTCCCAATGCCTTAGGAGATAAGGACTATTATTATCCCCATCTTACAGATGGAGAAATGGGAGGTGAGAAAGATTGGATAATTTGCTACCCTGCTAGGAAGTGGTGGAACAAGTTCCCACAGGTGAGGTTCTTCCCACCAGCTAATGTTTCCTGACCCCAATCACCACTCAAGCTCTTATTCCAACATGCTTCATTCCCTGACATCCAACATCTCTGGTTTGATTCAAGGCGATAAAAACAACAGCAAAGAAAAGGCACATTTCCCCTGGGGTGCTTGTGGGTGTGTGCGCGCACACACGTGTGTGTGTGTGTGTGTGTGTGTGTGTGAGAGAGAGAGAGAGAGAGAGAGAGAGAGAGAGAGAGCGACACTGTGGGTGAGCCCAAATCTTCCCAGCTGAGCTCCTCTCTCTCCAGCCTCACACTCCTCTTCCTCACTCCAGGTGGACATCAGAGTCCCAGGTCCCCTCTGAGGCTAGAGAGAGGCCCTTGCCTATGGATGCTACTTACCACTTGAGCTGGACACATGTGGTGCTACAGAGTCACCTGTCTGCAGCTCATCTCACTGTTTATCTGCGGCCATGCCTGTACACAGCCTGACTATGAGTGGCCACATAACCTTGTGTGCATCTATGTTTATGTAGGTATTTGTGGTTATTTATCTCTGTAGGTGTGCATGTCTGTGGACGTGTGTGTGTGTGTGTGTGTGTGTGTGTGTGAACAGTAGAAGGTACACTAAATGGCACCCCTCAGAAGTCATGTGGCCCTGAAAAGGGTCTGGAAGAGAACAGCAAGAAATACAAAAAGACAGAAAACAGCAAGGAGATGGAGTTGACGCAGAGAAATAGAAAGACCAATCAACAAGGAGAAAACATATTTACCCTATCCATTTTTTTGTTTCTGCAACACTGGCACAGAGCCTGGTACACAACCAGTGCTTAATCAATAATAAATATGGAACGGATAAGAAAGAACCACAAAGGCGCCAGCCTGCGAACCCAAAGGTCGCAGGTTTGATTCCCCAGCCAGGACACGTAACCAGGTTGCAAACCAGGTCTCCAGTCAGGTCTGTGGCTGGAGGCAGGTGAAACACAACCATACATTGATGTCTCTCTCCCTCTCTGCCTCTCTCCCTTCTCCTCTTCCTGAAAAATAATGAAATGAAATCTAAAAAAAAAAAAAAGAAAGTTTGTAAATGAAATAAAACCAATAGTAAAAAAAATAAAAGAAAGAAAGAACCACAGACTAAGAGGTGTCTATTGGGCAGAATAGACACTCAAGAGTCCCCGTCCTACCACTCCCTCTGTCCCCAGGATTGATAAGCATGGGTGTGGGTGGAACCCTGCCCAGCAGGCCCTTTTCCAGAAATAAGAGCAGTCTAGACCTGCCCCGGGGTTCCTCAGCCAGGCCCACCAGGACCAGCTATATCCAGTTCTGAGTGCTGTGGGTCCTACAGGGAAGCCAAGAGTTGCCAGGCTGGAATCCTGCAGGCCTGCGGGAACCTCTAAACAGGGCCCTGCACTCCTGGCCCCAGGCCGGGCCCCGCGTGGGTTCAGCCCACTGCACACTCCAAACAGAATCAATTATATATTTAAAAGGTGCCGCCCTGCAATTCCTGGCAAGCCAGGAGAGCCATCCATCATGGGGTAGCCGCGTTTCACAAGCTGTCGAATTGTGCTTACATTGGTTAAAAGAATCTTTATATTTCATTAAGCAAGCAGATCGGCGGATCTCCCGCCACAGGCGCCATATAGATGGCTTTAATTTTCCAAATCTGCAAATGCATCCGTTATGTCCTCGCGTCGCTGCTGGCTGCGGCCTAATGCCCAGCCAATCGAAGAATCAAGCAGAATTTTATTAGGGGGCATTTTTTATAAATTAACAGCAGCATTGCTAAGAAACCACACACAAGGCGTCTTTGATTAAAAGGAAAGTGGACCCTTCCTTTGGTCACACAGGCCTCAGCTACCCCACAAGCCTACCCCATCTCTCATCACCTCTTTCTCTCCTTTTCTGAACCTTTAATTCCCCTCAGTTTCTTCTCATTCCAACATGCAGTTGGAGCAAAGCAGAACAGCTACGTTTAGAGGAAAGGGAGCAGGAAGGGATGGGACCAACATTCTCTGCGCCACCTGCCTCCTCCGTTCCAAGCATGGTCAGATACATTATCTCTTGAACCATGACAGCTGCCTTTTATAAAGATTTACCATGAGCCACATTGTCTTCTACTCACTCAACACAACCCTACTAGTTGTGTGATTATCCCCATTATATGAATGCGAAAACTGAGACTCAGGGAGGTAAAGTCACCTGCCCAAGGCCCCACATTGACTCAATGGTACAGGCAAGATGGGAACCCTAGGTTGCTGAGATCTCTCTGTTATTTATTTCCAGAGTGTGGCCAAGAGATGGGCCCTGGTGAGGACTACCCATGGGTGTCAAAGGCAGGGGTAGAGACTGAAGGTAGACCGTTGCCATGAACTTCCCTCCCTAAGAAATGCTGATGCCCCTTCGGCTCTGGATGTTCCCCAGCAACCCTCTGGGGGAAAAGGCCCTGTAGCTGTTCCTCTTACCCAGCATTTTAGTGACCAAAAGGACTTTTGTTCAGCAGGTAGAACAAGAATACATGAAGCCAGGAACACCAGGCCAGAACTCCTGTCCCAACCCCAGGCTGCGGTGTGGCAAGGTTACTGCCATCTCTGACTTCTGCAATGACACTGACCCATTGCTGCCCTAGAAGGGAAAGAAAGCTCTGTTGTGAGAAGGGTGTTACCGAGGGTGGGCCAGACACACCTGAGGGAGGAGACTAAGGAAGAGAGATTCTTTCGTGTGTGTGTGTGTGTGTGTGTGTGTGTGTTGTTGTTGTTGGTGTTGGTGTTGGTGTTGGAGTTGTTGTTGAGAGCTGAACAAAGTGACCTAAAATTCTTCCAGCTCTGAGCTAGTGGGTTCAAGATCTTGAGAGAAGCCTATTCGTGGCACGTGCCAGATACTCAACTATAATAACCTCATTAATTTCATATCCCAACTCTGTAAGGGAGGCAGAATTATCTCCACTTTACAGATGAGGAATTGAGGCGTAAGGAAAATGAGTCACCCTTGGCTGTTTGGGAATAGGGAAAGCTGAGCCTTCATCCCAATAAACACCCCTATTCCCACATTGATCCTTAGTCTTAAATTGCCAAGAATCAGCAATGAAAGCATGTGATGAAAGGAGGTACCCAGACCCCCCTGACCAAAGATGCCACAGGCACAAGGTGTGAGGGCAGACTGGAGATGAGGATATCCCAGCTGCACCTTCTCAAATGCTATTTATTTTACAGGAGCTCCCAAAGCCCTGATCCATTCTCAGGTCACTACTGACCCCTCCAACCTCTCTGAAACTCCACTGTCAGTATCAGGCCTTCAAAAATGCAGAAAGCCTCTTCCTCCCATTGCCAAGGACCAGACTGCTCTCAACCATGCCCACCCCCAGGGGGTGGGTGAGGGCACCAACGATTCAGTGATTTAGTGTAGCCAGCAAGGCCACAGAGAATAACCAAGGCCACATTGTAGACACGCATAAGGGCTAATGGCTGAAAATGTGGCATCATTTGCCTCTGGTTGTCTAAAAGGTGGGGAGTCTAAGGCACACCTACCTTCCTCGGATCCTCATTCCCCTGAGTTGCAAATCTCTGTTCCACTGCTCCATCAGCGAACATTGAAACGTGTTTCTGTTTCTTCCATTTAAAACAAATGGAAGAAACACATCTCTCAGATGAGGCAACTCTGGTCCCTTCAAATCCAAATTTCTTGAAAGGCATTTCCAAATTAGTCATCTCCACTTTCTCCCCTCCTGCTCACTCCTAACCCACCTCACCACCACCCTCCCCCATCACTGACACACAGCTCTCCTAGGTCACCATGTTGTTTATTGATTACATTGCCCCTCTGCCAGTGTCACCTGGAGAACTGCTACATTTACACCACATTTACACACCCTTGTGCTGGGCCAGTGCAAAGAGGTTAGCCTCCCAGCATGGCCCTGGAGGGTGCCACCAGGAAGCCTCCCCCCAGAATATTCCCAGGCTGTCAGGTGATTTCTCTGAACTCCTTTCATAGCATTACCTAACCAACTTGTAGTTGCCCGTTTGCTTGCCCTTCACCTAAAATATAATAAATAGCTTTGCTAGCCATCCTCATAGAGACCTGACAGGTAGTATCTCATTTAAGCCTCACAACAATCCCATTATTTCCATTTAATTGGTAAGATCACTGAGACTCAGAGAGGTCGAGACACTTACTAAGCAGCTTAGCCAATATGGAACCCAGGGAGTCTAATTCCAAAGAGTAAACTCAGTGCTCACCTAACCTCACCTTCTGCAGGGCAGAGTCTGGCTCCAGAGCCAGTAGTTCATATGCAGCATGGGGGAGAGTCGAAATTCATTCCAGAAGTAAACATAGGGCCACGGTTTTTGTTAGATAATGGATTCTGGGATAGCGTAATGAGTTCCGGCTCCAGGGCTGCGATTCCAGGGAAATGCAGATAGTCATATGCCCTGGGTGAGGGAGACTAGCTCTGGAGATATGTAAGTGGCAGCCTAGCCCAGATCTGGGTGTGCCAGTCTTCCCCTCATCCTGCCTGTCCTGCTCTACCCCCAACAGTGAAGACCCCATGTCCCCACGGAAAGCCAAGGCACATCCAGGCCATAGCTGCAGCCCTGACCTTGACACATACTGGCTACTCCGGTTCACCTAGGCCATACCCCATCGGTGCCCCAGAGACATTTGATACAAGCACTATGACCCCCATATTGTTACCATTAACCCCGCACTGCCCGATTCCTATGGAGAGGGAATGAGCTATGGTTGAGGTCCAGAATCTCTAGCGTTCCCTTCAGCTGAAGGCCCCTACAGTGGTCCTGGAGTTGAAGCCAAAGACTTCAGACAGGTGGGCTTCAGGGTGAGTGGCTGTACAAGGGTTAGATCAAATGCGGTGCTAGACTCTGGGCACCTAGAGCTCAGTTTCTCAAAGGAGATTCTCACCTCCAGCCTTGGCTCACGGGTGGAGAGAGAAAGGGGGTGTCAGCGATGAGAGTGCCAGGGTCCCTGGTGGGTCTCAGGGCAGACCCCGCCCCCTACGACCCTCTGGAGGAGCCCAGGCGTTTAGTTCCCTACACAAACTGTTATCCATTAACATCCAATTATCCCTCGGTCCGAGCCATTAATTATAAATCAGCCACTAATTGGGGTAATTAGCCCCCCGCAGGCTAATGGGCCGAGACTGAGGGAGGCCCCATCCGCCTACGTCCTTAGGTTTTCGAGGTCCCTAATTTGGGGGCTGGGAGGTGCAAAGAAATCAGGCGGCTGCAGTTAATTTTTTCCCCAGGCAATGAAAAAGGGCAGTGGGAGGGAGAGAAGATGAGACAGACCAGTTTTTTGTTCTGTTTTGTTTTGTTTTGTTTTGGGGGGTTGTGTTCCCAAATCCTGTCCAGCATGGTCTCCTGAAGGAGACCTGACCACAGGCCCAGGAAGTAGAAATGTCGGGATAATTGTTTGATGTTCCTTTTCGTTTCCAGCATAGATGCAGCCAGAGCGCCAGAGAAGGAGACAGAGGAGACTCGGGCGGGCCCGGGTGAAGAAGGGGGCGGGTGAGCCACTAGCATGTTCCCCGCTTCTCGCTGATATAGAAGAGGCAGCCTGGCTCACCTGGTTCGCCCCAGCCGGGGAGACCCGCAGGAACGAGCTAGGTCACTCCAGGCACATCCAGACCCTGGCCAGGCAGGGCTGGGAAACAGGGACAGACGAGTCCCTGTGGAGCCAACACTCCAGGGCCAGGTTCTGGCCTCCGACGGCTGGAGGAACTAGGGGAGGGGCCTGTGGCTCAGAATCTAAAGACGGGTTCCGCCTGCGGGGGTCGGAGATGGAGGAACAGATAAGATACTGGGCCCCGAGGCAACCCGGAGACAAACAAACCCTGGCAGATAGAGCTGTGGAGATAGATGGGAGGGGCTGTGGGACCCGGTGGGCTCCACTGACCTTGGGGCACACTGAAGCAGCACCCGCTGCAGCTGTAGACTGGCCGCAAGGAGTGACCCCGTTTGGAAAATGCACTCCAGCCTGGTCTCTGCGGATCTTGGGGATTCTCCTTTGCCGCTGCGAAAAAAGGCGACTGAGGTCAGAAGAAGATTTGGAGCCAGAGGTGGAATCCGGTCTTTGCAAACTGGGATGTCCGTGGACCCTGCAGCACGGGGCTGAGTCAAATAAATTGTCCAAAAAAGAAGAGTAACTAAACGAAAAAGAGCTCCCTGGATAGTAGGAAAACCCAGGATAACGGAGAACCCAGCTCCGTGTTCTTCTGACTGAAGGAGAAACTGAGGCGAGGGAAGAGGGTTGACTTACCCAAGGTCAGAGATGAGGGGTACTTAGTACAAGACGAACTTCCAGACCCGACCACAAGCTCCACTGTAAGCTCAGGCATCCTCGCAGCACTACTCCCTACCTAGCCTGCCCGCTTGGTAATGGGCTTGGGCGGGCGGCGGCGTAGCCCCGGGCCTTGATTAGATATTTATTGATGTCATTTACATGGGTACCGCGGGGCGGCCGTGCGGGACCAGGGGGAGGGGCGGGTGGGGGGTTCGGTGGAGAAATGGGAATGGGGGCTGGGGGCCTGGCTCCCGGAAGACTGGGACTTGCTGAGCAGAGTGAGCAGTGAGGCCCGGAGAGAACTCGGGAGCCAAGAGCTCAGCCACCAGGTTGGAGCTGTAGGCTTGGGGCTTTTGGCCGTGCTGAGGTTAGCCTCCCAGCACTGCCCTGGAGGGTGCCCCCAGTGTGATGCCTGTGAATGTCGCTGTGCATTTAACCTGTGTCTATCAGAAGGATTTGTGTGTCCAGTAGATCTGCCTGTGTGCCTGTGTGTGTACACTTTTCACTTGTGTCTTTTCACCTGGGTATGCGTAAGTGAGCTACCTATGCATCTGACTCTGTGATGTGGTCAGCATGTGTGTCCCAGTGTGTCCCAGTGTGTTTATTAATCTAAACAGCCCAAAAATGCATGTGCCCAGGATTAGCTCAAAGATGGGGGCTGTGTCCCTCCAGGTTCTCCTGTTGCCCCAAAACCTATAGGTAGTTTCAGGTTCTCTAACTGCCAAAACCCATCTGCTGGCAGAGGACGGGGAAGGATTCCCTGTTCTTGGCCTGATCTGGTCAGTGTACTGTCAGCCCCAGGGTCCTCTAGAAAGTTTGTTTTTTCTGCTCAAGATCCACTAAGGCAACCTGTGATGGGATTTCTCCATCGCACGGAAATCCCACAAATGACAGTTGCAGGAAGCAGGTATCCCCCCGGACACTCCCCCATCACCCTTGAGCTGGTCTAAAAGCCTGCTATCATACAGAGCCCATCCCAAAGCCAGAGTGCTTCAGGGTTACGTTCGATCGGGGCGGGTTACCACTCCTCTGCACCTTTGCCTTTCTCTTCTGAGGTCCAAGCAGGGTCTCTGCAGTTACAGGCAGGTTCCGTAAGGTCTGCAGGGTAGGGGGAAGGTGTTTACCCCCTCCTGAGTAGACAGTCCCTGCTTCTTGTCCAAAGACTGTCTAACCACAGAGGAGGGGAATTTGAGCCAATTATCCGGATAATTGGCAGCAAATACATTTTTTTTTCCCCTGACCGCCTACACATACCTTAGTACAGCGTGTCTGCAGAGAGAGGGGAAATATGAACCAAATTCACCAATCCTTAGGTCAGAGTGCCTTCCCCTTTGGGGGACGACTGGCAAAGTGGAGAAATGAAACGTGAATTCCCCCCAAAATGAATACAAGTCTCACTCCAACGTACTTAAAACTTTCTAGGAAGACGCCGCCCGGCCAACCCGCCTACAGCGCACAAGATCCTGAACTCTGGTTAGGGGAAGAGACACCCGCCACTGGCCGTCGCATTGTCGAACCGGAACCTGCAGTTTCCCCGCTGCAGCGTGAATCACCTCCGCAGTACAAACAGTCTCTGGTCCCCAAGGCCCATCGAGTCAGAAAGCCCTCCTCTCTCCCCAACATCCTGAAACCCGAGCCACCCAGAAAACCAGAACCCGCCCGGCTGGTCCAGGAGCTCTGCATACTTTTTGAAAACGAAAAAGACCATGACCATGCCGTGCCCCAGGCGGAACCGGCCCTGGGGCCACGCTGGAGATTCCGCGAATTCTCTGCTTGGGGGGTTTCAAAACGAGGAAAGAGCGAAAAGGCCACAGATCTAGCCTCCTTCCATCCCCAATCTGGACTTCCACGCCGGACAAATCTCAACACTGAGGAGGAGCCCACCTACCCGGAATCCAGGGAAGTTCGGGCCTCTGATTCCGGGAAAATTTGGAGAAGGTCCATTCGGGCCCCCTCTGCGTACCACCAGTGCTGCTGTCTCTGCGCAGAGTGCGGGAACTTGTGAAGGGAAAGAAAGTTCGGCTGGTGGTGTCTGGGACACTACCTGTTCCCGCACGAGCGGGTCACAGCCATCCAGAGTGGGAGGCCCAGAGAAGAGAGACCCCGCAGTTCCCCCAGCCCTTCTACCTCTCGCCAGATGCACCGTAAGAGTGGCTCCAGGGCTGACCCCAGCTTGCAGGTGCCCACCAGAGCTCCTCCGACCTATGCCAGCCAAGGCCGCGGACGGCAAAACGAATTTCAGGGGACTAGGTCCACTTTACTCCAAACACCCACGTAGGGGTCCCTAGCCTGAGACCGCATTTACGGGGACAGAGGTTGCCTGAGCGCTGAACCATCCCCAACTGGAAAATTCGTGAGGAATCACAAACCCAGAAAAAAGACGCATTGGTCGGCCGCTGCAGTTTGAGCGGGGGTCGCGCGGGCAGGACTGGAGCCGGATCTCGGGCAATGTTCCGGGCATTGCGAGGTTCCCCGGGCACTGTGGTCGCAGAAGCTGGGGAGGCAAGAGCAGCCCCTGCAACCCTGGGCGGGGTCCTGGGAGGCGGGCGCATCCCCTCCCCAGCTCCGGACCCGAGCTCCGCGGCGCCCGGGGCCGCATCTGCTCCGCATTACCCCGACCACCTTCTCCCCAGACCCCCTCCAAACCGAGAAGGATTTGTCTCCGCTCAATATCCAAACCTTTTTTGTATTTATTATTGTTTTCAGGGGCGAAGTAATATCTTCCAAATGAGGCAAAACCGTGACGGATCCGAAGCGTCCTCCACAGCGCCTGCGTCTCCACGGGCCGAGGCTTCCGTCTCTGCCTCCGCACGTTTCTGCCCACCGCTCACTCTTCTATCCCTCTGCCTCCGAATTTCGAGTTATGCGCTGTTTCTGACTCTCGGACTTACTCGTTCTTTCGGACTCTGTTTACAACCCTCGGAGTCGTTCCCTCTGCCTCTTCCTGTTTGTATCCCTCTCTCTATACCTCTTTGACTGTCTCTCTGGCCTCCCCGTATGTTTCTCTGTCTCTACGCAGCCTGTCTGTGTCTGTCTCCAAGTCCCTGGGTTCAAGCAAACTTTCCGACACTCCTAGCTAGCACGGGACTGCAGGACCAGGGGAGGGAGGCGGTCCCCTTAGCTCTTGGCCCAAGACCACCCCACCCCAGCGCCCCTCCCGGTTCGGCCCGGTCGGCCCCGCCCGCTCGCACCTGGTCTCCCCGGCCTGCGCCGCCGCCTTCGCTGCCATCTACTCGCGCCGATGCCGAGGCTGGAGTTTTAAACAGCGTTTCCCGGGCACCCGGCGCGGGCCCACTTGCTCCCTAATGGCCCTGGTGGCTGCCAATCACGCTCCGCTCCCGCCCCCGGCCCGCCCCGCCGGTGCTGCGGAGCCGCTCTCGGCCTAGGCAGCAGGGGTCCGACCGCCGGTGGGTGGGTGGGCCTGGCCAATATCTGTCACCTCCTCCGAATCTCCGTGTCCTTCTCCCGCCGGGATCTGTGCCTCTCTCAGGTCTGCTGAAGCCGCAGGCCGATCGCTGAGGTAAAGAGGGGTCCTGAGAAACCTTCCCTTTTCAAGGCGTCACTAGCGGCTGGGGATTTGGAGGTTAGCATTGGGGTCCGTAGAGACCGCGTGGGACTCCCTGACTGACTCCCACCCTGCCATACCTCCAAGATTGGTCCCGAGCTGCAAGCACACACACACGTACGCACACACACCTTCTCCCTATCAGCCCCACACCACCCGCAGCCCTGCCGCCTCTGCGGCACCACACTATCCAGCAACCTGAAATCAGAGCTCACAGCCCCCACTCTGTTCATACACAGGATGGGGTTCCTAGCAGCTAATCACCTGTCTGACAGCTGGAGAGGCTGCAGGTGTGACACTCAGCTCACGAGTAGCACACGCACCTGTTTCAAGGGGCACAGACACACAGTGACTGGGCCATAAGGGGAAAATCCCGGGGTTGGGGTCCTGGAGTTCCCACCTAGTGCCCCGCTCTCTCCAGACAAGACCGGTCCACAGGTTCACAGGAAGACAACTGTTCTGGAGCTGACTCTGGGGCCAGGCAGTGATGAAAGCCACCTCCTGAGAGGTGTCTAAGTTGTGTGCCAGAGGAGCAGGTTAATCTCCATGTTGTATGTGTGTGTAGGGGGGAGTGTAGAGTGTCAAGAGACAGTATTAGTGTGTGCGGCTGTGTGTAGGTGACTGGAGTGGCACTTAGCCAGGAATATTGCAGTGTGCAGGGTGGGTATCATGCGTCTTTGTATGGCTGGGGTCCTGTGATACCTGCCTTTGGCCACAGTAGCAGCGACTAAGAGTTTCATGTGGAGTGTGTCCTTGTGACCTGTACTCCCACAACCACAAGTTTACGTGTAACCTGTGCAGCCTCATATGATCATGAGTCCTTTCTGTGTGTATAACCAATCCCTGTGCAATTGTAAATTCAAGTGTGGTTGTGAATGCAAGTGTCTGAGTACATCATGGACACTGGATAGGCACATGGTATTACACATGAGGCTGGGGCAGCTGGACCCCAGTTCTGACATTTCCTCTGGTCTGTAAGTAAAGTTTCTGAGTCTAGCTCCTAGGAACTGGGCTTTTTGCTGAGGGGAAAAGGCATGGAGAGGTGGGAGGTGTTGGCTGGCCAATGCAGCCAGTAGATTTTAGAGTCCTGGTCTGGGTTAAGGAGGTCAGGAATTTTGGCCTGGGTGGAGCAGAAGGGGCCATGAACAGATTTGAGGGTGATCCCCAGGCAAAGTTAGGGGCTGAGTGCCTCAGGGCTGGTGGGGAGCTGTGGGCCTCAGAAGGGAGGGGAGAGGTGGGGGCGGTAAGAGGATTAGGCCGCTTAGACCCTTCTCCCCCACCAGGATCCTCCACCCCCAGCCCAAAGCTCCAGAAAAGATTTCTTCTGCCAAAGCAAAACCGTTTAGGCTCCATTTAAAGGGACAAGAAAGGTGGAGATGAGGGTTTTAAATAACCTTTTAATTTATCTTCAGAGATCCAGCCCTGTAAAGGAAGAGAACAGAGGGAAAGAAAAGGAAGGGAAGGGAAGGGGAGGGAAGGGGAGGGGAAAGGGAAGGGGAAAAGGAAAAGAAAGAGGGAGGGAAGGAGAGGGGAAAAGGAAAGGAAGAGAAGGGAAAGGGAAGAGAAGGGAAGGGGAGGGGAAGGGAAGGGGAGGGGAAGGGAGGGGAAGGCAAAGCAAGGCAAGGCTGTCTCCAGCTTAGAGAATCAGAACAGCTGTGGGGCACTCTAAATGCCGGAGAAATGGTGGAAAGGACACCGCAATTTCACCTGTCTACCCTCCACACACAAACAGGTACATGAATCATCCTGATAAAAGTTGTAAACCCCTACACACACACACACACACAGTCACACCGTCAGTCAGTCATGTACACAGACCTGAATACAGGCGGATATATGTTGGGTCACATTTTGAGGCACACAAATGAAGGAGGGTGGTCACTGAAATCCCTTCATGGTAGCACAGATGCGGAAACCCTGCTTCTAACCGTCTCTACTTGGTGGCACCAAGGTTTGCTAAGGGCACGCTCCACCCCCCAAGAGGAATCCCACTTCACTGGAGCTTTCCTTTCAGCAGGAGGGATCATTATCTTTCTTTGTCCAGGGTCCCAACTCCCACATATCCCTCCCCAATTCCTGCCAGTGCAGGACAGGGGCTGCTGGGCAAACTGGAGGGGTGAGCACCACGACCTAGCTTGGGCCTGCCAGGCTCAGACTTAGGGTGGTGGACAGGGCTGCTGAAGATAGTGCAGGTTCCGCTGGTGAGCCAAAGGGCTGCTGAGGATGCCTGGCTGTGGGGAAGAGGGCCCAACTAGGCACCTGCTCTTTGAAGGAACTTTGCCACACAAACTCAGCCCAGCCAGTGCCAGCTGTCCCAGTCCCAGAAATCTGAAGGTGATGGCTGGGTGGCCAATATGCCTCAAGCCTCGTGGTACACTCTGGGCCTTCACAGATGAGAATTCCCGGACACCTGGAGCAGCCTCCACTACCAACCAGAGCCCCTGGCAGGGTTCCCTGCACAGGCCACACATGGGAATACCATGGGCAGAGAGCCACATTCCCATCTCGGTACACGTCTACAGACATTGCAGCACAGTGCTGGGCTCTGAGTTGATTATGGGTACTTGCTGAGAGGGGGATGCAAAATCCCTGGCGCCTGCTGGGATGGCAAGAGAGGAAAACAGGGTAGGAGGGGTCAGGGGAAGGTGTTCTTTAGGGAGTTTGGTATGCGACAATGTGGGTGGGTTTTACTGATTTAACAAAATAAATCTGATGGTTCCACCGTCTAGACAAGCGTTAAGAAGTGGAAATGACTCAAGGCCTCCCTCCTTAGTGTGTTCCTAGAGCTTCCCCACCCGCAGCCTCAAGGCTGAGGCTGACACCTTCAAAGGGCTTAAAAGAAAGGCATCCCCAGACTGGCTGGGGACCCGCCCCCAGTAGACTTTCCTGGGCCACTGGGGCTTGCAGGGGCAGCGGTGCATTTCAGGATGGGCTTGTATGTTTGTGCTGATTCATTGGGCTGTGAATTACATGTATGTGAGTAGTTATACGTATATACTCCCTATATTTGTGAGTAACGTGCAAAAATGTTTTAATGTGCAAATGTAAATCTAGACTGTGACTGTGTGGATGGGAGACAGGGTCATTGGGGAGACATTTCTAAATTGGACCGAGGTGGTGGGTAGGCAGGAGGTGAGTTAACTTGGCTACTTGGGAAAACGAGGTGTTCAGGGGGCTTCAGGCCAGACTCTCAACTCGGAGATCACGGCATCCCAGCAGTCTGTGCAGAAAGATCTGGCAAGGGAGGGTCCACGGTTTCCCTAGACTCTGGAAGCAGGCCCCTGCCCTGCCATTTCTGGGCTCTGGGCTCAGTTTAGAACAGCAGTGCCAAACCCAGCCCTCCCATTACCCCTCCAGCCAAACACAGGTTCTGAAAGAGGGCTCACAGCTCCTTAGCCAGGCACTGCGCCGCAGAGGAGCTGCAGAAGCCCGATGGGGCCGCACTCGGCTCCCCCGCTGGGGAGGAGATACCCTTGAACTGCGGGAATTCGGGGCTGCAGTCATAGAGGCCTGCCCACGAGACTTGAGGCCGTGCCCTTTCCCGCCCCCTTCCCGCTCCTTCCCGAGGCCCACTCTCCTCGGAGTCTTGGTTCCGAGTGGAGGACCGCAGGTCCAACTCCTCATCCGGGCCCGCTCCATCCTCCGCGGCTGGCGCTCCCCCGGGCAGTGGCTTGGTGGTGGGCGGCTTAGAGCTAATTCGAGAGTTAATGGCAGCGGCCCGGCCCCCCGCGGCCCCCTCCGCCCCCACCCCCGGGCAGGGCCGCGGGCCGCCCGCATCTGCGCGGTCCGCGGCGATTCATCATCTTGATCCATGGCTCGCGCTGACGGCGGCCCCGGCCGCGCTGACAAGACTAACAAAGCAATTTGCCACGAGCCATCTCCTGGACAGGTTATTAGCGCTGCCGCAGCTTAAAGAACCCTCCCCCCGCCCCAGCCCCAGCGCCGGGCGGCTACCTGCTCTGTCCCCTCCCTCCGACGAGTTACTGCCCCTCACCGCTCAGAGATAACCCCGCGTATTGCTGGCCCTCTCTGACTACCCCAAAGTACCCCCACACATACACACCGTTCGTTGCCCAGCGCATTCCTCCCTCCCCTAGCTGGGGTCGCTGCCTCTTCAGTCCCCTCCCTCGGTCGGATCCTGCACCCACCCGTTTCTAAATCCCCCACTGCTCCTGGCCCATTCCCACCATCTCTCAGCCTTTCCCCAGTGCTGACTTATTTCCTCACCTTCTTAACTCCCAGCGGGTACCCCTACTGCTACTCTCCACCCTCCTTACCTCTCCTACCCACCCTCTTGCCCTCAGCAACTGGAAAACTTTATTTATTCCCAACTAAGGACAGAGGGTTCTCCTACTGTGCCTTTGAGCAGACAGACCACGTTTCCTCTGACCACTTTGGCCCCTAGGTAACCTTACTGTAAAAGGGAGAGTGACCCAAGGTCACCTGGGTGGCTATGGAATTGGAAGGACAGTCTGATCTCTCCACGTGTGAAGTGACAGGGTGAATTGGGTGGAGTTTCTCTGAGGGGAGGCTATGAATGCCAAGGGGAAAGGGTGGACCCCATTGAAAGGGAAGCTCAGAGAAACGCAGAAACTTGTTCAGAGCCACACAGCAGGCCAAGACAGAGGAGGGACTGGAACCAGGTGTGACTTCCCTGGTCTGGGCTTATCCCTGGCTGCACCCCACCCCCTACCATCAAGCAGTGAGGGGTGAGGACAGCTATATGTGCAAGTGGGTGTGTGTTTGCCTGGACAGATTCATTCTCTCTCTCTCCCCTTTTCTCTCTCTCCCCCCATACATACAAAGTCTATCCTGAAAGTATCAGCTGCTCAAGCTGCTTTAATTATGTTGACATTGGCTCAATATTTTCGGGACAGACCTTATATATGATAAGGGAGAAGAATATGCCATGCATTCAGAGCCTCAAAAGCAAAGAAACTATTTGGTCATTTCAGATAGAAGTCCATTTTTGAGAGAATTTTCCCGGTAGAGTGGATGTGGTCTTGGCAGGTCTGTGTGAAAGGCCTGGTTGTGCAATAGGTGAGCTCCTGACATGTGTCTGAGTGCATAAAGCCAAGTGTTGCATGTGTGTGTACTTGCACAGGTGGGAGTATGTCAACTGTGTGTCTCTAAATACATGTGAGAGTTACTCCATGTACACAGGCATTGGGGGCTGTGTCCCTTTGTGTGTACAGAAAGCCTGGAGAGGCCAGCCTATGGCACACTTGTGAAGGTGTCTGTGCACTACTAGGGTAACTGGATTCAAAACAGGCAGGAGCCCCCACCCCTTGTTTGTTTTTCTCTTAGATCCAGCCTGAGCATTCCCAAACTGTCAGGCTCCAAAGCTGGGTAGTGGGGAAAGATATAGCCCTGCTCCAAGAGCCGGTGGGAGCACCTTCTGACAGACCCGGATATGGGAGGGGGCATTCTGTCTGAGAGCAGGTGGTCTTGAACTGCCACTAGAGCCCAGGTTGGCGATAAGAGCCCAGGTGGGGGCAAGGGAATGGACCATGTACCAGGAACATGGCTTTTTCTTTTCCTCTGGCCAACCAGGCACTGTCTTCACCCGCAGGGAAGCCCAGCACTGTCGCTGCCTGCACCACCGCTGCGTCCCTGACGTGAAATATGGGGGGCACAGGCCGCACTGGGGAGATTTGTCATCTGTGCTCAGCGGGTGACTCTATCTGCAGACTATTAGAGTATAAAATATATTTTACAAGAGTTTTAGCTACAGGTGACTTGCTCTTTATTACTAGATGTGGGCAAAATCAATACTTCTGTAACTAAAAGATCATTTATTTTGCTTTTTGAAACATTTTTCAACAGGGGCACTGGCTAAGCTTGCAAAGCTATGATTAAGAGTTATGGCCGCGCCTGTTTCCCTTAACCCTTTCGGTACCACAGTCCAGACCCTTCCAGCACTGGTACCTGTCTGTGGAAAGCTACACACAGACACACAGACACACATCCCAGTTGCAGCCAACAGACACATGACACGTGCAGGTCCCCACTCTGATAAAGTCATCATGCACGTACACAGATTTTCATATTATACACTGTCCCAGGTCCACACAGAAATATAGTGGCATGCACACTCCTTCCTACTCAGAAATCCACAAATCAAATGCACATGGGCACAAGTACAAGCTACATGAAAGCCGCCAGCACACACTTCTTCTATACCCAAATGTCTTTCAGTTCAATGCCCTCACACACTCACACATATACACACCTTGACACTGAGATGTGCATAGTTATATTGTGCCAAATTCTGAATTTATGTCAGTGTCATTGGCTGGCCAACAGTGGGGACTCTAAAGGTGGGCTGGAAGATGCTGAGAGGATCTCATGCTACAGCCAGTACTGGGGAAGGAATAGAGAGAACCAAGGTGTGTCAGGATCCAAAGATGGCATCTGTGGAAACTGGGTCCTACTGTGGTCAGTGCCCAGCTCTCCTCAAGCCCACATCCCCATGACAGCCCTGCCCCATTTTTATCAGCTGAAGACGGGTTAGTCTTTCTGAAAGCCAAGCCACCATTAGGAAAGCTGTGAAGTCATATAACTGTTTGGTGACCACCCCTGCCTTGGGTAGGTTCCAATGATTAAGTGGTCACATATCAGTCCCAGAATGGCTTTACCTAAGCATATTGGAGGTGTCCTCTAGCCATTATCTGATTCAGCAAATCAGTACTAACCAGTTGTTATTTATCTCAGAATTGGGGAGAGACATGGAGGAAACTGACTTAACCCACCCATGGGTGAAGCTCTAACGGTGAGACTCCAGACAATGAGACTAGCCAAGTGTATCAGTTATCAATTGCTGCATAACAAATTATCCCTAAACTTAAGTGGCTTAAACCAAACATTTATTATATCACAGTTTCTGAGAGTAAGGAATCTAGGAGTGGCTTAGCTGGGTGGTTCTGGCTTAGGGTCTGTCATGGGTTGCAGTTATATTGAGTAGGGCTACATTATTGGATCTGGAGGGTCCTTTCCCAAGAAGGCTCATTCACATGGCTGGTAGTTGGTACTGGTTGTCAGATGGGATGCCTCAGTTCTCCTCCATGTAGCATCTTCAACAGGATAGCCTGGACTCCTTTATACAGTGCCTGAGATCAAAGAGAGAGGAAAGCCAGAGAGAGAGAGAGAGAGAGAGAATAGAAGCTGTGGTATTTTATAACCTAACCTCAAAAGTGACATCTCATCACTTCTGCTATGTTCTTGTTATTATAATCAAGTCACTAAGTGTAACCCATACTCAAGGAGAGGAGAATTAAATTTCATTGCTCAAAAGATATGTCAAAGAATTAGTGGACATTTTATAAAACTACCACAACTAGGCAACGGAACAGTTTCATTCTACCCAGGGTCTGCAAAATGACAACTACCTCTTGATGACTCCAAACCCCAAGAAAACCATGTAACATCCTGAAGTGGGGAAGGTATGGCCAGGTGATGCTGGAGACGCAGAGGCAATCCTTGCTCGGGACCACAGTATAGCTGTATAACATGCACTCTAATTAAGTGGATGGACCCTAGAGCCAGGCTTCCTGGGTTCAGATCCAGACTCTGTCACTGGGTGTGATCTTGGGTAAGGCATTTAACCTCTTTTCCTCAGTCTTCTTATTTGTTAAAAAGGGGAAATAGCAGTACCAACGCCCCTCAGGTTATGATAAGGATTAAATGAGTTGACATTTAGCATAGTGCCTGTTATGTGGCAAATGCCACATAAGCATCAGCTGATAAATACTATCAGTTTCTAGGTCTCATTGGCAGCCCCTCCTGTGGACCTGCTTCTAAGGGATTTATTGAGCACCTTTAATGTTCCTCATACTAACCTCACATACCCACCACAACCACCCCGGTTACCCTGGGCCCCACAAGCTGGGGCCACGCAGGCAGGCTGGGCTCCATGAGCTCCATTTGACCCTGCCAACCCAGTACTGCTTTTTTGTGGCCTCTCTGGGAATGTTGTGCAATATGTTCGTCACAAACATTTTATGAGCAAGAGGACAGAAAGAAATTTTTCTCTATCGACCGCAGTCAAGCCTGCTCCCTCCCCCTTCTCTTCATAAGTCTCTCTCCTGATGAGAGGGAAGGTGGAGGGCAGAACCAGAAGACTGCCTCTCAGCAGAGTCCCTGAGGAGCAGCCCTGTCTCAGGGGCTCTTCCCCCATCTTCCCAGTGTCAGATCTGAAACAACTACCGCTGGCAGACAGGTCCGCAGACCTAGAACTGGGAGACCTGGATGCATAGGACCTAAGACCCTCAGTCTCTGGGATAGGCATTCCCCCAAAGCCACCTGGTCTAGGAGTCCCAAGGCATCTCACCCAAAAAAAAATAAAGAGTAAAATATTTTTGTAAAATGTTATTTATAAAGCTACATCTATGAAATTAGAAGCTCTACTCTCTCTATTCTGGGATTATGTTGTTTTGTTTTGTTTTTTCCCAAGTTCTTTGATGCTAACATACCCTTGCTTTTATGAAGTGATGTTGATAGCCGTTGGTAGTTTTTCCTCAGTGCCCTTATATGGCAAAATTAGTAGTTGGCAACTTTACACTGAAGCCCACATTTTAAAAAATCTCACTCGTTTGTATGCAGGAATCACAAAACTATCCCCACCTCATTGATAATACCTAATGACCACTGGCCTGGGCCCAGACATAAGGTGAAAGTGGAAGCTCACCACATTTCGGCCTCAGCTCTCCTAGGAGCTCAGTTGGGACCCAAGAAAAGCCCCTTCCTCTCCCCAGTCCTGATTGGTCTCCCCATCTGCTCAATGAGCACATTGGACAGATGTTCCTTCTCCATCTAGGATCTAGACCTGTTCTGGCTCCTACCTTGGGACACCCACCCTAATCCACTCTCCCAGCCTTCCCTTCTTTACTTTCCAACCTATCCCCACCCTGAGATGACCTCAGGTAGATGCTGATATACTGCGGGGGTGGGAGGCAGCTAGGCCTGGGAGTCACCTCCAACTGACCTGAATGTCCCCTCAAAAAGTTCCATTAGAGACACAGGCTGAGCTGGGGGTAGAGAAATGGTAGGGGTCTTCAGCTTTTGGCCAGGGGGACCTTGGTGATGTACTAAAAAGGGACAGAAGGATTTGTCTGAGTTCTTGGGACCCCCCCCCCTGCCCTGCCCCCAAGGCTTGGCTGAAGCACAAGGGGCCCTTTTGTGGGGCCTAATCTCAAAGCGCTGAGGCTTTAGCGACCTTCAGGGATGAAAGCGCCAGGAGCTGGCGGCTGGGAGGTGGTGTGGGGGCAGCCCCACTAATCCCTGCGCTTTCGCCAAACAAAGCTGCCAGGAGGGGCTGGCTCCCAGCAGATGATCCAGAGAACCAATTCCTAGAGCCTAACCCACTCTGACAGCCCGAAAGGAGAGGCTCACTGCCTGCCCAGTGGCCCCAGTTCAACCATAAGGGCTGGAGGAGGCCTGGCCCAGGACCTTCAGCACTTCCTCCCGGCCACATAAGGACACCTCTCCCTGTCCATGAGGCTGTGTTTTATTACATCTTTTCTCTCCATGTTCAGCCCATGAGTGTGCTAGTTCCTCAGCCCCAAACATTTCAGGTGTGATACCCTCATCCCCCAACACCTTGGTTTTTCACTTGAAGCCCCCAAATTCCCCAATATGTCAAATCCTCTTCTCCCCTCCAATATCCCAATCCCCAGTATTCCAAACCCAAATCCTTAATTCCCAATCTTCTGTCTCCTAATTTTTCACCCTCTGTCACCATTCCTAGACTCCTAAGTCCTCAGCTTCAAAATATCCACTCTCCAGATTCTTAGCCCCAAATCCTTAACTCACCTGCCTCCCAGTCTCCCAGCCCTCCAGCTCTCAGCACCCAGCCCCCCAACCTCCAGCGTCCATGAACATCAGCTTCTGTGTTCCCAGCTCTTCCCCTCCCAGTCTGACCTGATACGCCTACTGGCTATCTCTGCCCCTTTCCATTCCACCTGACCAGGCTGCCCGGCACCCCTTGTGCCCAGACCTATACCCAGCTTGGCTATGGAGAAGACTGAGGAGGATAATAATTCTGACTCAACCCTGAGTAAAACTGAACCTTCCACCAGATAATCCTTCCAGCTGCCATCACCCTGAAAGCCTGATGCTCCATCCCAGTCTCACAGGTGAGTACATCCTTATAGACAGAGGAAGTCAGTGGACCCTGCTGGGCTCAGTGATCTGAGAAAAGCAGCCCGGAGGGTAGCTTCCTCAGAGAGGGGGGCCAGCAGGGATGAGGAGACCCCCTAATGCAGAAATCTCCACCAGACCCAGAGAGAACAAGTTGCCAGGTAGGGTAACCCAGGCCAGCAGAGGCCACCGAGGAGCCAGGATGGCTTTGGGGCTCCCAGGGAAGAGGCTGGGCAGGGCAAGAGGGTTAGATTCCCAGGAAAGGGGTGGGGGCCAATCTAGCCCAGAGCATTTTCCCACCATAGACTCTGCTGCCTCCCGTTCCACTAATCTGATTACGATATTTACCAACCTCCCATGGCCTGCTTGGGGGAGAAAGGGGTGTGACACGGAGGAGCTCAGTTCCAGTTCCCAGCATAATGGGAGGCCCAGAAAGGTGCTTATGGGCCCTGAAATGACTGCACCAGGCTGTCCCTCCTGCCTGCTCCAGGTCTCAGGGCTATCTGAAAGACACCTGTCTGCCCTACCTCCTTCTGTCTCCAGGTGCCTAGGCCATCTCCAAGCCCCTTCTGAGCCTCTCATCCTGTCCCATCCCAGAGCCATAATTGTGATATTATTCCAGTCTGGAATAGTGCCTTCATTCCTAAGGATAAAAACTTTAATGAGCTTTTAGGCACTGAGGACAAAGATAATGGTGGTGCAGGCCCCAAGGAGCTACTCCACCTAGTTAAGGTCAATGTCAGACACACTTGCTTTTGACTTCACACTCAGATTCAGACCCTCCTCTCTGTGTGCATGTGAGGTGGAGGGGGAACTGGGGAAGGGGCACTACAGCATCTGTCAGATTTCATTGAGAAAAGAACAAAACAAACCTTTCTCTCTCTCTCACCTGTGCACACACATGCATACACCATTTATTAATATGTTATAGACACAATCACACTGTCACATGGGGAAGGCCCACGACACTCAGCTCTCTCCCTCTCCTAGGTCCATTTAGCACCAGACAGGCCTGTTTGCCATGGCCTGGCTCCCTTCCCCGGCTGGTGTAGGCATGAGAATCCAGTGGAGGCAGGACACTGCCTACAGATGAGAAGGGAGCACTCTTACTCACCTCCCCCAGTGGGATCACTTAAGAGGCAGAATACCAGTCTCCTTGAGGGTTGAGGACGGTGGAGGTGGCCCTCCTCAGAAGAACAACAGCACCTCTTCCACCTCCCTTTCCTTCAGAGCCTAATGCTCCAAGTGCATACATCTCTTGCAAGCCTTCAAATAGAGTTGTTTTAGAAAACAAGTAAGATGTTTTACTTTTTGATATTTTCTAAAGATTTTATTCATTATTTTTAAAGAGAAGGGCAAAGAGAGTGGAAGAAAGGGAGAGAAACATCAATGCATAGTTGCCTTTCACCTGCCTCCAGCTATAGACCTGGTTGGAGACCTGGCTTGCTACCTGGGGTATATGCCCTGGCTGGGAATCGAACCAGAGACTTTTAGGTTCGCAGGCCGGTGAAGAGGGTTTTTCTTTTTTCTTTTTTCTTTTTGTTTGTTTTTTAAGTTATCAACTCAAGTGCAGACTGGGAAAAACCTCACCCTCTCCTAAGGCCCCTCTAGGTTCCCACCCTCAGTGTACGCAACATTCTGTAGGTTACTGCAGCTATGGATAATTGCAGGTACTGGTTAACGCCAGCCATGGCATCCCAGAATAGAGAGAAAGGATCGGACGCCCCCTGCTGTCTGTCCTTCAGAACTGCACCACTCTCCCTGGTGCTGCAGCCCAGATCCTTATGTAATCCTCAATCACACAAGGCCTCCTCTTCCCCACCTTCGTATGCCCTTGGTTGGGTCAGACAACTTATTCTGCCTCAGGGTCCCAATTCCAGTTCCCCACTAGCAGCTGAGTGGAGAAGGGGATGGCCTAGCTAGGGTAGTTGTAGGTTTGATGGAGTTTCACAGGCTGAATCTTGGCTTTCTGGCCTGCAAGGAGCTGAGTAGGAGAGACTAACACAGAAAATTGGCTAAGAAAATGGACCAGGGGAGAGAAATTTAATGGGGAGGGGAGAGGAGACAGATCCAAGGGGCACAGGTGAGAGGACATAGTAAACAGTACAGGTGAGGTGGACACAGATGATGGGGAGAAGAGAGAGATGCACAGGGGAGGATCCAGGTGAACTAGGGGACAGCAAAGGGAGCAAGGAGAGTGCAGAGTGAACGGAGGATACCAAGGGGCTCCTAAGCAGGAGTCGGTGTCCCCTGCTGCCTGCCATCCACTGATGCACATCCAGACCTGAGAGTCCAGCCAGCCCTGTGACTGATGGCCAGGCTCCTGCTGGGGCACTGAGGGCAGGCACTCAGCAGAAGCAAACAGCTTGGACTTCTGTGGCCTCTGGTCTATGGGACATAGTGGGGGCAGTGGGCAGAACAGATTGAGTTTAGTGCTACGGTCAGAGGCCCAGACCTGGGGGTGGGAGGTGCTGTGGTTGTCAGCCAAGCCTTGGGCTCCTTTCCTCTGCACTCCTCAAGAATTTATCTGGCTCAGGGGTTCTCTCTCAGCTGGCCCAGCCTCTCTCTCTCTCTCCTATTGTGAAGCCGGTCCTATCCTGCTGGGCTGGAGTCCAGAGTTCTCAGGCTTCTAGACTCTCCAGGGCAGGACAGAGCCCTGCATTCCAATCCCTCCATGGTCCACCCCACACAGACAGCCAGGACCAAGGAAAGGGCAAGCTCGCATTTGCTTTTAGCCTCACCTTCCTTCACCCTCTTGGGTGAATTCATGATTTCTGTCTCCCAAAGCACTCTCCTGTGCTTTGAAGAAGAAAGAAAAGCTGGCTTCATCATCTTCCTTGCTCAGCAAGGGCCTTTCGTAGGGAAGCATGGAGGCAGGCTGCAATGAGCAGTGTGTGACCCTCCCATGGTCACTCAGCAGACAAGGTAGGCTAGGACCTGGGTGTCTTGCACTCACCCAGGGCTCTGCCTACCCTATCACTCCTGTCTCTCCAGTGTCCATCCATCTGCCCTACCCTGCCCCCAGCCTTTTAGAACTTTTTCACACAAACATACAGATGCCAGAAGATCTGTGGCCATGTGGAGGCATGAGGACCTAGGTAAGAAATCTTGAGATGCACCTTCTGTCTCCAAATCCTGTAAGGTTGTCTTGGTTGTGGGGCAAGTGCCCCTAAAGGGTCTCAGGGCCCTAGTACCAAAAAAGACCCATTAGGACTCCAAGTGAGGAAGTACTGAACAATGAGACAGTGTGGCCTGGAAGGTGCTGAGCTTCCTGTGCCTAAGAGTTCAAGAAGAGGCTGGAGAAGAAGGCCGGATGTGGTATTCCTAAGAGGACCCTTCCAGATCTGGAGTCCCAGGCTACCCCCAAATAAGGATGAGGAAATTCACCCACCTCAGACTAATCCCTTACTCCCTGCTCCTCTTTCTCCCCAGACACATGGTCAGAAGCCAGGGTCTGATTGGTCTCTCTTCCCCCAACTTTCCTTCCCCCAACCCCATGTTTCCAAAAGGAGCCTGGCTTTTGGGTTTAAAGATGACCCAGACCAACATCACACCCCCTCCCCATCAGCCCCTCCTCCCCAGGCCTCTTGCTGTGCCTGGCTGAGCCAGGATGGAGGCGCCAAGGGACTGAGGAGGGGGCTCATCAGCAATTGCAGCGCTGCTAATAGACCATCAGCGGCCACATCCTATTACCATGCCGCCCCTCCTCAGCCCCCCAGCCTGGCTGGCCTGCCTGCGCCTCTCGCTTCTCCTCTCCTCAGCCCCGGGGACCAGGCATCAGATTGGAGTCAAGATTCCGAGAGTGTCATTTGCCGCTGTTGATGGTGCTGATAATAGGGACAGGCTGGCGGGCGGGACGCGGCGGCACAGAGGCGGATTCTCTATTAAGGCTTCCCCCTCAGCGCAGCAGCAGGCGGAAGGGAGGCCAGAGCTGGCACCAGGCAGGCACGCGGGCGAGGCCCTGGGAGTTCCATGACATGCGGCTTGCCCCTGCGGCCTTCTGCTGCGTTAGTGCAGGCCGGGCTCTGCTAGAGAGCTGGAGTGCAGGTAGTGATGGGGTCAGAGGATGCCATATCCCAGGGGTGCAGAGGTGGAGGACGAATGAGGAGTCCTAGCTCATCCCTTTGTCACACTGTGCCATGCCAAGAGTCTGCCTGTTTCCATCCTAGTTCACTGTTGCCAAACAGAAAGGGAAGACCTTGCTCTCCTACCTGCTTTCAGAGCAGAGCCCTACAGAAGGCCAGGGACACTCATCCCCTGCCCCCAGAAACCTGGCGCAGCCTCCCCTTGGCAGGCACAAGTCCTGCCAGCAGTTTGGCCAGGGGACATTCTTAGGGCAGGACTTCACTGCCCCTGCACCTCTTCCAGGACCACCATCACCACTGCCATCCTTCAGCTCTGTTGTCACCACCTTCACTGCTCAGACCCCATCCATTTCCAGCGTCCAGAGCATACAGCACTCACTGTGTCCAGCTCCATTCACATCACTACTCAGCAAGTGGGCAAGAGCACAGGCTCTGGAGCACCTCCAACTCCTACCCTCTATGGCGACCCCTCTGTGCCTGAGTTTCATCTTTAAAATGGGGATAATCGTATCTACCTTAAAAGGTTAAAAATTATTAAACAAGCCCTAGCTGGTGGCACAGTGGATAAGGTGCCGGCCTGCAAACCCAAAGGTTGCTGGTTCGATCCCCAGCCAGGGCACATAACCAGGGTGCAAGCCAGGTCTCCAGCCAGGTCTGTGGCTGGAGGCAGGTGAAAGGCAACCATACATTGATGTCTCTCTCCCTCTCTGCCTGTCTCCTTACCCCTCTCTCTAGAGACAATAAACAAAATCTTTTTAAAAATTATTAAACAAGTTACTACATATAAAGTGCTTAGATAGTGCAGGGCATGCAGTCAGTACTCCATAAACTATACCCTTGCTATTATAATCCCTACTCTCACCAGCATCAACTTTCTCACCAGCAGCTCCAACCTCATCACCACCACCTCCACTACCTTCCTTAACAGTAATAGCCACTATCCCTTATGAAGGATTCACCATGTGCCAGCAACTTTTCTAAGCACTTTGCATATATGAACTCACTGGATCCCTATGACAACTTAGGAGGTAGGCACTGTTATCATCCCTGCTTTACAGATGAGGAAGCAGAGGCGCAGAAAAGTTAAATAACTGACCTAAGTCATGAAGCTACCAAGTGGCAGAACCAGGAGTCAAGCCCAGGCCAAATTCCTCTTTGCCTACAGTATTGCCATCTTTTGAATATGGCCATTGTTTCCTCCATCCCCTCCATCATTATCAACACCCCAGCTTTCCCCCACCTCCCTTAACATATTAGCACCACCATCGCCTCCGTGGCTTCCTTCATCTTCAAGGTCACCACCCTCATCATACCAATCTCAATCACCATCAGGTTCTCAGCACTGTTACTCACAGCCTGTGCAGAACAGATTCTTGCTTCTGTCCTCTCTAGGTCCTGTGCTCTGAGAGGTGTGAATGTTCCCTGTGATACAGGCCTGTTAATGTGGCCAGACCTGGAAAGAACAGACAGAGAAATTTAAATTGCTACAAAGCTATTCAGGTGCCAGCTAGAATTTAAGGTCGGCTGGAGCCTGCAAGATGTGCTTTGCAAAGCTGACTTCTCAGTTCCCCAGGAAGCCCAGTATGGTTTAACATCCTTTTAACATTCCCAGAGCTTCTGATGTGGAAAGACACCTGCTACCTCACAAATAGCTGAAGTGAGAACAGATTTGTCAACACAGATACACTCCCCTCATTTGGCTACTAAGAAGCCTACACACACACACACACACACACACACACACACACACACACACCCATTTCACAGCCAACACCAATGAATAAATGGACAGATGAGCTCTAGCTGGGGCTGGAAGGGGAGGAAGGATCTTACTGACAATGGAACCGAGACAGCCTTGCTCTTCAGCCACCCACAGGTTCCCTCTTGTCCTTTACAAGTAAAAACTAGTCTGTGGTTTTTCCAGGGCCCATCACAACTTGCCACTCCCATCACTGTTTGCAAAGCCCATTACCATGTGTAGAGCTGGTCCCTATATACAAGGCTTATCATTGTTTGCTGATTCTATCATTGTTTGCAGAGCACTTCCCATCACTAGTTTCTGAGCCTGTCACTGTTACAGATCCGTCATCATTTGAAGAATATGTTGCTATTTCCAGAGCCCAAAACTTCACAAAGTCCCTCTCTTATCTGCAGAAACAAACCTCACATTTGGATCCAACAACGGCTACAGAGCCAGGATCAAGGCTGAGTACATTGAGGGTGTTCAAGTAGCTCTTACTGTACATTCCTCCCAAGCATAGAAATGGTGAAAGACAGGGGGGAAATGGAACTGGGAGAAAGGAAGAATGAAAGAGAGAAAGAAGGAAGGAAGGAAGAAAGGAAGGAAAGAAAGAGGGAGGAAGGAAGAAGGAAGGAAGGAAGGTAGAGAGGGAGGGAGGAAGGAAGAAAGGAGGGAAGGAAAGAAGAAGGAAGGAAGGAAGAAGGGAGGAAAGAAGGAAGGAGAAAAAGAAAGGAAGGAAGGAAGAGGGAGGGAGGGAGGAAGGAAGGAAGAAAAGAAAGAAAGAAAGAAAGAAAGAAAGAAAGAAAGAAAGAAAGAAAGAAAGAAAGAAAGAAAGAAGGAAGGAAGGAAGGAAGGAGGAAGCGGGGAAGGGAAGGAGGATGGAAGGAAGGAAGGAAGAAAAGGAACAACAGACAGAGAAATCTGTATTCATTCAACAAAACTTCTGTGGGCCTAGGCCTCCGTTGGGCTCTACAAACAAATAACAGAAAATGCAGTAAAAATGACTTCCAGTGCTTGGGTCAGGCTCAGTATAAGGTGTTTTACAGTTAGGGTCTCATTTCATCTTCACCACAATCCAGGGAAATAGATATTGATATCCTGTCCCCAATTTTATAGATGAGGAGGATATCCCTAGCTGGGAGAGATTATTTTTTAAATTACTTATTATCATAGAGCTTGTTAAGAGTGGCTCCAGACCTTGAACCTGGGTTTCTTTGGCCCCAAACCCATTTCTATTGCTTCTCATGGGGTGATAATGGAGGAGAATGGAAGTGAGAAGGTACAGAGAGTTTGGCTCCCTGTTCAAGTAGAGACAAAGCCCTAACCTGGAAACTTTCTAAGCCCTTGAAAGGTTTCAGAGTGCTTCTGGCCTGACCCAGACTGAGCCCAAGGCTCTGGGGGATAAAGCCCATCAGAGGGGACACTGAGCATCCAGGACACCTTGTCTCCCAGCCTCAGGACAGGCCAGCTTCCCCTCTCCATTCAGCTCTGTGCTTCTGTGTCCTTTGAACATGAACATAAAGACCTTAAGAGTCTATGTAAGGCTTATCCAGGGTGAAAGATAAGCCTGGAGACAGAGACAGAATCAGAGACAAACACAAGACAGAGACAGAGTCTTAGAGACAGACGAAGAGAGAGTCAGACAGATTTACAGGCCAATGGAAAGACAGAGTCAGATATGGAGAGAGAGAGAGAGAGAAAGAGAGAGAGAGAGAGACCAGGGACTGGGAGGTGAAAGAGGGCTGAGTCAACCGTCAGGAGAAGTACCTGTTCAGGCCCAACTCAAAGGGTCAACAGTATCTGGTAAAGGTTGAGGAGGCTCTTACTGAAGGGGCAAAAGAGCCTTTCACAGGATGCCCGAACCCTCTGCTGGGCAACTTCCTTTCCTAGGTAAGAATGTGCACACAGCCCAAGTCCTTGGTTTAAGCTCATCTCTGTCCCTCTTTACCCACCTTGGGGGTGATACAAGAGATTGCTGCCTTAAATTCAAGCAGGTTCTGGGCCTAGAATTTGGTAGATATTGAATGCCTTCCCTGGTCTTCACACTTTAGCCCTCTCCTCAATCACCAGGTTCCCCAAAGCACCCTAAATAGGAAGCAATTTGCATAAAACAGCACATTTGCTGTGCAAACCTGGCAGGGTCTTCAGGCCCTCATCCCTTCTAGTCAGTCACCCTTGCATCCTCACCCTGGAACTCCTCTGATTCCCACTTCCATGTCTTGCCCCACTGCACTAGTTAAGATCATTGGATGACTTTCTTGAGAAGGTCCCTGCTGCTTTCCATCTGTGTCATTAGTACAAAGTAAACGGGAGATGCTTGGGGTCCCAACACACAGTAGGTGCCAACAGTTGCTGTGTTGCTCTAGGCAGGAACTCCTTGTTCCAAGAGCCAGTGCAAAACATGTCCAAACTAGAGAAGAGCAGGTTGGACTTTGTTCACTTGGCCAGAGAAGGGGAAGGAAGAAGCAAGGAGGGCTCAGGCAGTCCTGGAGTCACTTCAATCTGTACCCTGCCTACCCCCTTCCCCAGCCTCAGATGGGCTGTGGGCTTCTCTCTCCAGGAAGGTAATAGCTTCTGGCCTGAACCAACTGAGCCACAGAGCCACTTCAGATTGACCTCTCCTCTCCCCACCCACCCCTCATACACATATTCTTGGGGGCTGGAGTGTTGGGACAGTGGGGGTGGGGGTTCAGACTCCCCTCCCCTCAGGGCAGGCTGCCCAGCCCCTCTGTGCTCTCCAACGGAGGTAATGAAGTTGAATAGGGAAGGGGAAAACTGTAGGAGCTCCCAAGTCACCCTTCTCCCCAGCTTCCCTCCTTTGGGGGAAGGAGTGTCAAGATATCATTGGCTATTTGGATTCTTTCTGCAGCCTGCCTTTTCTGGACTAATAGTAATGGTAACAATAATCTCAATTCCTACAGCTTGAGCATCTCCTATCTGCTAGGCACTCTGCTATGTTCTTCATTTCCTTTGTATAGATCCCATGAGGAAGGTTGCATTTTTATCCCCATTTTAAAGGTGAGGCTTAAGGTATATTAAGGCTAAGTACCTTGTCTAAGGACACACATCTATTAAGTGGGGCAGCAGGATTTGAACCAGGGCAGGCTATGGGAAAGAAGGGCCCATCCCAGCTAAAGACAGCTGAGATCTAGCTGAGCCCCAACCTGGAGGCCCTCTGGGAGGGGTGGGGGGCTTTTTTCCATTCTCATTCCCTCTGGTCCTGCAGGCCTCCCCCTTTACTCCGCAGAGGAGAGCTTCTGTCTAGCAGGCCCCTCCTCACAGCCTGACTGCTGATTGTGACCAAGCTCTCCCTGCAGCCAACTAATCACATCTGCCCCAGTGGCAGCCAGAGAACCCCACCTGGGTGGGAAATCAGTCCTGACTGCCCTATGGTGGCCAGGCACCTTGATATAGGCAGGCAAGGGACCAGGCCAAATGGCACATTCCATCCAGTGGGCCAGAGACACCCAGGAGAACTTGAATGTCTGTCTCCTCCAGTTTCTTCCCAAGGGACTCAAGACCAGCAAGATTGGAGCAGGAAGGCCAATGAGGAAACCAGGCTCAGTCAGGGTCAGGACAGGGAGGAGGAATATCCTCCTATTACTCCTCACATTGACCAGGTCCAGGGGTCAGCCCAGACCATCGCAAGCCCAGATTCTGAAGATAACTCTCCCTTACACACTATTCCCAATGACAGCAGTGGTGGGTGTGATGGACACACAGTCACACATGAACACATGGCACAGGGGCTGGGGGCAACAGCCAGTGTCCTGCTTGCTAAAGACTCATTAACTCTGACCCCCCTTCCCCATGGATGGAGTCAGCCACAGGGTCACTCTCTCACTGCCTAGGGCATAGGACGGGGTGCCCTCCATGACCCAACAATAGCTCTCTGCCACCCTGGCAGCAGCTGTGTGGACTGAGGAGGTGACTCCATTTAGTGTCCACTGTCCATGCAAAGGATTGGTTTCGCTCAAAGGCTTGGCCTTCATGTGACATGCATGTGTAAAGAGAGTGTGTGTCCATGGTCATTTTGCGTGTCCAGGATGAGTGCCTATCTATGGTTGGTGTTCATCCAGTCATTGTGTGGCTGTGATGTTTGTGTGAAGGGTGCAAGGCTAGGAATATGCATACCAATGACCACATATACACACTGTCCAAAATCATATATATTGCCATAGACATACACAAAGACTGTGGGCATGCACTGAGCATGAAATATATGTTCCCCGGACACACACTGATCACATACACTGAACATTTTATAGAGGAAAAGAGGCCATGAGGCTTTCCTGACATTCTGACTTAGGTTGGCTTGTAGCTGGATTCCATGCCCTTTCCATGGTTAGATAAGTGGAAACTGCCATTCCCTCTCCCCAACCTCCTCCCTGACTGCCCCTCAGAAAAGCAGCAGGCCCAGAGGACCAGGTGATGACAGTCTGTGAACCCCCCAGCCCAGGTCAGAGTCACCAGGGACACTCAGCCTATTTGCCAACCCAGGGCCCTGCCTCAGTTCCTCCCACCCGCCCTGAGAAGGTCCCTGACATGGAAGCCCAAGATTAGGCCCAGACTCCAGGGATCTGGGCCATCCTGACAAGCTCGCACTCAAAAACACATATACACTCACAGACACCACAACTTGTCTTCGGGGTCCTTCCAGGGGAGAAGGCAGGGAGATCGATGAGAGAGCACAGGTGGGGCTTGATCCTGACCACATGTCTGCCATTGTGACGCCAACAGTGTCCTAAGTCCACGGGGGTTTCTGCTGAGGTGGCAGGGACACCATATTTGTACACACTGTCTGCAAGCGTGTGTGCCTACTCCTGTGACTGTGAGCCGGTTTCCTGAGTGTGTGAGCAATCATGGGCTGGTTTATATGTAATGCTGATCCTGTGTGTATGTGTACATACATGTCTCCCTGTGTGTGTGCGTGTTTTCAGGTGTTTTCTTGGCATGGGAGGGTGATGGTGAGCCTGTGTGTTTTATGTGTTTGTGTGTGTGTGTGTGTGTGTTATTGGCTTGCGTACCTGGGTTATTTGTGGGCGCTGGCGTGTAATTCTTTGGCCGTGCGGGTGTGCCTGGAAAAGGGTGGCTGTGATGTCTCGGCGGCCTTGCGCCCCACCTTTGGCTTCCCTCCCAGCCCGACAGTCCTCCATTCCCCCAGCTGAGCGCCTCGCAGGCCGGCCGCCCAAGGAGTCCCCGCCCCCTCCGTCTGAGTAAACTTTTCCCAAATCCCGGAGCCGCTTAGGGCGCAGCCGCCCCCGCGGCCTAATCCGCGCCCCCCGCGGATCTGCATAATCGGGTTAGCGGCCGCACTCCCTCCCGCTCCCGCCGCCGCCGCCGCCGCGCGCGATTCTCTCGCTGTCACTTAGGGAGGCTCAGCGCGATTTGCGACCTAATCCCCCGGGATCGCTCGGCGGCCGCTCCCCGAGGGGCCGCCAGATTGTTCCCTTCATAATTGATTGACTCTATTTGCCGGATTGGGACTTCAAAGCGCCGGCGGCGCGGGGGCGCCTGGGAAGGAGCGGGGCCCGGGGTGGGTCGCGGGTGCCTTCCACCCGGCAGCCCTGTCCTGGGGCACTGGAGGCTGGAGCAGGAAATTCGCCAGTGATGATGATGGTGAAGATGACGAAGATGACCCTGAAGGTGTTGATCCACCACCTCCATTATTGACGCGGTTTGGGCCAGGCACGGTGCTCAGCGCTTGCTGAGTCTATGTTTTAAACCCCCTCACAACCTTATCGCCCGCAGTGTTGTTAGTGTCCCCATTCTACAGGTAAGAAAACCTTTCCAAGGGATTTCTTCTCCCAACACCACCTACAGGCCCAGTGCTGTTTAGGGTTCTGGGGACCCAGCTGTGAGCCAGACTGACCCTGTCTGTGCCTCTTGGAACTTGATTCTCATGAAAGAGGCAGTTGGGCACATAAGAAACAAGAAATACAACAACAGAAAATAAGGTAAAGTCATGTAGTAGTGACTAGGGGCTGCAGAGGGTAAGCTCAGCTGAGCGGTTCTTCTTAAGGAAAGGGGCGTTTAGCTGAAGAGTGAATGCTACGGAGGAACCTGCTGCACCAGGAGAACTGGCCGACAGGCACCAGGGCAGGGGTGAAGGCAGGGGCAGTGGGTAGGCTCCCAGGCAAGGGCACACAATTAATAAGAAGGAAAGCTAGAGTGAAACATGGGGCTGACTGACTTCAAAGCCCAGAAGCACATTTCCTTTGCCACCTGCCCAACCTCGACACAGGCTGAGCCCTAAACAGAAATGTCCAGACAGACCCACTGGCGCAGGCACCTGTCCAGCTCCACACAGCCCACCCCACTGCTGCCTACGCTAGTCCCTATGTGGCTCCATAACCCACTGATGAGGAACCGCCTTACTGGGCAGCCCTGCACCCAGAGCCTTCCCCATGCTAGGGCCCCCTGCCTCTCTCACTCCTGAGGAGGCAGGGACAGGGCAGGGGGAGAGCTGGAGGGGTCCCACACCTCCCCCAGCCATAACCAAGCTCCCAGGAATCCCTGGCCCAGACTCTGGAATCCCCAGAAATGCTTAATTAATTCTTGATTACTCACTGTCTCTGCAGCTGCCATTAACCATCTCCCCAGCCTGGGCCCAGTTAGGCCACATAATTAAATTAGCGCTAGGAGAACACTTCCAGGCAGGAGCAGGCTTACTCCTGCTGGGCCTCTTAGAAGTTCTGGGGGCTGATGGGGAAAGGCTCAGAGACGCCAAGGGGAGCATCAGGGGTCACACAGAAGGGCTAGAACTTGCTCAAGAATAACCCCCTGAAATTTGTTCTGGCCCCCCTCCTTCCACCTCTCTTGAGACCTCTACTCTCAACACATATTTTAAATGTTAAATATCTAAAGTTGACAAGAGATTTGCTGCTGTCCTTAATTAAATTTATGCTGATTCACTGAGCTCTTAGAGGGATGGATTTGGGATAGGGGAGGGAGGCCAGGGTTTCTGTCGGGTAGCAAACAGGAGACAAGGGGTCTGCAGCAGTGGAGGCATTTCCCACCTTCAGGATCAAAGGCCAAGGCAGAGGGAGATGGGGTAGCAGAGTGGTGGCAAGGGAGAGCAAAAGAGTACCCAGGCTCTGTCCATAGGAGCTCCCTTGGGGGAAGTTAGGGAGTCACTTTCTCTTCAGAAAAGGAACTAGCGAAAATAGCTTAAAAGACAGCCTGAGGTGGAAGTATGTGCAGCATAAGCCAAAGCAAAAGAGAATTTGAGTCTATACGAAGTGAGGATGGCCTCACTGAAGTCTCCATATCCCATGAGCCAAGCCTCCCTCCCTGCATCCTTCCCTCCCTCAATCCTAGGAGATGCTGGTTGACAGCCCCCCTCCCCCCAAACCCAGCTTCTTGTCACTTCAGAAAATCAGAAATAAGCCTCAGTGATTAGAGGGAGATGAGAGGATGGGGCTTAGAGGCCCAGGCTCAGGGAGGTGTTAAGAGGCAGTGGGACTCAGAGTATTAGGGGGGCAGAGCTAATAGCTTCTCTGGGTGCCCCTCCCCCAGGACTGTAGAACCTGGGGAGGAGGAAAAGGAGAGGGATGAGATGTGGGGAAGAGAACAGAAAGATGCTGTGGAAGGGGGGAAGGAAACAGGAATAAAAGGAGTGAAACAGAGACAGCATGAGAAAGAATGGAATTGAGGAAGAGAAAAGTAAGACATGGAGGTAAATGAGAGGGGAAGGGAGAAAGTAAGTGAGGAAAAAGAGAACCACAAATTAAATAATTAGATATCATTTTCCCTATTTGGTTGAAAAAAAATATGTTAAGGATAAGCTCTGGCTGGTGATTCAGTGGATAAGGTGCTGGCCTGCGAACTCAAAGGTTGCTGGTTCGATTCCCAGCCAGGGCACATAACCAGGTTGCAAGCCAGGACTCCAGCCAGGTCCACAGCTGGGAGCAGGTGAAAGGCAACCATACATTGATGTCTCTCTCTCTCTCTCTCTCTCTCTCTCTCTGCCTCTCTCCCTTCCCCTCTCTCTAAAAATAATAAGTCAAAAATTTTTTAATTAAAAATAAAGATAATACCCAGTGTTGTTGAGAGTAGGAGAAATGAAGATTTAGGGGGACAAACTGGCACCAACTTGGAGGTCTGGAGTAAAGGGCATTTTGGCAATAATTATCAAAATTTTAAATATGCATTCCCAAACAATTATTCTAGGCATCTGTCCTCAGTAACATTGGCCTCTGTGCACAATGATGTGAGGACAGATGGTCACTGCAATGATGATTGTCACTTCCAAACATTGGAAACAACTCAATGTCCATCAAGACTGACTAAATGCAGTGTGCTGCAGCCACGCTGTGAGATACTATGTACCCAGGAAGGAGGAAATGGGTAGGTCTGTGTGTGCTGACTTGGAAAGATGCAGCTGATATATTGTTCAATGAATAAGGTAGGTCATTAAACAGTATGAATAGGGTCCCTATTTGAAATGTTAAAAAAAAAAAATGTGGAGCATGTGTAAATGTATAGAATAAAATGTCTGGAAAGAAGGAGAACTCCAATTACTGTCGTTGGGATCAAGGGGTGAGGTTGGGGGATTTAGCTTTTCTCTTTGTATTTTGCATTATGTTTTTACAATGAGTTTTTTCCAAATCGTGTATTACTATATATATTTAAGAATAATAATTTTTAAAGAGGGATGAGAAAGGAACAGAGAGGGCAGGAAAGAAGAGTAAGAAGGAAGGAAAGAAGGAAAGAGGTGGGGAGCAGACTGGCTGGGGTAGGAGTGGTGCATGGTAGGGGGTGTTGACCCATAGGAAAGAGGGGGTTCCCGCCCAGGCAGTGCCCCAGATTGCTCAAGCACATTTCTTACCCCTGTCCCCATCACAGAAAATCTGGCTGAGGCCTGTGCAATCGAAGGCTAATTGGGTTTTAGGTTTGTTAATGCTTCTGCTCTGAGGACAGCCACTGGATCTGGATAAATGACTCCCTATGGGTCTCCAGAGGGAGGGAAGAGACACCAGGAGGAAGAGGCTTGGGGATGATGAGCAGGAATGGGGTTTTTAGCTCATTCCACTGTGCACGGGCAGGCTGAGGAGTCCTTGGACTTGGCAGGGAAGTGGAAAGGAGAGACTGGTTCCGGGAAGTTGTGGGGACAAGCCCTAGTGGGGGCAGGGAGGTCATCAAGGAGGCCGGGACTGGTGACCCCCACCCAAACCCTACAGACTGCAGGGTGCAGGTCATGTCTCTAAAAGGGGTGAGGAGGTAAGTTGGGCAACCAGGGATAGGTAATTGGGGTGTAGGAGGGAGTCACCAGGGCCTCTGCCCACACTCAGGAGCAGATTGTTTGGCTCACACAGGGATGGGATCCCTTTCAGAACTACTTCCTGGGCTGAGCTGAAGTGGACTCTATGGCCCAGGCCCTTCACACACACTGGAGCATCCTCACCTCCAATCTCAGGTCTCAGCCCTACCTCCCAAATCCCTCACCACTGAGTCCAGCTAGCAGCCATCCAGGAAGGAGGCAGCTTGCCCCCAGGCTGGGGTCTCTGAGTCTCCCCATTCTCTAACCAGTGGGCCTTGCTGGCTTCTGATTATCGAAGTTCATGGAGTCTCCATGACTCTTGCATAAATGTGTTGGCAGCAGGGACTAAGTCACAGGAAGAATGGTCTCTACAGAGAACAGATGATGCCTAAGGAGGCGCCAAGAAAGGGAGTTGGGCCCAGGCAATGAAGGAGGGGAGAGGGAGGCTCTCTGAGGACATAAAAAGGTTTTATTTGTAGAGTTGCTGCTTGGAGGAGTTCAGCATGCTATAGGAGCTGGAAATTTGGAGGAACCCATGGCAAGGCCCTTCCATGGGTAATCCCCACCCTCCATAATCCCCTTCTCTTCTCCAGGGGTCAGAAATACAGGATGTGCTTTTAAAGGATCAGCTGCACATTTGTTTTTTTCTCCTCCTCCTCCTCCTCCTCAGGCCTGACTCGGGGACTCGGGCCCCTGTGACAAGGCAGGGAAACATTTAATGAGTTTGTATTCCCTGAGAGCAGAGTGACTGACAGCCGCCCCGGGGGCCACCACTCTTCCTGTCCTAGAAGAGGATGCAGCAGCTGCTGGGCTCTGTGTGCAGAGTACACGCCTGTGCCCACCCCCCTCCATGTACGCACACCTGGGGCTGGGCTGGGGAGGGACTGGCCTGAAATACCCTTCCTCTGAACAGAAGCCACTGCAAGTGGTCCAGGAATGGGGAAGGGCTTGGGGGACCGCTGTCCTTTCTGGGGGTACCTCTAGCCACAATCTTCAACCCTCCACCTGCTCTCCCTAGGTCACCCTTCATACACTCAGCTTGGGTCAGGATGGTGGGAGGGAGGCCTGAGGCTGCCCACAGTGGGGTTTGAAGGAATCGGGGGGCATGGTCGATGTGGAGGCCTGAGTCTGCATGGGTAATGAGGCCAGGGACTGGCTTGTCAATAGCATTTAAGTACTTTTCTCCCATTTTCAGGCCAGACTGAATTATTTATTCGTTTCTGGTCAATTGCTGGTAATGTCATTAGCGTTTGTCTATCAAAGATAGGGAACAGAGTAGGAGTGGTCCCCTTCAACTGACCCCCGAATCCCAAACTGACTCTCAGGGGTCAAGCTGTCCAGTTTCCTGCCCCTGCTTTCAAGTTACCCCAGGACCAGAATTTCTCCAGCCCTGCATCTAGAAGGTTGTCTCTCCCAGTGTGCCACAGCTTTAAGCCCAATGGATGGAAGGAGCCATGTAGTGGGTCTTTCCTGTTCCCCTCATACACCCCTGGCATTAACTTTAAAACCCAGTCCTCTCACACTTGGGCATCACGCTGCTAGCTGACCCCTTGGACAGTGAGCCAAGCCTGGCAATGGAAGACCTGGATGGATGATAGGGCAGAGCAGGCAACCTAGGTGGGGTTCTGCCTCTTCTCTTGGTCCAGAGCCCAGTCAGCTTCCGCAGACTCAGCTCCTAATATAGGGTTCTTTCTTCTTACTCAGAATGGGGCCCCCAAGCAGTCTGAGTCAGGTAGAACCTTATTCTCTCAGACCAGGCCCATAGGACCAGGGTCCTTCTCTTTCTTCAATCAGCTTCCAAGACAGAATCCGCCTCCTGTTTCTGGTCAGGACCCCAGACTGGGTCTCCAGGGCAGGCCTGTCTCCCTACCTGGCCCACAGCACCACCTGCCTTATACCATTGAAACCAGACAGGCCCTGAGGATTAATCCCCAGGGAAGGAAATGCAGGTCCTTGCCAGGCTGAGCTGGCATGATGAGCTCCCAAATCCAGGTCCTTCGCTGATCAACCTCACCTTCCATCCTTGACCCTGGGGCTTAAAAGAGAAAGTGAAAGGTGAGTCTTCAAGAAATCAGGGTGGGTGTGTGTAGGTGGCTTATTGGGAAGCAGTTGGGGAGCAGGACTAGGTGGAGTGAGAGTTTGACTGCGGTACAGTTGCAGCAGCAGCCTTAACCAAGCCCACCAGAGTCCTGGGATGGCCTTCTGACTTGCCCCGGACTGGGGTAAAAGGGCCAGACCTCTGTCCTCCTACATCAACCAGTCATCCTATGGACTGCCCCTAGGGAAAGAGCATACACCCTGGGAAAAGCAGCTAAGGGCAGTTCCCTGGGGGGGCGGGGGGCGGCACACAACTTGAAAGGTGATCACCAGTAGCCAGTGCTCCAGCAGCTGCAGGAACAAATGCCCTGGTCCTCTAGGAGAGCCTGGGCAGCCCTGCAGCATCCACGGTGGATGTTCAGGGCAACATGGATGGATGGGACACTAGAAGTCTCAGTTCATGGAGGTGGGTAATTAGAAAACTTGGGGTGGGGGCGTTATGCCTAGACAGGGCAGCTTGGGTGTACACAACAGGATAAGAAGACTTAGGGTCCCATGGAGGGCTGGAGCAGTATGGGGGACAAGGCAGAGATGTTTGGGGGATACCAGTGGACCAAAAGTTTATGGGATGGAGTGGGTAGATGGGCCTTTTTTATGCTGTGCCTGCCTGGCCTGGGGCCTGTGGGCTGGGGGTGACCTGGTGGGTTGGGCAGGTCTGAGCAGCCCGAGTGGATGGGAGGGAGACCCCCCAACCCCCGCTGCTGGCTTCTGAGTTGCTAAGCAGGATTAGCCTCCTCTTCCTCTGGAGGAGGGGCTCTGCTCCTGCATCAGCCACCAGCTCTGGCCGGCCCTAATCCCCCTCGCTTTCTAATCCACCCACGACTTTCTTAGGCATTAACGTTGGGCTCTCAGCTCCCTAAGCACTACCCTGAAGATGGGAGTGGAGCTCTGAAGGGAATTAGGCCAGCCTCTGAGGATGGCTCCTCAGACAACCAGAGGGAGCCAAGAACAGCCTCCAGTCTCCCCTTGTCTGCAGCACCCCCTGCCCTACTCAACCCCCAGAAAGGGTCCAGGGTCTCATAGGGATCTCTGCCAGTTAACTGCTAGAGCCAGGTGAGTATGAGAGGGGCAGAGAGGGGCTGAAAAGGAAGAGGATTTCCTAGGGTGGGTGTAGAGTCTAGAGGTGGTGCCAGACAAGACCAGGGTAATTCACAGCTGGACAAAGGCAGAGAGATGGGAGAGTTCAGGACACTCTGCACCATGAGAGACTGGAAGGGTAAACTGAGGCCAGATTGTATAGGGCCTTGAATGCCAGCGGAGGAACCTGGACTTGGGAGAAATAAGGAGGCTCGATGGAAAAGTGGTAGTATTCAGAGCAAGTGCATTAGTGCCTGCAAAGGACTGGTGGGGGCAGGGAAGAGACTGGGGGTGAGAAGGCTTTTGCTATGAAACCGGCAATAAGCCAGGTGACAAGACCCAAAGGGAACATATGCTCAAGGTCACCCAGCACTGACTCCCAGCATGCTGGGCAGCACAACACCTCATGTGGTGGCAGGCACTCCACTGCACCTATGACAGCCTGGACTGGGGGCTCTCCTGGGGAGGTGAGGTATAGTGATAATGCATTAGTTGTTGTGGCTTCTGTTGAAGGTTTTCTAACCATTAAGAACAGATAGCAGCAGACGCAAGACAGGAGTAGCCAGGTGGAAAGGACCTTCACCTGCCCCAGAACACAGCTAGTGACAGCACTGAAACCAGAGAAGTGGAGAGGGCAGAACAACCATTTACAATCCAGGAAGGCCAAGTAGTATAGTGGTTGTAAGTGGGACTGTTGGAGTCTGATGGATTGGTGTTCAAACCCAAGTTTCGCCTGCCTACTTCTAGCTGGGCAACCTCCTTGAGTCCCAGGTCTCTCATTTGTAAATGAGTTAATAATGCCAACTGATAGAACCCCTACAGCGAAGGCTGTATAGGAGAATATCATGCAGTGTCCCAGTGGAAACCAGGATGGGAGTAGGGGGACAGAGCTACTATTGCTGCTGTCCAAGGCCCCTGCGTGGGCAGTCAGAGGGACAGAGGCTAGTTCTCAGCTCTGTATTTCCAAAGCTCTTGGGTGCACCTTCTCAGAAGTGGTAGTAGGCAGCTGAGATCCCCAGACTCCTCCAGGGAGGCGGGTAGCAGGGAAGGTGAGTCAGGCTATTGAGGGGATAGAGGGATATTGAAAGACTGGGAGGTTCATCACCACAGGTTCGTTAGGCTGTCCCAGCAGGCCCCTCTCATTGGGTCCTGCTAATGAGCTTCCACTGGATTATCCGCTCCCACCTCCGGTTGGTTTACTCTGTCAAATCGAGTTTGCATTTTAAATGGGAATTTGACAAGACGGGCAATTTGTCTGCTGACTAGGTTAATGGGTATTAGCCCACTGAACTGAGGAGGGAGAACCCTTGCCTCAGCATAGCCTGGCCTCTGCCCAGATCAGTGACCCTGGCTGCTGCTCCTCCCTCTGCTGTAGACACCCTGGGCCTCACATTATCCATAGGCTGTCCCTGTGTCTGGCCCACCACCTCCAGGCAGTCTTCTCAAAAGCACTGGTGCCCTGGGCCACCATCTACTACTGAAGTTGGGTGCCCAACACCTGGACTCAGAGCTCTTGAGGGCTTAGCCATATCACCCCTCTCAGACCCTGGTTCCCAAGGCAGGGCCAGGTTTTTCCTCACTCCTGAGCACCCAGCGGCTGGGCACTGTCTCCTCCCTCGTGTCTTCCCCACCTCCTTGTGCCATATGGGACTTAAATTGGAGCCAGGAGGGCTGGCATTGCCATATCCTGAGCTTTCATGGTGGGATATAGACTGGTTGGTAAGAAAAGGTTTCAAAGCCAAAATCACCTACAAGATTTGTGTCCTCTCAACCAAGCCCTAATATTGGGGCTGACAGGGAAGCTGAGGATCCCTTCTGAGACTTTCTGTTGAGGCCCAAGTTGGCCTCCCCTAATGGGGTCCTTCCTTGAACCACCCCCTCCAAGGATGAGCAAGAAGCTAGGTTTCTGGGACCCTAGCCCAACTCTAGGAGCAGCACCAGGCCAGGATGGACTTGGGCTGTGGGAGGACATCTCTCAGCCTCCCCTCCTCCTGGGGGCCCAGCGCCCTTCCCCACCCTGGCTAATGTGCCACAATTACCTCCTAAGTGCCCAAACAAATGTGGCTGCTGGGGGAAGTGACATGGGCTCCAGGTGATGGATTCGTGCCATCGGGGAGCCGGGCGGAGCAGGCCCTGAGCGGGGGGCGAAGGGGGGCAACACTAATATTGTATCAGCGTCGGCGCTGGCGCCACGAGCCGGTGATGAATATGTGTCACTTTACACGGCGCACACTCGGGGGCCTGGCTGCGCAGGCATGGAAAATAGAGTGTCTGGGATTAATGATATTGAAAATGATAGAGAGCAGATTGGAAATGGCTTCGCCTGCCCGACCCGCGGAGATGGAAACGTACCTCACAGCTATCTGCCCGGCCCAGCCCCCCCTCCGCTACTGCAGAGGCCCACATACGATGAGGACCCAGCGTCTCATTCCACCAGCAGCTTCTTGAGATGGCACGTATGGGAGGTACACCTGTGAACAGAGACAAGGGACATCAACAACATCTCAGTCCCTAGCTGACCTTTGACCTTTGTTCCAGATGAGTCTGACCCCAGCCACCCAGTAAACCTTGACCTTGGCCACAGACAAAGGCCTGACCCCAGTTCCAGCTGAGCCTGGCCTCTGGCCATGGATTGAGTCTGCTGGAGCCTGAGCCTCTCACAAGACTGGGAGGGTTAGAGCAGTGGAGTTGGGGGGGTGGGGGATAGGGAGGAGGCGGGAGGGTGCGGACCACTCAGCAGGCGATCACTCCATAGCATGGACTCCTGGGTCAGTAAGCAAGTGAACAGGTGTCTTCTTCATTGATGTTTTTAGTGGTTAATTAGGTTAGTTTCTATGCCTGTGTCTGCACACATAGGTACACATTTGGAGGGTATGTGTGCATATATTCAACCATAAACATGCAGGGTCATGTCCAGTGTGTGTAGGAATGTGGGTAACTGGGCTTGTTCTTCTGTGTGCCTTGGTTTCTATACACCTCTGGGGCTTCAGTGCACGTGCGTGATTGGGGCTTACTATAGGCCACTCTGTGCATGGGCATAAGTGTGCCTTTGGTGAGTATGTGTGCGTTTACCCACAAGTAAAGGAGCTTCATGTGTGGGTTCTGGTCAAGGAAAACACTTTTATGAGGCCTGGCCCTGGTCAGGCTAAATTCCCAACATCAAGACAAGATGCCGCTCCCCATTAGAATGGAATATATCACACTGGGATTTCAACAAACTTGCCAGATAGACAGCAACTAGAAACCATCAGTCCAGCCTCAACATCCATTCCCACATCAGTCCCAATCCCAACCAATGTCAGGAGAATGCACTTACACCAACATCATTTATTCATTCAACAAAGACAGCAGCAGATGGTATCTTTGGTGAACAGGAAAGACACGGTTCCTGACTTCAAGTCTCAGAGGAGATAGACACCTGAACAAGTAAACAGGTAATAAACCAATAATGACAGAGTGTGAAAAGTACCACAAAATAAATATTCAGAAGGTCATGATAAAGTTAATGAGGTGACCCATCATTAGATGAAGTGGTCAGGGTTGGCTCCTGGGTCTAGAGGACATTTGTGCTGAGGGATGAGGAGCCAGCCCTGTGGAAAAACAGAACAGTGACTGCCCAGGCCCTGGGCATATTCAACACCATGTCAGGAGAGAGAAGTCAGGGAAGAGTCAGGGAGGAATGGTGGGACCAAAGCAGGTGGGCTTTGGAAACCAGGGGGGAGAGTTAAGGTTTTGTTTTCAGTGATATGTGGAGCCATTGGAAAGTTGAACCAAGAGAGTGACATGATTCTAGCTCCATTTTTAAATGAAATTGGAAATAAGATAGTATGGCAGGAAACCATTCAGGAGGTTCTGGTACTGGCCCTAGTCCCAGGGTCCATGTCCTCCCAGCACCACTGACAGTTTCCACACACTCCGTCATTGGCACCAGCAGCAGCACCAGTGGTGCTTCACTGACGCCCTCCTGGCAGCATCTTGGAGGCCTTGGGTTCCCTGTCCACATTGTTCCCATTCTACCACTCTGCTCAGACCCGGATCCTCCTCCTCCCTCCCTTGCCAACCATGGGCTCTCCTGAAAATGCTCTGTCCAAGGCCACCTGTGTCTTCCCCAGGCCCTGCTGATGCGGATAAAGCCCAGAGCTCCGTGAAGACAGCAGCAGAGGAAGGAGCTGCACCCTGATTGTCAGAAGGGCCTGTCTAGGGAAGAGCTCAGTTTAGGAGCCAGCGGCACAGCTCCTAGGGTGGCCCATTTTCAATCCTGGGAGCCCTGGAACCTACATGCCCATCCACACTCCCATCCCACCCCACCCCACCAGTGTTCCCAGGGGATCCTAGCACATTGTATGCAGGGGGCTCACCTTCCTATCTGTTGGCCCCCTAGGCTTAGCTGAAGGGAAGAGAACTGCCAGCTGTTCTGTGCTGCCACTAGCACAGTGCTAGCACATGGAGAGGCCCTTAGGAAGGACTTGCAGCAATTCTCTTGGGGATGGGATGTGCTGGGTGACCTGACACCACCCTCAGACTCAGCACCACCCCCTCCTGCCCTGGTGCAGGCAGGCTCCCTGGTGTCAGTGACTTTTGTAGGTGAAGGAGGCTGGAAGAGAGGACTGAGGCCTCTCTGGGGCTGCCTCTTTCCCCCCTTTCTGCTTCAGTCTCTTGTCTTCTGCTCTCTGGCTTTCTCTCTCAATCTCTCTTCCACCGCTTTCTGCTCCTTTCTCTCCCTCCTTCCCTGCCTCTCTCTCCCTGAGTCATTTGCAGAGCGGAGATGGCCTAGCCCATCTGGGAGCGAGAGCAAGGCTGGTGACGGAGGCGCAGGTAATAGCCAAGTGGAGGAGAGAGACGTGGAAATTTATGACATTGAAAATGACTAAGAGAGAGAGTGTGTGTGTGAGAGTGTGGGAGAAGGAGAGAGCAGGAGGGGGCAGAAAGGGAGCGGGAGGGAGCTCTTGCGCACTCCCTCATACACGCACTCCCTGATCTTCCCCTCCCTCCAACCTTGCAGAGAGGACATGGGGGAGGGGGCTGCCAGCACAGAGAAGGAAAGACGGACAGACAGTTGGTAGGATAGAGAGGGCAAACAGAGGGTGGAGAAGGAAAAGAGCAGGTAAGACCAGGAGAGGGAGCAAGGCTATGAACCACTGTGGGAAAGATGACCAGTGTCTGGCTGTGGCACCTGCTTGTCTCTGCCCTGGTCCCCACCCCTGAAGGGAGGGGTGTCCCCTGGCATATGGTAGCATGGAGCTCAGAATCTAAGCTGTATATTTTCTAAGTGATGGAGCTCAGAAAGGGCCAGAACATGCTCCAGACTGCACAGCAGGCCTCCTTCCTTCCAGCATGGCTGTTTCCCCACAGGTGCTGTGGTGTGGAAAGCTAGATCTTGTAACCAACAGCAACTCCTCTGGACCATAGGAGGAGGATGGCCAAAATGACCTGCCACATCTTCTTGAAGTCAGAGGAAAATCTGTTTCCTTGATGTGTTAGCCCATAATCCCCTCAGCCCTAGGCACCCCTAGACCACCCAGGATGGAGATAGGGTTGTTGGAGACAGAAGAACTTAAACATCCTTCAGAGAGCTGAGCATGTCACCTTTGACCTGGGGCCAACCCAGACTCAGCAGAGGACACACCACCCCCTCCTCAGCCCTCCTCTGCTACCTCTTAGCTCTAATGCAGCCGAGTCCCCTCCCAGGTACATCTTAGCCCAGGGCCCAGTTCTCTGCTCAGATTCTTTTCCTCTCTGGGCCTAAGCTTCCTCATCTTTGAAATGGGGGTAGAAACATTCACCTATGCCCATCCTTCTTGGGCCAGGGAAACAATGCCAGGGCTCAGGAGGGACTTTGGTCTACCTAAGTTTGGAGAGTGCGAGTCATCTTTATTCAGAGGAGCTCTCACCATTCCAGCTGATGTTGTGGGTAAAGGGAGAGGAAGAAGACTCCCAGGCATCCCACATACACACAGCCAAGGAAGCTGATATGTCAGGTACTCAAGGGCAGTACTCTCCATGCCTAGGCACAGGCAGAGGCTGAGGCCTAAAGAAAGATGGGGCCTCCCCAGTCACACAGATCTGAGTCAGACCCTGGTTGCACTTAGCCCAGGCCATGTACCAGGCCCCTTGCCCTACCAGAAAGGGGAGGAACAGGTGCCTTAGGACTCCCTAGAGACTTTGTCCCACCCCCAGCAGCTTGGGGCCTGACTCTGAACTGGTGTCCAAGTTTCCCTGACTGTGGAAGTCACTCCCCACTGCACAGCCATGCCCCCTTCTCCCTGCCCGCCTTCCGCTAAGACCCCATCCCCTCTCCTCTCTTCTCTTTCCTCCCCTGCTCTGTAGCTCTCTCTGCTGGAAAACTTTCTTGGATTAACCCTTCCTAGTCCAGGGCAACTGAAGAGAAAGTACAGTACCATGGATGAAAGCCTAAGCTTTAAGACCAGAAAAGCCCCAAATCACAGCTCTGCCCCTTGGCCAGGTGACCTTGGGCTCTTCATTTAACGTTTCCGAGCCTTATCTCTTCATCTGGCCAATGGAACTGTAAAGGTCTGGCTCCAGGATTTGGGGAGCATCACATGAAATTATGGATGTAAAGTGGCACAGAGGAGGTGCTCAGCAAATGCCAGCTGGCATCTGGCCCTTGGTACCACATCTCACTGTGCCTTAGCCTCCTGCTGTGCTTAGGGAATGAGGATGAGAGCTGAGGGCAGGTGGAGGAAGGAGAGCAGCGGTAGCAGCTTCAGAAGACTGCTGCTCACTTAGAAGGGATAAAGGCAAAGTTCCAGTTAGCGCTAAGAAGGGCTTGCTCATCGTGAGACCTAGGAGGAAGACACATTTCAAAGGGCCTACCTGGTCCAGTCTGTTCTGAAGCCTCATTCTAGAGGCAGCTCCAAGACAGCAGTGGCTGCTCTGTCTGGGGAGCAGTGGGGGAGGTGAAGAGTTCACTGGGCCCAGGGCTTCAGGCAGCAGGCCTCCCACCCAGCCCCAGTGCCCTGGCCCAGCCCATCATGGCCGCATAAAAGGTGACGGATGGTTAATGGGGGAGATAACAGGATTCATAAGGGAAATTTATCGGTCACTCTGGTGGTATAAATATGTTTATAGCGGACCAAGGGGAAATGAAGAAGCCCCAATAAATCACTACAAAGCCACTAGCCACTAATAGGCAAGTGGCCGCAGGAACCCCAGCATTGGTGCTTGCAGACACCCCCTCTGGCTGCCCGCTAATGGCATGGCAGGGCTGCAGACTTGTCAGGCAGGCCTCCCAGCCCACGCCATGATAGGAACAAGACCCCAGGGGCTCCTCCACTGGACCTGAGCTGTCCTGCCCTCTGTTCAGCCAATGCCTTGGTAGACCTGGACTCTGTCAGACTAGAAGGGCTGAAGGAACAGCAGGGCAAGCGATACGCGGGCCAAGTTTGGGAGACACCATGGTGCAGAGCTCTGGAGTCAGACATGGCTTCAAAACTTGACACTGCTGCCACTTTCTAATCCCTGACCTTCTTTGGGTTTCCTTGTCTGCAAAGTGACTTCATAACTGGGAAAGCTGTTAGGAGGAAAAGAAAGATAATCCACTAATCAGAGTGCTTAGCACCTTGTAAGCCTCAATAAATTGGAGCTACTCTTTAGGCAGGATCTTTCCCTCTTAGGGAAAGTGTTATGCAGATGTGAGATGTGAGAATATTCACATAAAAATGGATAGCACCACTCCCATTTTATAGATAAGGAACCTGAGGCTTAGAAGTTAAGGAAGAGGCTTGCCTGAGGTCACACGGCTGGAAGAAAAAAGCTCTATTTGAGTCCCAAGCCCATGCTCTTCTAACTGCCCCAGTTTAGACCCACTCTTTCCTCAGAGTTCCTGGGGCTCCCTGTCCCCACCCTCTCCAGAAGAGGCCTAGGATTCCAGGGGCCCTGAAGTACTAAGGGCAAAGCCCTGGGGGTTCTGATAGCAACTTGCTGGTGCTAGTGAGCTAGACCTCAGCTTTCTACCCATCCCGAACCTCCCTGCCCCTGCTCTTCCACTCCCCTCCCCTGCCCCCTGCACAGCCAGGGCCTGGCTAGGTTAGGATGACCTCACCCCAACATTGAGGTTGCTTGAAGCCTTCCACATGATCTGCACGGAGTGCTTTACACCCCTTTTCCTCCAGACTCTGGGCCTTGGTCATAGAGCCTCAGTCTGGGCTAAGTTCCCTTCTAGCCAGCTCACTGCTTCATTCACACATTCAGCAAATACTTAGGCAGCTCCCTTTGAATACTGACTTAGGTGGGCCAGGGCTTCGGGTGTGGTAGTCACTGTCTGGTGGAGAAGTCAGGCCTGGATCATGGAAAAGAATGAGGTATGTGCTGAGGCTAAGGCAGACACAGCAGCTGGAGAGGCCCAGAGTCAAAGAATGAGTAGAAGAGGCAGAAAAAGCATTTCCAGAAGAGGAAACAACTTGAGGGAGAGCCTGGCGAGCAGAGAGGACTTTCCTGAGCCCGCTGAGGTTCACCATTTCTATCTCAATGCTGAGGGGGCCACACAGACACCCCCACATCAGGCCCTATGCTTACTGCTCCTGATCCTCAATCCTCCCTCCCCGGCCCAAGGTCACACTGTTCAGCTCACCTCACACTGGACAACACCGCAGCCTGCTCCCCGGTATCCTTCCAGGACAGGACTTCCGGCAAACTATGCTCCTCACTCCCCACTTTATCATTTCCTGAGCCCCACCCAAATCTATTCCCCCAACTCCAGTGCCCTCAGCCCTGGAGGGTTAGGGTCCCTACACCAACACTGGGGGAGGCGAACACAGGGCCTGAAGTCCTGAGGGCTCACCTCTCTCCGCTGCTCTAAGAAGAGGCACCCACGCTGCTTTTGCCTGGTCTGATTCTCTGCGCGTTGCTCTAATCTGTCTCTCTTTCCCGTCCCAGTTTCTCTCTCTCCCTGCCTCTGCGGGTCCGCGGCTCTCTTTCCCCCAGTCTCTCGTTCCATCGCTCTCCCTCCTGGTCTCGGCTCCGTCGCTCTCCGTCTCTCTCCCTCCCGAGGCCAGGCGGGGGGAAATCGCTCCGTAAATAGGCGGATGGCCCCGGGCGCTCCGGGCGCAGGGCGCAGACACTCGTTTTTAGAGCCGGTAATTGACTCCTTTCAGTTGATAATTCATGGCTTGCATATGCGCTTTAATGCGGGCGCCCAGGGAGGCGCGGCGGGCGGGGCGGCCCTTGCGCTGAGCCAGCGGCTGGGCGGCGGGTAGGAAGCCGGACTCTGGGCGGGCTCCGGCCCGGGCTGTCCGTCCGTCAGTGTATTGGAGAGAACGGGACGCCCCCGCCGGGGTCGACCTGTCCGGCCCTCCGGTGACCCGTCTAGGTGACAAAATGGGAGTGCTGTGAGTGGGGTGGAGAGGCGGGTGCCTAGGCCAGCAGGAGGTGGAGCGGGGGCAACTTGATTCCGACTGGCAGAAAGTTCCTAATGAATGGGAAGCGGGGCACTGACACCGCTTCCTCCTACAGCCAAAGGGGAGACTGAGGCCCAGAAAGGAGATAGGCCTTACTGAATCCCACAGCAAAGAAAAATGACCAGAACTCAAAGTGCCCTCTTTCCAAAGGTCCTACTCTGGGCTTCATTTCTAGCCTTGGTAAAACCGTCTTGCCCTGGGAATTTTCCTGTTTCTGAGCTAAATTCCTACTCGATTGCTCCAAGGTTTCCTCAGGAGGATCCGGCTGTTCCCAATAAATGCTGGACACAGATTTCCAGACCTGTGCCTGCCTCTCATCCCACAACTACCAGGCTGTGGGGGTGGAGGGTGGCAGTTTCTCTCCCACCTGGCCTTCACGTTCTGTGGATCTGTCTCGTCCTGCGGCTGTGGCATGCCATCAGTATTTTCCTTTTTTTCCCCCCTGAGGCTTAGAAAAGCGGGAAGACTTGCCCAAAGCTGTAAAGAAGGCAGAGCCTGGATGTATATACACCCACATCAATCCCTCCACAGTGGAGTTACTAGAGTCAGAAAGGGTGAAGGAAGAAGAGATATCGTGTTCCTGCATGTCCCTTGTGTACCCACACACGGGCCTCAAAGAGGCCTCTATAATGAGGGACTTTGAGGAAGCCAATGATATGCCCATAGTCACACAGACCAGGTGTAGATGGACTGGGAGGCAGTAAGAGGATAGAGGTCAGTGAATGAGCCAGACCCAGGGTTGAGGAGGAAGGCAGATATTGATGGACCCCAAATATCAGCTCGAGAGTAAGCAGAGAGCCGTGACTGGTGTGGCTCAGTGGATCCTGCAAACCTAAAGGTCGACATTTCCCAGTCAGGGCACATGCCTGTGTGTTGTGGCCAGGTCTGACTAGGGGCATGTGAGAGGCAATGTGGATATTTCTCTGGCACATCGATGTTTCTCTTTCTCTTTTTCTCCCTCCCTTCCCCTCACTCTAAATATGTCAGGAAAATGTTTTTTTTTTTTTTTTTTAATGGTAACCAGAGAAAGCCCAGCCTGGAGAGAGTCTGGCCCCAGAATTGGGTTTACTCAGTTCCTTAGGCTGGTATCTGTTGCTCCCTTTCTACAGGCTAATTTCAGCCAAAAATCTAATTCCACCCCGTATCTTCTAAAATCTGCAAATGTTTTACCCAAAGTCAAAGCACCCGCTTATTCCCACTATGTTTATTTCTCCACCCCCTAGTTTCCCCATCTGTGCAATGGAGTTTGAACGAAGATCTGACTGAGAAACTACTGGTAACAGTGGATCTGATTGACGGGGAAAAGTGCAGTCATGCCTGGGTTGTATGAAGCTCAATGCTGCCCCCTGGTGTCCAAACCGTTACAACCAGTCAGCCGCTGGGAGAGGAGACAGGAGACATTTGAGGTTAACACACACACACACACACACACACACACACACACACACACACACACACACACACAGAAGCAAAAGCCGAAAAACACCTTTATGTCCTGCCCCCACCTTCTCTGAACCTCTTAAACCTCCCTCTAAAGGAGGAGGAAGAACAGAGCAGGAGCCACACTGGATGAGGGGAAACCGTGAGGCTCCTTCTCCAGCAGGTCTCAGAATGTGGTAGAGCCCTGCCTGCACCTGGACAGTAACCCCGATGGTTACTTCTGTTTTAGGTGGAGTCTGATGTAACGCCTGGGGTCTTCATCTTAGTTAAATTCAGGCCGTTTTCTGCCTGAAATTTCATAATTTGTGTTCAGAGGAAATACTCAACAAATGTAGGACGGATGGATGGATGAGTTCCATTCCTTTACATTGAGATATTATCTCCAGAAGGTTTGTGCTATTAAGTACCAACAGGGATGAGTCCATTGGTTTTCCTAGTTGACTGGAAGTAAGTCTGCAAAGAGGAATGGGATGGGGAAGGGGAAGGTTGTGGGGTTTTTCTTTTGTTTTGTTTTTGTTTTTGTCTGTTGATATCTTTACTACTTACAATAACATTTCATATATATATTTATTTACTTTTATTGAATTTAGTGGGGTGACATTGGTTAATAAAGTTATATAGGTTTCAGGTATACAGTTCTATAATACTTTATCTATATTTTTGATTCCCAGAACCACCTTGTGAGGTAGGCAGGTTTCAGTTGTACATTTTAATGAGGCATTTTCTCCATAAATACTGAAGAATGTCAAGAAAATTTTGCTTTTTGGAACCTAGTTTTCATGCAGTTAGAGAATAAAAGTTTTAGTTGTGTGTGTGTGTGTGTGTGTGTGTGTGTGTGTTTTAAAGATTTTATTTATTATTTCCAGAGAGAGAGGAAGGGAGAGAGGCAGAGAGGAAGAGAAGCATCAATGTATGGTTGCCTTTCACCTGCCTCCAGCTACCGATCTAGCTGAAGACCTTGCTTGCAACCTGGTTATGTGCCCTGGCTGGGAATTGAACCAAACCTGTGAGCTTTGGGTTTGCAGGCTGGTGGCACCTTATCCACTGTGCAATACCATCCAGGGTGAGAATAAAAGTGTTTTTAAAACTGTTTTGTTATCTAACTTTATTTATTTATTTTTAAGATTTTATTTAATTATTTTTAGAAAGAAGGGAAGGGAGAGAGGGAGAGAGACATCAATGCATGGTTGCGTTTCACCTGCCTCCAGCCACAGACCTGACTGGAGACCTGGTTTGCAACCTGGTTATGTGCCCTGACTGGGAATCGAACCTGCAACCTTTGGGTTTGCTGGGCAGTGCCTTATCCACTGTGCTACCAGCCAGGGCGTGTAATCTAAATTTAGTTTCAGAAATTGTGTTAAACATTTTTTATTTTTATAGTCCATCCTTTACAAAGAAGACAAGAAATTTCTGAAGTCCACCTTTGAATTATTTTGGGATTCACTCTAAGCAACATGTTTAGTTGAGAGAAGTGTTTCTTTGTCTTGTTCACATTTTTCTGAGGAGCAAGTCTTGACTGTTAAGATGTAGATGTTGTGAAAATGAATGCTGGGATCTTACCTTTGGAGCCAGACATACTATGATTTAAGTTTGCAGAACTTGAGTCCTTACTCTATGGTGTCTTCACGCTGAGTTCACTCATAGGAGTGGTAAGATTGCCTTTCAATGCTAATAGAAAGCTTCTGTTTTTACCATGATGTTTAACTGTTTTGTTGCATGTTTTATAAGTCATCAATAATACACTTTTGGAGTCTGTACTTTTCCACAATTTTTGCTTCTTTAAAACGAAGTGTATACTTTCCTTCTTCTCAATTAAGAAGTGTTTGTATTTTGGCTGCCAATTTGGGCTTGGGTTTGAGGCACACTCAAGAATTGTCTAGAACAAGCAACTGAAAACAGAATGGACATATTTCTTCAAAACTGCTTTTAGCATCCTGTAACAGATTGTAGGCCCAGAGGAGATAGTGGGCTGCAGGTTCAAGGTAGTGCTTCTGCCTCAGTGCCACCACTGTCCCCACACCGTTAAGACCCAGTGACAAAAGGAGCCAGAAGCATAGTTTTTCTTTTTATTCAATTTCTTAGGGTGACATTGGTTAATAAAATTATATAGGTTTCAGATACAGTTCTATAATACATCATCTGTATATTGCATTGTGTGTTCACCACCCCAAGCCAAGTCTCCTTTCATTACCATTTCTCCTCTCCATACTCTCTTCTGCCTCCTCCGCTCCCCTACCCCCAGAAGGGTAAAGTTTTGATACAGGAGGATCTCAAGGGAGTTCAAATTAAGGGAAAGTCAGGAGGGAATTGAAGTGATCAAAGAAGATTACCTACTTAGACAAGAACCTAGTATAAAGGAACCATGGACATGGACAACAGGTGGGATTGACTTTGGGGGGAATGGGTGGGTGGGTGGGGGGACAGAGGGGAGCAAAAAGGGGATGGATGTAATACAACAACAATAAAATTAGAAAAAAAAAAATCAATCAACCAAAAAAAAAAAAAAAAAGATTACCTAGAGGAGTGGCATTTGACAGGGGACTTAAAGGACAGAAAAGATAATGATAATATTCAGGCAAAAGGAATAGTATGAACAGAGGCACAGAGCCAAAAGTACATCATGCTGGCAAGAAGGGTCCAAATTGAGAGCATGAGGGAGGTTGTGCTGTAGCTGAGCCAAGGCAGAGGGCAGGAGAGGATCTTAGGAGGTGCTGAGCATCAGGCCAAGAAATTAGCACTTGGTTTGCAAAGCACAATGGGCTCTGAGCTGAGAACTGGTCCCAACCCAGGGCCTGCTCTGACTAAACTTCACCCCCTTGGTCTTGCTGTCTGGAATGTTCTCTAGATAGTAGTGGGAGCTACTATCTAGAGAAGTTTTAAATCAGGGAACTACCTGGGAATCACAGCTCACAAAATATTCTAGTCATCAAATCTAACTCCCTCTATTTGTAGATGAGAAGACAGAGGTCCAGAGAGGGGAAGTAATTTGCCCAGCAATGCACAGCAAGCCAGTGGCAGTCACAAGACTTGGGTCCATGTCTCCAGCCTCTCCGTTTGAGGTTTATTCCCCTCTGCTGTAATCAGGGGTAGCATATGGGGGGCTGAGCTGGAAAACAGCAGGAGGCATAAGGCCACCAGGAAGCTATAGCACCACCTAGATCAGAGATCAAGATCACAAGGCTAGCCAGTCAAAAATATTTATTGCAACCTTCACTCTGATACCTATCTTGGATTGATCTGAGTTCATGGATTAAGCACCCATAGGGCCAGAGGGACTACAAAGAAAAATAATTTGATGGGTTTCCAGGAGGAAGGGATATGCCTTTGATATGAAATTTATGAGAAGGAAGCAGTGTCAGGAGCAGACACTGATGAGGATGTAGGAAGATCTCCAGGATAAGAAATAGTCTGCCATTTGGGTTTACTGTTGTTCTTGACCAAATTCTCCACTTCCTTCATGGACTGAAGACACAGCTCCTATTCCCATGGCAAAGCGATGCACTGCACAGCCACTGGAAGTCCCATGGATCCTTTTACCGCCTGTCCAGAGAGACTGTTTGCAAATCAGAACCTGCTTCCTGCTCACTAGCCCCTTGCCCAGCCTTCCTCACCATGCATAGATATGCATTAATCCAAATATCTCATCTCCAATCTATATTAAGATAGAGATTTCCTGGATCTCAGAATTCCAGGCTTCCTCAGTTCTAGGTAAAACCCAGAAGAACTGTTCTGACTTTGTCTATAATTTTCCAGGGTAAAACTTCCTCTTTGTGCAAAGGGCTGATTACAACAAGAAAATATAAAACTGAGTATCCAAAAACAAACAAACAAAAAAAAAACCTGAGTATCCTCCCAATATTCTTAGCAAAGGAAAGAAGAAAGTGCAAATCCCTAATCCAGAACCTGGTTACACTTCAGCAGTGAAAGAAGGGGCTGAGCCTGAGTGCCTGCCATGAAATCCAAACATTCTTGTAGGAGTTCAAAAGTGTTTCTGTACCCTGGCTGGTAGAACAGTGGATAAGGTGCCGGCCTGCGAACCCAAAGGTTGCTGGTGTGATTCCCCAGCCAGGGCACATAACCAGGTTGCAAGCCAGGTCTCCAGCCAGGTCTGTGGCTGGAGGCAGGTGAGCCTCTCTCCTTTCCTCTCCCTCTGGAAATCATAAATAAAATAAAATCTTTCTTAAAATTTTAAAAATGTTTCCGTTACTTATGATAGTGATTTTCAACTAATGTGCTGCAAGAATACCTATTTACTCAGGGGCATCACCTCTTTTCCCTCAGATTGTCAAAACAATGACAACAGCAAACACAGCAATAGCTATATGGTATGAACTCCCTGTCTTCAACCATAAATATATAGGTAATATAATAAAGCTGCATCTAAGTGGTTATATTGCATAATAAGGTGGTATCTGATTGGTTAATTCTTGGTATTAGAAATCCTATATACAAGTTAAGTATAGGCACCTGATATTTTAAAAAAGATTTGTATTCATTATTTTCAGAGAGAAGGGCAGGGAGGGTGGAAGAAAGGGAAAGAAGCATCAATGTATGGTTGCCTTTCACCTGCCTCCAGCTATGGACCTGGTTGGAGACCTGGCTTGCAACCTGGGTATATGCCCTGACTGGGAATCGAACCAGCAACCTTTGGGTTCGCAAGCTAGCACCAATCCACTGAGCCACATCAACTAGGTAGGCATCTGAGTTTTTAAAAAGTCACTTTGGAGCAAAAAGGGTGGTGGATTACTATTATTTTATTTTGTAAATCAATCAAAATTATACCTATTTTTGTCAAATTGGCCCAAAAAAAAGTATTTTTTCAAAAAGCCAAGTCTTTTTTATTTTTTAAGATTTTATTTTATTATTTTTAGAGAGAGGGGAAGGGAGAGAGGCAGAGAGGAAGAGAGACATCAAAGCATGGTTGCCTTTCACCTGCCCCCAGCTGTGGACCTGGCTGGAGGCCTGGCTTGCAACCTGGTTATGTGCCCGGGCTGGGAATCCAACCAGCGAGCTTTGGCTTTGAAGGCTGGCGGCGCCTTATCCACTGTGCTACTAGCCAGGGCAAAAAACTATTTTTGATGTGCCGCAGAACTTTAGTACTTAGCTTATGTGTGCCATGAGATGAAAAGGGTTGAAAATTACTGCTTTATGATGAGGATATCATGCAAGCCTTTATCTGCCTTTGTCTCTGGAGGCAGGTCATGTGGCTTCAAGTCCTAGCCCTTCCACTTCAACTAGCATATATGTATATATATATATATATATATATATATCTATATATATATCCTGCATATATATATATATATATATATATATATATATATATATCCTGAAAGTATCAGGCCAATGTCAATATAATTAAAATAGTTTGCACAGCTGATACTTCCAGGACAGATATATTTATACATCTCCTCAAATAGCTCCTCAAACAGAGCTCAAGACACATTAGATAGTATCATTACTACTATTTTTCTCAGAATTTAGGTCAGCAGTTCCCTAGGGTAATTCTACCAATAAAATTAATTTCCAAAAAAATAAGTTACTTAATGTCAGACACATGCATAGTTATTGCTGTCAGCCTTTCTGTCCCTTTCTTTCTTCCTCTCACCCAAGTCAGGTTATTATTTTAGAGCCTGCATTAAATAGGCTCATAGAAATACTTCCTTTTGTTAAGCCACCTCTGAGTTAGTAATAACAGCATTTTTAAAAACACTTCCTACATACAAGACCTTATGTTAACTGCTTCCATTTTTTTTTTTTTTTTTTTTTTGAGATTTTATTTCATTATTTTTAGAAAGAGGGGAAGGGAGAGAGGCAGAGAGGGAGAGAGACATCAATGTATGGTTGCGTTTCACCTGCCTCCAGCCACAGACCTGACTGGAGACCTGGCCTGTAACCCGGCCATGTGCCCTGGGTGGGGAACCGAACCTGCGACCCCTGGGTTCACAGGCCGGCGCCTTATCCACTGTGCCACCAGCCAGGGCACTTCCATCTTTTTTCACTTAACCTTTAATATAACCCTGCAAGGCAGATTTTATTTTATTTATTAATTTTTTTTATTTAAGTGCCCTGACTGGGGAATCGAACCTGCGACCTTTGGGTTCGCAGGCCGGCGCCTTAACCACTGTGCCACCAGCCAGGGCTAGATTTTATTTTTAATTCCCATTTTTCTCTGATAAACTGAGGCCCAGAGAAGGGTGGTGTCCAGTTGTTACACAGTAAACTCCTAACCAGGGGCCTTTGCCCTGATTCTCCCTCCCCGCCTCCAGAGATGTAGATGTCACCACAGACCACTGTTTTTGCAAAGTATTCTCCCCTGACAAGGACAATGGCTGACTTGGGGGTTAAACGGTGTGTCCTCAGGGATGGAGTAACATTGTAACACGCGTGATAAAAGGTAAACCCTGGGAGTGCGCACCTCACCCCCACCCGCCCACAGGAATTGAGGCAAAAATCAATTCTGATCTCCGCGCCTAGGGGCAGTAAGTAAAAAGAGGGACACTGACCTCCGTGAAATTTTTGTCTCTAGCATCTCCGTAGTACCCCTCGTAGAAAGCCAGTTCCTTCTGGTCCTGAGTGTCACGGTGGTGACAGGCACCACACCAACAGTAAAGTTCAGCACGTTGTACAAGGCTGTGTAAGACGAGTTCCCTGTGGGAAGGTCCAGCTTAGCCCAGGAAATCACCGACCCCGAAAGACTCAGGGTGGGAGCCGGGGAATGTGCATTAGTGCCCCCTCGGGGTCCTTCTCAGAACTGCATCCCGGTGGGCTCGCAATAGCCGATTGAGTACCAGGAATCGCCCAACGTTGACCTCCGGCTCTCTGCTAGCTCCCTGGAGGGAAGGAGAATCCGCACTGTCCAAGCCTTTCTCAGTGCCAGGTATTGTGCTGACATCTCTAAGTTGCTGCTTCTCTGAATCCTCTCCACCCCCGTGAAGTGAGGATTACTATTTCCTGTGTATGAAGGAGGAAACATAGGTGCCAGACAGGTTTGGAGGCTTTTTACAGGCTACACAGCTAGCGGGTGGCAGAGGCTTCAGCCCACACTTTCTTGGAGTACCCTGAGCTCCAAGATGGCTGGGTGTGCAGTGCAACCCTAAGATGAAAAGGCATCTCCATTGCAACACCCACCTGTGTGCCGGGAGTGAGCATCACAGAAGTGGCAGTAATGTTGACAGAGGACATCAGAGAGCAGAGCAAAGGTATGAAGCAGCCACTGTGGGAGGACACAGGGGAGAGGACTCTAGGCTTGAGGTGGGTTTTCCTTCTGCACTGACATCACCTGTTAGACTTGCACCTGTTCTGGGCATGGGGGCCAGTGATGCCTCAGACACTGCCCTGTGCATTCCAGGTGGGCTGAAGACATTTCTAGAAGTGGGGCAGCAGAAAGCATGTTAAGAGTGAATACAGGCCCTGGCTGGTAGTACAGTGGATAAGGCGCCAGCCTGCGAACCCAAGGGTCACAGGTTCGATTCCCCAACCAGGGCACATAACCAGGTTGCAAACCAGGTCTCCAGTCAAGTCTGTGGCTGGAGGCAGGTGAAACGCAACCATACATTGATGTCTCTCTCTCCCTCTCTGCCTCTCTCCCTTCCCCTCTTTCTGAAAATAATGAAATAAAAATCTTTAAAATAAAAAAAAAAGAGTGACTACATAAGCTTAGTGAAAGAAGCCAGACGCAAAAGCCTCATATTTTATGATTCTATTTATATGAAATCCTAGAAAAGGTGCAATTATAGTGAGAGAAAGCAGATTGCTGGTTGTAGGGAGTTAAAGTTAGGATAAATTGCAAAGGAACATAAGAAAAATTTGGTTATTATGGAAATATTCCATATTTTGATTATGGTGGTGGTCATATAGTTGTTAAAATTCATCAAATTGCACCCTCTTGTGAATTTTATTGCATGTAGATTATACAGATGGTCCCCAACTTACAATGGTTCGACTTATGTTTTTTGTTTGTTTTACTTTATGAATATGAAAGTGATACACATTCAGCAGAAACTGGCTAGACTAAGTTATGATGTTCACCAGGTTAAATGCATTTTTAACTTAGGTATCTTCAACTTAGAACAAGTTCATTGGTACATAGCCCCATCTTAAGTGAGGAGACTTTGTACATCAGTAAAGTTCATTTTAAAAATGAATGGAAGTTGAGAATGTCTTCTAACAGGTATGCTATTTCTCCTCAGGATGATAGAAATGTTCTAGAATTATATAGTAGTGGTAGTTGCATGACATTCTGAATATACTAAAAACTATTCAATTGTACACTTTAAGGTGATGAGCTTATGTAATCTGAATGTTATCTCAATTTATGAAAAATACATTTTTAAAAATATGGGTGTATATATATCAGTATATTTTATTTTGTTTTATTTCTTTTTAGACAGAAGGAGAAAAACATTGATGTGTGAGAGAAACATCCATCAGTTGCCTCTTGCATGCCCCCAACTGGGGACCTGACATGCAACCCAGGCATGTGCCTGATTAGGAATTGAACCAGCAACCCTTCAGTTCATAGGCTAGCACTCAATCCACTGAGCCTCACCAGCCAGGGCAAAAAAATAAAATTTTTAAACAAATGAAAATAAAGTCCTGGACTCCCAGTCTCAACCCCACCATGACCCAGTGCCCTCTCACCGTCTGCTTTGGAAGAATAGCCTATATAGAAGGCAGGGTCCAGAGATGGCCCCAGCAGCACATCCAGGCCCAAGGGGCCTCCACTTGGCTATGAACTCTTGCTGATATTTCCCCAGGCACAATAGGAGCAGAAGGGGTAAGACCAGCAGAGGTCACTGTTTGCGTGACAAGGAAATGTGCGGCCAGGCTGAGTAGGGTTAGGCCCGGGGAAGAATTCCCAAGCTATGAGATTACAGACTGATATCTGGGGAGAGTCAGGGTCTTACCAGGGGCTAAAGCAAAATGGTGGGAAGGGGAGTCTCAGGATGAAGTAATTTGGGAACAACATATATCATCCTGGCCCTCCTCGGTCACTAAGCTTTCCCATCCAGGTCCATCCTGACCTCTGTTGTGGGCCTGGACAGAGCTTTGCCCCCTATCTGGCCACTTTTGTCACCACCCAGGTCTCTGCTGCCCCTGCCCAAGCAGTCCCTTAAGGTCTCACCAGGCACACATCACCTCCAATTCTATGTGCTGCTCCCACAGTTTCTTGGGTCCTGGGGGAACAAAGAAGATTCTGAGAAGTCCAAAGATCAGCATGGGGGAACCCTCTTTTATACAAGTGGGACATGCTGCCCACAAGGCAGGGCCTGGCCCCAGTGTAGACTGCAAATCAGCTGATGGGCTGGGAATGACCTTGTGTCTTATCCCCTGGCTAAGACACCTTGCCTACCCAATGTTCCCAAGAGTACACATCCTCTGGTCAATACCCCCACCACTTTCACCAGCCACCAAGGACTCACAAGCTCCCCACCAAACTACAGGTTTCTTCCTTTTCCTGTGATGCCCCACGTCAGCCATCAGGCTACTGCAGCCCCAATTCCAACCAGCACCTCAACTCCAAGCCCCACCAGGCCAAACCCAGCGGCAGACTCAAGCCCAAATCAGAATTCTCTTCCATCCACATCCCCACCCTAGCTCCAACCTTACCTCCAATCCCAACCTCAACTCACACCAACTTCAACCCCAGCCCACGCCCAACCTCAACCCAGGCCCAGCCTTTACCACAACCTAACCCAATTTTAGCTTGAACTCAGAGCTTAATTGCACATCAAACCCCAGCCCCAAATCATCTCCAATCCCACCCTCACTCAAAAGTCTACATTTAACCCAGTGTCAGGCATGACCCTAAAACCTTAATTAGATCCCAAAGTTTGAATAGCCCTTGCCTCCAGTGAATGCCAACACTAACCACGTGCCCCTCACTCAATTAGCAACACTCCATGGAAAATCTTTGTGAGCTCAACCTGAGGACACTCAACTACTTACCTCACTCCACGCAACTCTTCCAAATACTTGCTAGTTTAGGGCTCCTAGAGGTAGGGAGAGAGGGGGACACCAACTTCAGAAACCACAGGCCAATGCCAACCTGCCCTGGGTGGGGGTCCAGCAAGAGCAACTCTGCTTAGTACATTGACATGGAGACCTCCAGTCCTCCATAAGCTACCACCACCCCCACAGCCACCACAGCCCCAAGTCTCCTCCAGGCCCTCACCCCTCTTTAAATCCCCTTCCCTCTCTCAGAAATCCCTTCTCCCTGAGATGCCATGCCCCCCTCGGAACCTTTCTGAAGCCCCCTCTCCTCTCTGAGAGCAATTTTCTGTTCTAGTCTCTATTACCCCCTTTCAGCTCCTTTTCCTTTTGAACCCAGCTCCGAACCACCAATATTCTCTGGGTCTCATGCTCCTCTCTGACCATATCTCACTCCTGGAGTTGGCCCCCTTCCCCTTTCTGAACTCCTTCTTCTCCAGGCCTCGTTCCCTCTGAATCCTTCCCATCCTGGGCCCACACTCACTATGTATGTACTTCAGGATCCAGGTCAAGGAGGACTTCATTAGGTCTGGCAGGCTGAGCATGAAGACTAACCTTTTCATGAAGGGGTCCACAATGTCCTCCTCCCTGAGGAACACAGACATATACCTGGTGAGTTACAGCTTTTCAGTCATTGACTAGCTCCCATACCCACCCAACTTCCCCTCCATAGATAAACCATGGAGGGAAGTCAGACCCAAAGAAACACTTCTGGTCCCATCACCAGCCCCTCCTGAAGCATGTGCATCCTGAGGACGAGGCCTGAGTAGATGACTTGCTGCTTAAGGTTACACAATTAGCCATGGGCAGCCCCCAGACCCAGGCTCACAGGTCCCCTCCCCCACCCATTTCCACCATGCCTCACATCTGAGTCCTAACAAATGTACAGCTTCTCAAGAAGGGCAGCCCCTCCATGGGCAAACACGCCCCCTATGTGCAGATGTATTGTGGCATACTCTGTTCAGGGGATGGAGAAGGGGATGGATGATCTGTGGAGACAGAGGTTGAGTCAGGGCTTGGAGCTTTTCCCACTGTGTTCTCTCTGCATCCCTCAGGGTTTAAAGGAAGGATTCCTTGTCTCCTACTCAACTCTGCAGCAGGGTATGGGAGGCCTGCAGGTAGGTTCCAAGCCCACTTCCTTACAGAGATATGATAGGAATTCAAGCAGTCCTCATTTCCTTCCTGCTCCACTGTGATCCAGCCCCATACCAAGTGCTTTACATAAGGGAGCTAATTTAACCTTCACAGCTGCCCTTTGTGGTAGAAAACTGAGGTTCAGGGGATTAAGAGAGGAGCCCAAGATCACATAGGACATGTGTGGCCAACCAACAGCTCTCAAAAGGGAGGCAAGGCCAGAACAAGCCACTGGGGCATGAAAGTCAAGGGATGAGGAGAAAGAGGATTTTGAAGACAGGAAGATATTTATAGCCATTAAAGGACAGAAACTGAGGCTATAGGAATTTTAGGAGTGAGTCCCTGAGTCCCCACCACTGAAGGGAGTAAGCACAAAACCTTGATGCTTTTTTCATAGAGTAGGTGGGCTCCCCTTCCCACACCCCTTCACCTACCCCATCCATCTTCTCTGAGAAGCTTAGGGGAAACACAATGATGTCAACATCCCAATACAGATATAATTTTCTTCCTTTCCAGGAACGGCCAACCCAGTATCTTCTCTAGTCCAGCCTTTTCCCCACACCACCCTTCTGCAAGGCTAAGCAAGCCTACCTCATGTCCTGCATCCTGGAGCAGCCTGAAGATGAGCCTCACAGCCCAGGCCATGCTAGGAGATGGTTCAGAGGAGCCATCTGTTTCATAGTAGCCAATCTGAAGGAACTGGTTACTGGAGTATATCTGTGGGCAAGAGGGGCTGACTGAAGCTCTGAGGGGAGATTGGTCTGGGGACAAAGTGATCTCACTTTCTCCAAGAGCCAGATTTGTGGACTGGGGCCTTGGGCCATAGCTGGCCTTACCCAGGGGGATCCCCAAGAGCCCCTGAGAACTCCCTATATATACTTTTCAGGCTCTAGGCCTCCAGAGAAACCCCTGGAAGAACAATAAATGGATGAGGTTGGGAGTGATTGGTAGATGCAGTGAATAGGTAACTAGAGTCAAAAGTAAGTGGGTGGATGTATAAGAAAGTGAATGGGTGGGTAAGCAGGGAGTTGAATGGATAGAAGAGTGGGTGGATGAAAGGATGGTTGAAATTGAATGGGTTGGCAGGTAAGTAAGTAGATGAATAGACACAAATATTTTTAAGCTAAAGAACTGTTGAGGATGAGGATGGAGAAATCAATAAAGGCAAAGAATGGATGACATGCAATGATTACAAGTTGACTGTACCAGTGTGTGTATAGGGAGTTGAACATGACTGAGCATGTGAGCATCTAGCTCATTTCACCTTGGGCTAGGAAGGGAGGTACTCAGAGGGATTGGTCAGATGGCAGACAGGTCAATGAGGAACAAGGTCAGGGGAAAGGAAGGAGCCCTCCAGGTCTGCTGCCCAACCGGCTTACCTCCTCCCTGAAGGGCATGAAAGGCACAGTGGGGCCTGGTTGGTGCATGTCTTTGTTCAGCAGGGCTCACATGCATATCACCAAGCTGTCCAAACCCTGGGCCAGGGAGCCAGCTCTCCTCTGAGCTCACTGCACAGAGGAGAGGGGAAGGGAGGCAGGCATCTTTCATTATTTCTGTTCTGGGGACCCCCACCACCTGGCCTCAGAGGGTGGGGCCCAGGGCCACAATCAGGGCCAAAGGAAGAGTTCTTGGGGCCATCCTGGATCAAGGGTTAAGGACAAGTGGAGTTGGTAAACATGCCAAAGCAATCTGGTGTCTAGGGGGAGACTCTCACCTGGGGCAGAACATCAAGACCACTGGAAAAGATTAAAGTTAGATAATATGAAGCACTTCTTAGTGGGGCAAGGGTCACTGGACTAGGGAGGACTGGATGGAAGCCAAGAAGTCCTTTCTCCCTGATACCTTTATCACCAGTGTATCTGATCTGAGACAAGGGTAGAGTGAAAGGTCCTTGGGAGAAAGGTTGGCAGACTTGTCTTTGAATAGGGGTGGCCACAGGAGCTTACCTGTTTTCTTGCCCTTCATGACTGAACCAATCCAGAGCAGCTGCAAAACCCCACCCACCCAGAGAGCAGCTCAGTACCTGAAGGAAAGGGTCTGGGAGCTAAGGAGGTTGAGCACCCAGCCCCTGCACGCCCCCATGGCTCGGTACACAGGAATAGGAGCCGCTTCAACCTCCCCATAAATTGCTATTACCATAGCGTAACATCTGATCTCTTTGACTCCTCTTCAAGGCTCTAAAGTATCAGCTTCCATAGCTTCCTCTTCTAGCTCTTCCATGAACACATATTGCTCCAAGCAAAGTAAGTTGCTTATAGTCGCAGCCTTCTAGACTCCATACCATCTATATGCATACCCTCCTTCAAAACCAAGCTCAAATGCTGCCTCCTCCAGGAAACCTTCCCTTTCCTTGCCCTGCCTCCAAATGTTCAAAGTCTAGGCTTTTTTAGTTAAATATATTCTATTTTAACTGTGAACTTTAAATGAGATAATACTTAGACATTCTCCATGACTCTATATGTGGCTTTTGTATACACTTAAAAAAAAAAAAAAAGATTTTATTTATTATTTTGAGAGAGAGGGGTAGGGAGAGAGGCAGAGAGGGAGAGAGACATCAGTGTATGGTTGCCTTTCACCTGCTTCCAGCTATGGACCGGGCTGGAGACCTGGCTTGCAACCTGGTTATACTCCCTGGCTGGGGAATCAAACCAGCGATCTTTGGGTTCACAGGCTGGCACCAATCCACTAAGCCACCAACCAGGGCCCAAGATCTTATATAATCTAAATCTAGCCATAATTCTCCAGTTATCCTGAGAATAAAGTTGCAACACCATTCTCACTAGTATGGTTTGTAAGGCTTTCCATATAAGCATATAACGTGTTCATCTTTAGATAAACCAATGCATGTCAATACTTTGCCTGCACCAATTCATTAAATTCTCATAAAAACTCTTGGATAGATATTCTTATTTCCATTTCCATTTCACCAATGAAAGCAACTGACCCACAGAGAGGTTAACTCTTGCACAGATCATAAAGGTAGGGGAGTCTGGACTTAAACCCAGGTCATCTATACTTTCACCATTACCCTCTAATGGTTCTTGGGGAGGGAAGTTGTTTGATGAAGCATACTGGGTGCCAAGCACCACACTAGGCCCCTTTCCTGCCTGGGCCTCAAGGACTCATCTCACTAGCCTCCTCCTTCTCTGCCCACCCCTACCCCCATATGCTGCCGCTCTATCTACACTGCACAATCCTTTTACTCACCTTGCTGTTTTTCTGTCTTAAAGTCTTGGCTAAAAACTCCCCAGCCTGATAAACGGAGAAACTGAATTGTCTGGATTTGGGGTGGAGGATGGAGGGGCAGCTTTCTCCCAAACAGAAGTAATGGCAGAGGCCATTGTTCCTTTGCTGAGCCCACCTCCACAGAGCTGGCAAGCAGGTACCATATCTGAGTCTCCATCAACCTGGCTAAACAAGTTCTCTGGCCCTGGTGATTCCTTGAGACCCCTACCCACCCAACTTGTAGGCCCATCCAAGCCATTTTAAATGGCTTTTTAAATACAAATAGCATGTCTTTGCTCATGCTGCTAACTTTCCTAAAATTCCTCAAAGGTTCACAAATCTCAAACACGTAGTATCTGGCTTTCAAGCACCCAAGTGCCCAGTATCCTTTGCTAAATGGCCCCAGGCCTGGTACTAATGGCAGCTGACCTTGGTTCACAGCTTAGCCAGTCCTCCAAAAGCAGCACAAGTAGCAGTCATTTGAAGATTGCTTTCTAGCTCATGCTGGGTAGCCCTGGACAGGGCACAGGAGGGCAGCTGATCTTGGCCTGCACCTCCCAGGAGGCCCCAGAGCCAGAACACCTGGTGAAAAGCTTCAGAGCACTCTGGAGCACTACCCAACCACTTCCACCAGCAATACACTCAAGGGACAGACTCATCAGGCATCAGAGCCTTGGTAAAGTAAGTCCTGCTCCATGGCCAGAGCCCCTGCACAGCAGCTCCTCTGTTGTAGGCAAGGCCTATTGGCCTAGGACTAAAGCCCTCCCATTGGCACACCACCAACAAATAAGGCTCAACTACAACAGGGGAGTTCATGCAGCCCACAAATGGGGCAACCCTGGAGCTTAGGTGACCAGTGGAACCTACTATATAAGTCTACAAAGACCAGTAGACATAGCAGCTCTACCTAATACATAAAAACAAACACAAGGAGGCAGCCAAAATGAAGAAACAACAGAACAAAAATCCAGGAAATTAAAAAAACAAACAAACAAACAAACAAAAAACCTAAACAAATGGAGACAAGCAATCTATCAGATGCAGAGTTCAAAACACTAGTATAGTGGCTCTGTATAAGGCCTGTGAACCCAAAGGTCACTGATTCAATTCCCCAGTCAGGGCACATAACCAGGTTGCAAGCCAAGTCTCCAGCCAGGTCCGTAGCAGGAGGTAAGTGAAAGGCAACCATACATTGATATATCTCTCCTTCTCTGCCTCTCTCCCTTCCCTTCTCTCTGGAAATAATAAATAAAATATATATTTAAAAATATCTGATAAAACATACTTTAAAAGAGGAGACAAAAAGAGCCTAGCAATTTCAATTCTGAGTATTTGTCCAAAGGAACCCAAAACCCTGAATTGAAAAGACATATGCATCTATACATTCATTGCAGCATTATTTACAATAGCTAAGTTATGGAACCTAAATCCATTAATAGATGAATGAATACAGAAGAAATGGTGCATATGTACAATGAAATATTACTCATCACAAAAAAGTGAAATCTTGCCATCTGCAACAACATGGATGGACCTAGAGGGTATTGTGTTGAGTGGAATAAGTCAGACAGAGAAAAACAAATGCCTGATGAGTTCATTTATATGTGGAATCCAAAAATTAAATTAACAAGCAACCAGAACAGAAATAGACTTATAGATAGATACATAAATATTTTGATGATTATGAAATGAGAGGGGCACTGGGGGACTGGGTGAAAAAAGTGAAGAGATTAAGAAGTGCAAATTGGTAGTCACAACACAGTGATGGGTATGTAAAATATAGCATTGGGAATGTAGTCAATAATATTGTAATAACTGTATATGGTGTCAGACGGGTACTAAATTTGTTAGGTAGAATACATTGTAAACCCAGGCAGGCAGAAGGAGAGAGACATGTCTCATCCACCAACTCAGGAGTCCTGAGTTTGGTGTGTGAGAAGATTGCCAGGTATTCCGACATCATAAGAAACACCATGCTAGCGCAAGACGAGGGGGTCCACAGTGCCGAAAGAAGCAACTTTGGCTGATTGCCTACCTTTGGTCACTGTTTTATGATGAGGTCCCTAGTCCTTACAGAAAGAACCTAAAATAACTTTTGGTAACTGACTCAACTTTAACTAACTGCCTCCTGTCACATATCTGTTTTACAAAATGAACAAACGTGGTCTGGAACAAGATAAGACTTCTGGCTAACAGACCCTCTACATATACCCACGTTTCGGTAGTCACTGCCTTTGAGGGAAGCTGGCACCATCTTAACCCACCAATCAATATGTAACTTCTTCATCCCATACCATAACTATATAAGTCCCCAAGACAAAGGACCTGGGCCTTTTTGCTGAGCTTACCTTGCCCTGCCCTGGATCTATGCCTTTCAACCCCAACCTTAGCTAGGCCTGTTCTCTACCATGAGAATGTATCACTAACAAACCCTGATTTCACACTAATAGACTTCCTGATTTTTAATTTTTTACTGCATCAGAAAAAATAACCAAGATTTTACTGTAACATTTATTGGGATGATCACTTCATAAATTACATAAATGTCTAATCACTGGATTGTACACCTGAAACTAATGTAATATTGTACATCAACTGTAACCAAAAAAAAATTTAAATATTAAAAAAAAGAACTCCCTAGCCTGTGTACCATAAGAACTTTCAGGGGGCCCAGACATGAACCCCTAGTACAGAGTGGGCATTCAGAATGCACCTCAATGTACCTCAACAACTGCACTGTGCATAAAATATGACATTCTTCTGTCACTTAGCAAAGTCATTCCCTGCACATACCACCATCCTAGTTGCTCCAGCCCCTCTCCCCTGAGAGTCCTCACAGTCCAGCAGTAAAGGGTTAATGCTCAGCCCATGGGAAGCCTCCAGGCACAGCCTCCATTCCCTCAGAAACTGTGGAATTTGCCCTTCTTCCCAGCCCTAAGGATCCTCCATAAGTCTCACCAGGAAGCACCCCAGCACTCACCACCAGTCCTCAGGCTCACTACCAACAATGCATGTGAACCCGGGTTCCTACATATCTACCTGGTGGCACCCCGCTGGCAAAGTATCCAGTGTCCAAATAAACCCCTGAGATTAGGTCTCTGCCAGTTGTCCTTGCATGGTCACTCATGAAAATGACTGCTTTTCAGGGAGCTGGAGAGAGGTGGAGAGAGTTGGAGAGAGCAGACCACAGGGTGCTAACTGCAGCCCCTGCAGGGGTCTGCTGGGACTGCTTCTCTGCCCCCTGGGCAGGCAAGGGTGACCTGGAGGGGAAGGGGAAGACCCACCACACCTTTTCGCCAACCTGTTGAGTGTCAATTCCATCTGATAGATCATATTTATTGAACTCCTTAAATGTCCACTCACCAAGGACATTAGTTTTATTACAAAAGTGAGAACTATTAAACAGATAATGCTTGTTTACATAGATACCACTATAAACATTTATTACCTTGAGTACCGTAATTGTAACCATCACCCCGCTGTAGAGTTGAGGAAATTAAGGCACAGAGAAGTTATGCGAAATATACAGAGGTGGGCAAAAGTCAATTTACAGTTGTTCATATGGAAGATAGTACAATAATTAATAATAATATAAGAGTAAATTATTTCATGTATTCATAACTGTAAACAAACTTTTGCCCACCCCTGTAAGTGTCAGAATGAGGATCCAAACACAGGCAGCCCAGACTCTTTTTAAATTCATTTATTTATTTGTTTGTTTTATTGTATTTGAAATCTTTGCCCAATGATATGTTTATTGATTTGAGAGAGAGTGGAAGGGAGACACAGAGAGAGAGAACATTGATCTGAGAGAGAAACATCGATCGGTTGCCTCCGTGATGTACCCCAGCCAGAAATAAACCTACAACATAGGTGTGTGCCCTGACCAGAATCAAACCTGCAACCTTTTTAGTGTATAGGACAATGCTTCAACCAACTGAGCCAGGTCTAGCCCAGCACTCTTAACTACCCATCAGAATGGCCATCATCAACAAATCAACAAACAATAAGTGCTGGCAAGGATGAGAGAAAACTGGTGCACTGCTGGTGGGGATGCAGACTGGTGCAGCCGCTATGGAAGACAGTCTGAAATTTCTTCAAAAAACTAAGAATAGAACTGCCTTATGACCCAGTGATTCCACTGCTAGGATTATACCCAAAGAATCCTAAAACACCAATTCAGAAGAACCTATGCAACCCTATGTTCATAGCAGCACTATTTACAATAGTCAAGTGCTGGAAACAACCTAAGTGCCCTTCAGTGGGTGAATGGATCAATAAACTTTGTTACATTTACACAATGGAATACTATACAGCAGAAAGAGAGAACTCCTACCATTTTCAATGGCATGGATGGAACTGGAGAGAGTCATGCTTAGTGAGATACGCCAGGCAGCAAAAATTAAATACCACATGTTCTCACTTAATACAGGAGACTAATGAACACACAAACAAGCAAACAAAACAGAACCAGAGATGTGAATACAAGAAACACTTTCAGTGCACAGACGGGAGGGAGCGGGGGAGGGGGAGAAAGAGGCAAAGAAGGGGAACAGTTTAGTCAAGGAACTAGCATGGATGACCCATTGACATGGACAACACATGGGATTGACTGTGGGGGGGCAGATAGGGAGGGTGGGGAGAGCAGAGGGGGAAAAATGAGATGAATGTAACATAACAACAAAAATAAATTTTTTTAATGGGGAAAAAAAAGAATTTTCATCTATGCAGTCTACAGAAACACTGCCCTACCTTAGGGTTTTCTCTGTCTGGTACTGCCTATCCTGTTCTTTCTCCTTTTGGAAAACTATACATCTTGCAAGGCTCACCTGTTTGAAGCTTTCCCCACATGACTTGCAGCAGAGAGAGCAAATCACCCCTCCTGTCAAGTTGTGCAGCTCCATAGACATCTGCCCTAAGTGAAGCTGCCTCTCTATTGACACAGCTCTGTTTCCGTTACACCCTTCTCAGAGTGAGAACATCTTTAAGGCAAGTCTGAGTCAGATGTCAGATTCATCTTGATAAAGAACCTGTCCCCAAGGTTTAGCAGAAGGCAAGGCCCACAGGAGCACTCTGTGAAAACTGAACTGAGCTGGATTTATTTGAACTCTACAAGAGGATGACCTAATTCTCAGACTTCCACTTGCCTGGGACATAAAGCTGGACACTTGAGGCGTTGAGGGGTGACCTGACAGACCTATGTAGCTTTGTTGGGGAGAGAAAAAGGGCTGAGAGCCAAGAGGCTCACAGCCTTGATGGGAGGCTGGAGACACATGGGTGACCTCACTCCAAACCCTTCCCACTCCCTCAGCCAACCAGATACATTCAGTGCCATCAGATATCCAGGCCAATAGTCACATATTCCAAATGTCCTACACATATACAATATACACATATTCCAGATGCCCAGACACACACAGAATTAGAAGTCCTCAGACATCAGACCCATGACCATACACACACACACTCAACCAAACCTTTAGACCCAAACATATGTAGATGTAAACACTCCAACCAGAAGCATAGCACATACATACAAAGCTAGGCCCACCCACCACAGGCACGGAACCAAACGCAAGCAGCACCAGCCTGGCACATACCCAATGAGCACACAGTAACACGCCAGCAGGAGGGACACACAGGCAGGCAGGCCCTGGTGTTGGCAGTAAAGGAACCTAAACCCACCACCGCACACAGATGTGGCCACCACACACGCTCAGGAATCCTCTCCATCATGCTGATTCGCCGCAGCAACCCCATTAGCCCAGATTTCCTCCCCATCAACCAAGAAGGGGCAGCTGCTCTCTGGGGGCAGATTGATTTATCCAACTAATTAGCCCCAATTAATATTAATACACATTCTTGGGAACTGCAGCAGCTCTGGCAGAGAAGCTGCCCATTGGGGCCATCAATCACCATCTAGGGGACGGCAGAGGACACTCAGGAGCTCCAGATCACAGGCCCCGCACCTCAGGCACTCTCCCCAACCCCCCTCCCAGGGCTGCCAGAGAAAACCATCACCGGCAAGCAAAGTTGGGGGACCCTAAGATACTGTGAGCCCACCCTTCCTTGAGGAGTCAGGGAGCCCAAGGCCCAGAAAGGAGCTGTCATATCCTGTAGGCCACACAGCAAATCCAAGGCACAGTGTGAGATTGTCTCAGTGCCCCTCCTTCCCACCCTTCTCTCTGCACTCTAGGCTGGCTGAGCTGCACACGCATGGCTCAGTCACTTCACCTGTGAATCCCAGCCCAGCCACAGTGCTAGCTAGCTCAGCGGTTTGAAATATCCCCATCCATGCTGTCAAAGCCCTTTTTTAAGTCACAGAGCTTCCTGGGAGAACTCTGTCCCCAGTGACCCCACCCCCATGCTTTGCATATGTCAAGTGCTCAGCAAACAGTAACAAAACCTAGTGGGGTGGGGTATGGGAGGGAGACTCTGTAGTCCAGGGTTCCTATCTCAGTGGGGTTTGGGGGTGGTCAGGGGCTGAAAGAAGCCTGGCCACCTGCCTCCAATTCCTTCATCAGGTTATTTTATGTCAACAAATAGCCCATGTTACTGAGCCATGTGCCAGGCACCAGAACAGAGAAGACACCCTGTCCCCAAACCAAAAGGGCTCAAAGAATATAGATGGAAAGGAACAAAGATCTAGTGTGGCAAGAGCTGGGATGGGGGACATTTCCCCTAGGCTCCCTGTCCTTGGAAGGGGGTGAGGCAATGGGAAAGGTATGTCCTGCGCTAGGACCCAGCCGTTGGGATTGAGACGGGGAGGGCTTCAGGGATTGATGTCCACTCACCTGCTGCCATCTCACCTGCAGCGCTACCTCTCTCTGCTTGTGTGCGCTGGGGATCTTTGTCCGTGCTGCACGCAACTCGCAACACGGGAAAAGCCGGGCAGCCCCCAGCAGGAGGTAAGATGGCAACGCCATTCCAAGCTTCATGGGTCCTGTGTGGATGCAACTACTGCTTCCTCAAGATCACGTTCTACTCATCTGTCACCTACCCTGCCACAGCACCCTCCCACATCTCGGAGGGTGTGTGGCAGAACACAACCTTCTCCGGGTTGGTTCTTATCCCCACTTGAATCTTCTGTCCCTCAGGCCATTCAGTGCAAGAGGTTTTGACAAAGACAAGCCTGCAGGTGGACAGGTGACAATCAAGCTTTCATCACACCTCCCTCCCATCCTCCTTCCTCATACCACCCATCAGACCCCAGCGCCTTAGTCTGACTGTTGCCAATTTCCAGCACGGGTTTCTGGTGCTTTCAGGATAATTGCCAACCTGCTTAATCTGGCTCACAGGACAGGTGGACTAAACAAGCCATGTGTGCCCAAAGTTAGCAGCTCACTCTGGGGGATGCCTGGGGCCCAGGCAGAGGAGAAAGGAAGGACACCTGGAGAAGCAGGCGGGGCTCAGAAGGCCTCCGCTGTAGGGGAAATGATACGAGGAAGTGAGGAGCACAAAGCCCTCATCCCCACCCTGTCATCCAAGGTGAGATTCCATTCCCATCTCCCAAAGAAGGCCACACTGCGGATCCTGGGATACCAGCCTCCCAGTCTATTGGTTCTCTCTTTCAGATTCACCCATTTTCTCCTTGGACCAACAGCTCCCTACAGGCAGGGAGGGCAGTGGAGAGCAGTCTGGGGTCGGGGAGATGAGGGGGTGGTGGTGACTTCCTCGAGGAGAGGCAGCAAAGATAAGGAAGCTGTAAAGCAGTAGGGCAGCAGAGACTGGGTGTGTGAGCCCTTCTAGCTCTTTGGAGGTTTGCGCCCAGTCCTCTGTCTCAGAGGGGAAGGGAGGAGCAGGCTGTCACAACTGAGGTGGCCAGTCATTGTGAGTGAGAGATGGGTGACCTCCTCTCCTGAGACTGCCGAGTCAGAAGCAGTAGATTTGGTGGGATGGAGATGGGTTTGTGGTTGGTAATGTTGAGTGAGCACCTGAGGGTCGCCCAGGGCTAGACGTGGAAGCAGCAGTTGACCTGTTGGTCATGATGGAAAAGGTAACCCCAAGGATACCCACCCTCTGACACCGACTTTGTCACCTCCAAGGGCCCTCCTATGGGTACACTCCCCGTGTCCTTCCCATTCTTTTCTGACATTTCCTCCATACCCCACTTCCCTCACTGAGCCCTGGAACTCCCCACATCGTGGCTCAGCTCCCCTGGACCACTTGGCACCTGCCTCACTGCCCCAGCACCATAGGCCTTGTTACCTCACCTTTTCTTGAGTTGCATCCATTCATTACCACATCACCCGTTTATTTCTTCACTGTACATCCTAGAAGCTGAAATCACCTTGTATGTTTACTTATCTCTTGCCTCCCTCCTTAAAAAAAATAAGTCCCCCAAAAGCAAGGACCTTGGCAGCCTCTTCAAAGTGCCTGACAAATGGCAGGTGCTTCAGATTATGTCTTAAATGGAGGAGTGATGCACGGGTAGAGCCCTCCGTTCCCACCTTTACCTCTGAATATCTGTTGGCTCCTTCCCAGCAGTATTTACCACTTGAGTCCCCTCATCTCATGAGAAAATTCTCTCAGATCTACTTTCATCGTAGCTACTATCCTTAATCTTTCCTCCCCCTCCCAGACAAGCTTCTCAAGTTACCTGCACTTGCTGCCTTTATTTCCTGTCTTGCATCCACTCCTGCACCCAGTCCAGTCTGCAGCTGCCCAAATTGTCCCAAGGGTCTCCAATGAGTTAAATCAGCAGCATTTGAAGTTCACCACCCTCCTTGAAATATATTTGTTCCCTGGCTTCTGTAACAACACAGATCTTAGCTTAAATGTCACTTCCTTCAGAAGCTCTCCCTGACACCCCAGGCCAGATTAGGTCCCACTTGGTTTACTCTTACAAAATAAATAAAATAGTGCTTCTGCTTTATTGTTCTTCTGATAAGTGTTTCTGTGTAATTATGCATTTGATGTGTTTGCACAGACATCAGGCAGGGACTGTTTCTGATTGTTTTCCCTGACACACAGTGCTCAGAGGAATTCAATAGATTTACTGGAGGGATGGAGGGATGGAGGGATGGAAGGGGTAGGAGGTCACGAGGAGTGGTTGGATGAAGACTTACAGGCCAGGGGAAAGCCATGGGTTGAATATGAACTGGGGGCTATTTGTCCTTATGGGCATTAATCAAGATCACATTAGTAAATAGATACATATGAATAGAAAAGGGCTGAGGGCAGGGACAGGCTGGGAAATGCCCTGCTGGGGACAAGAAAAGGGACTAATCAGAAGAGGCCAAAATGGGTTCACTCATAACAGGTTACCCATCCCTCTATTCAACAAGCCTCTGTTGGACACCCACCGAGCACCAGACACTGTGCTGAGTAGAGGGCATACAGGGGCAGATGCACACACCACTGACTCCATGACCTCACCTGCCTAAGCCACTCAGGGTCACCACTCCCAATCTATGTGTGGGGAGCAGAAAGTAAATGGGTCATACTAAGTATTTGGTAATCAAGAGTCACCTCATTACTCCATACATTAGTTACTGTCTTCACTAGCAGAAGCCAACCCACTTCCTCCTGTTATTCAGCAAGTAGCCTCCACAATGTACTCTCCAAGAGAACGAGAACCTAGTCTGTCTTGTTCATCACTGCAGTACCAGCACCCAGTACAGAGCCTTGTCCCCAGTAGAAGCTCTCTTAATGTTCATAGAATTGAGCACCTTATCAGCACCATTCCAATAGCGATGAGCAATACAAAACACAGCTCTCAAGAAACTTGTTTAAGACCCCCCAAAATTTATATGATTCCAGATAGTGATAATGCTATAAAGTATAAGTGACATATTACAAAGTGTCAGGGAAGCCATTTAACCAGTGGGTGATCAGGGGAGGTGACACTGGAGCAAAGTCTTCCAAGTACAGGGGCAGCTAACACCAAGGCTATGATGCAAGGACCAGCGTAAGTGCTCATGTGGCTGAAGCACAATGAATGAGAAGAAGAGACCCCCAAAGTGAGGCTGAAGAGGCAAGGGCCACTTCACATAGGACCTTGTAGGACACAAGGATGCTGAATTTTACTTTTGGTAGAATGAGAAGCCACTGGAAGATTTTAAGAAGAGAAGTTAATTCAATCTGATATATACTTCTAAAGGATCAACTCCGGCTACTATGTGGAAAACAGGTTGGGGGACAGGAGACAATGGAGTCAGGGAGCCAAGTTAGGTTACTGCAGTGTCCCGGTGTGGTAGGTGACTGGGATTAGAGCACAGTGATGGAAATGGTACTTGGACAATGACCACCTCTCCTGCCTTTTAGCAGCATTTGACCCCTTGACTCACCTTTTCCCCAGCCCTGACCACCTGGGGAACCGATGTATGTCAATATCCACCACCCCCATAAGCCCAGGAACCCAAGGATGGGATCCAGGCCTGGTGGAGCTCCGGCCCCACTGGGCACAGAGTGGGTGTGACCATGCTGAGGCTCCAAGGGTGAATCAATGAACCAGTGAAGGAATGAAGGAAAGACACACACACACACACACACACACACACACACACCCTCCACTGCAGCCTTGTGTCTGAAAGCATAAGGATATCAGTAACCAAAAAGAGAAAACTGGACAGGCTGCAGGTAGTTTCATCAAATTATATGAGGCAAAATGACACAGCAGTTACAAGGAGCCAGGACAAAATGCAGTAACTATTTTGTCATCCCAATCTAGGTGTTCACATAGGTTGGGCCCTCTGGTCAGCCCAAGGTATAGGGCCTTATGCCTGCGGTGAGACTGGTGCCACCAAAGCAGGGGTGCCTTTGGCAGAGAATGTAGGTGTCACTGGTTCTGCAACCTGGAGGAAAAAGCCCTCTGGAGGAGTGGGAAAATCAGGATGGGGAAAGAAGCCTTCCTCGGGAAGACAGCAGGCCCTGAAAAGAATTTGAAGTAGGCCAGGTGGGAACCTGGGGCCCACCCTGCCGGAGGACTCAGAACCCACCTTCTATAGCAAGCAGGAGAGTTAGGGCTGGAACCAGGGAGGAGTGAGGGGGTTCTGCTGGTAGGATGAAGAATTCTATCACCAGCAAGCCAAGCTACCACCTGCCGGGCAACACATGAAGTTGAGAGGTGACCTGGCAGGCTGAGCTGAGGCAGCTCACTTGCATCTCAACTGCCAATTCCCAAGCCACTTCTTTCTCTGCCCCTGAACCATCTCCCTAGCTCAGGCCCCAGGGCCCCTTCCCCAGATTAGGATAATGGAACAACCTTCTCATCCCTGTCCTGCCTCTGTCCATCCAGTCTACTCTCTTCGCTGCACTTATGTGATCATTCAAGAGTTCCCCATTGCCCTTGAGACAGGATTTAAATTCTTTTTTTTTTTTTTTAATATTTTATTTATTATTTTTAGAGAGTGGGGAAGGGAGAGAGGCAGAGAGAGAGAGAAAGAGACAGAAATCAATGTATGGTTGCCTTTTTCACCTGCCTCCAGCTACGGACCTGGCTGGAGACCTGGCTTGAAACCTGGGTATGTGCCCTGGCTGGGGAATCGAACCTGTGACTTTTGGGTTCGCAGGCCGAGGATTTAAATTCTTGAACTGGCCCTGCAAGTCCACCTTGATCTGGATCCACCTACATCTTCACTGCTTCTCCTGTGCCCATTAAACATGTCTCCCTCTACCAAGCTCACCCTGGTCTTTGGGCATGTTATTCCTTCTCCCTGTGACATCCTCATCCCCAATCTCAACCTCTGGACTCCACAGGGGCCCTCCTCATTCAGGAGGCCTTCTCAGACCAATATAGTCCTTGGCCAGTCCTTGGCCAGTCCTGCGAGCACTCTACCAGATTGCCTTGTCTGGTGCTCACCTACCTTGGTCTTCAGATTCCTCTCCCAAATAGTACCAGCTCATGGTCAGCACTCCAGACTCCCTGCTCTTTTGTTCCCAACCCTATACTGGCCACTAAGGACAATGATACACAGTCGGGTCCCTGCCATCAAGGAGAGTCAGTGTGCTAAGAGAGGCAGTCCCCACTCTCCCTACGTCCCACACACAGACAGATATTCAACACATGGGGCAGATTGAGAAAAACGGGACACCTACTCCAAGGCTCAGAGAAAGGAGGGGAAGCTTTCTGAAGAAAGAGTATTTAAACATAGAGGAGCAGAAAGGGCATCCTTAGCAGAAGGAAGAAGGAAAAAAAGGAAGAAGCAAAAGGACAATGTCTCCAGCAAAGTAGGACTCAGTCTAATGCAGGGGCGGGGCAGGGGCAGAGGTGGGGTGTGAAGTGTCAGGTCTGGAATGCCCACTGAGAAGCCTGTGTCCATCCTGTGTGTGATGGGAACCAGGGGAGGTTTGGGAGCAGGACACTGACATGGCTAGACTCAGACTCTAGAAGGTCAAGTCTCCAACACTGTGCCCTAACAATGACGGCCAGAAAGTACACAGAATGGAAACCATTTTTTGGCTGTTAGTGGGCCGTTACCCATGTCTTATTCACTGGCAATCACATGGGGAGGGAGTCAGGGCAGACTGGGGACCAGACCAGGGAACAAGGTCCAGACTCAGGGGGTCTTGGCTTCTTGGAGAGGTTGAGGGGAAGGAAGCCTCTGCCCCCAGGTGCACATTTCCTCACAGGGTGGCAGCTGTGTCATAAGCAGGCTGGGTACAGATCAAGTGGGTCCTCTGGAGCCAACTGGGCAGCTGGGCAGGCAAGCAGTCAGAATGGCTACTTTTCAGGGGCCATCAGCTGCTCCACCTCCCGCATCAGCCGCAGACATAACTCTTCTTGCCACGGCAGGGCCACGCACTGTACGGCCACAGGCAGCCCCACGCTCTTCTTCATGGCCTGCAAGGGACACAGGGATCAAGATGGGAGGTAGTGAGGAGGCCTCACTTCCCAGGAAGTGCCCCAACGGGAGAGGACAGGCAGCATAGCAGGGCCAGGCTGCAGTCTTTTGGGGCCTTGCATTAAAAAAGAAAGGCAAGGACTACATGTGCTTCTACTGTTTCCTCCAGGAAGCTAGAGCTAGGGTCTGGGTGAGCCCAGGGGAAGAGGGACCTGGAGTTGGGCAGGCCAGTCCCCCTGACCTCACCTTCCACATCACCTTGTCCCAGATATCTCCAAAGTAGCCCCTGCAATGTTCCATCTGGGCCTCATCCTCGATGGTCACTGTGGTGACAGGCAGCACCCCAGCTGGAAAGTCCAGGCAGTTGTAGAGCAAAGTGTAGCTGACGGCCCCTGAGACACACACAAGTGGCTAGAGCAGGCCCAGCGACTTTCAGTGCTAATTGTCCTGCCTGCACTTCAGTCTCCTATCCTGTGAAATGGCACCCAGTCTCCACAGACAGACACAGGATCTCTCCCAGGGCTGAGACTTAAGTGAATGACAAAGTCCCCACCTAGAATGTTGTTTCTATTTTTTTTTTTTTTTTTTTTGGTTTATCTAAATCCCACCTAAACTTTAAATACCACCTCCCAAAACCATAGACCCTGTAACTCGATACCTCCAACTTGAATAGTGGGGAGGACAAGGAGCTCATTCCTTCCCAGGCATCCCAAAGGACTCCCACTTTTCCAGCCAGCCAGACTGTGAGCGCCCCAAGTACTAGATCCTCTTCTACTTCCCAGCAGCCCCACCAGCCACAGGGCTGAACTCAGAGAAGAGAAGGGCTGGGGGTGTCAGGGGCATAGTAGGGCAGCAGGCTTCACCTGTGGCCCTGCCTGGGGCATTCAAGTCCATAGCAGGTCCCAGCATAGGGGTGATCAGCACATCCAAGTTGAGAGCTCTCCACTGGGCAATCACAGATTTTTTGTATCCCTGGGGAGGGTACGAGCACAGGTGAAACACTCAGACCCAGCCCCTCACATGAACTCTCCAATTCGGGCACTGTGTGGCTGGGGCAGCTCTGGCCCCAGCACCTGCTCAGGGATCTGAACTGAGGCACTGTGAGATGGAGGTCCTCAGGGCACACAGGCATGGCTGTTTTCTGGGGGAATTCATTTTTCCTCCTCTTACATGTACTATAGACACTATAGTGCCAGGGTGATGACGAAGGGCAAAGAGGTGCCCAGAATAGGAGCCTCGGGCTGACCCAGCCCCCAAGGATATGCATTTGGGCAAGTGAAGGTCAGAGAGCAGGGCCTAAATAGGCCAGTCCAGGGAGGGGAAGAGGGAATCACAAGACGTTCCAGGAGACCAGTGGGACCAGTGCCCAAGAGACCCCATTGGCAGGTGCCATGTCCACTCCCAGCCCGCTTCCAACACCCCCCCACCCCCACCCAGTTAAGTCTAGGAGCTCTGGCCTCACCTCAATCTCATGCTGCAGTTCCCAGAGCTTCCCAGTGGACCTGGCAGAGGGAGTGAGGTCACGGCCATGACAATCACAATCGTGGAGATTAGCAGCATCAGAACCCTACTCTCTTAACACCTCCCAGATCTCATTCCTGCAGGGACCCTCCTCAACATCATGGGAGCTCTGAGAGGGAAGTAGTGCAGGGCAGAAGTTCAAATCCCTACTGTCCTGCTGAGAAAATCAGGCCCCAAAAAGGGTTTAGGCTGAGTCACTTAGTGACTCCATAGCAGAGCCAGGACCAGACCAGGCCTGATTCTTAGCCACCCATAGGAGAGGACAGAGATGTCAAAGGTCCTAACTGCTTGATGAGGAGAGAAGGAGCAAGTCCACAGGATAGCAGGGCCTGAAAATGGGGCAGCTTATGTCCTGCTTTTCCTGCTTGAGTCACTATGGGGCAGGTAAGACTCAGCCCAGCTCAGTTCAGATTGCTAAGAGCAGCATCTTTCACAGGGTCCCCAGGGTCCCCCTCCAGCCTCACAGCCACTTCTTCCTGGTCCTTTTCTCCCATGCCCCAGCAAGTCAATCTGCTCCTCTCCACCACCCCTTCCTGTGATCTCCCTCAGGCCCTTGCTTTCCAGCCAGACGTGGACTTCGCTAAAATAACTTCAAAGTCCCATCTGAAGGCTACAGAGGGACTGTGCAATAGACTAATCTCAAGATCTCCAACTTGAATAGTGTTGGAGACAAGGAGCTCCCATCCTCAGTACTAGTCAACTTGGAAATATTGGGAGAAACAGAGTTGCCACCCTGCCTGGGCCAATCCCAGCCTCAGAAGCTACTTCCCACCACTTTACCTGTCAGAAATCGCTTAAGTCCAAGTCAGGGAAAGAGAGAGGTGGGCACCTGGGCAAGGGGATATTCTTACCGAGACCTCAGGCTTCTGAGAAAGGATGCCAACCTGGGGAGCTGCAGAAGGACAGAGTCAGTGGCTCAGCTTTGGGCCACTGCTGACAACAATCTTCCACAGGCCCAGCCACCCATGCCTCCTCCCTCAGTCACTCCCCCACATCCCCAGTTGGCACCCCTTTCAGCATGCAGGCTGTCTAAAGATTATAGGGCATGGGAGGAAGGGGAAGAGACTGGTTAGGAGCTGAAAAGAAGAGACCCTGCCTGTCCAAACCAAGAGAGGCTAAGAAGAAGGGGGAAGAGCCTCAGACACTCCCTCTCGTCTGCCCCACCCCTTCCACACCCTGTGCCCTCACCAGAGGCTTCATCAGGAAAGCCAGCAGTCCTTTAAGCCACCTAGGCAGCTTCAGAATCAGTACAATGTCCCTCAAGCAGGGGTCCACGAAATCACCTTTGCTGAAAGACAAAGGGTCCAACAGGCACTCCCAGCCTGGACATCCCTCTTGGCTCATCCTCACCCACTGCATTGCCCACATTTTCTACTCAGCAACCCTGCCCACCTCCCTCCTTGACAGACTCTGGTAACCACTGGTCTCCAATCCCTTTACCTGCTTCCATTCAAATATGTGACTTATTTCTGCTGCTCCTTCAGGAGGGTGCCTGGGCTCCGCCCATCCCCAGTGGAACACCCCAAGGCAGGACTCCATGTTGCACTCCCTGGGAAACTCCACTCGGAGCAATAACGACTGAGGGCAACACTTCCCTTGCCAGGGCTTGATACTGAGAGCACCCTATTGATAACCCCTGCCTGGAGTCACCAGTGAGGCTGTCCAGAGTGGACCACCTATGATGCTTGCTTCTGGGGCTGTCCCTGGTTCTAGATCTCAGGGAACGATCCCAGACAGCTAATCCTGGGCCTCAGTCCCAGGGCCATAGTGGGAATAGCACCTTCTATTGAAGCCTAGATCACACCCGACTACTGAGGGAAGTCCAGTCAGCCCAGGCACGTCACCATGAGGCACTGCTCAGTCCTATCCTCTGCCTCTGTCAATCTTTAAGGTCTGAAAACATTGAAGTGGAACCAGCTTCTCTAAATGTGAGCTCTGCAAAGTCCCTTAAAGCAGGTCTGCTCCAAACCATCAACTTTACAGAAGAGAAAACTGAGGTCCTGCTCGAAAGGGAAAGGTATGGCTCAAGTTAGAAGAGCCTGGAGTTGCAGCCTGATGTCTAGACCGCTGCCCTGCTTGATCCAGCCCTTGTCTCACAGTCTTTCCCAGACAAGACAGGTAGCTCCCTACCCATCTCTTAACTCCCAAAAAGCTCAGCTCAGCCACAGCTGCCCAATCCAGCCCTTCCTTGCACTGGCACCTTTCCAAAGCCTCCCTGGTAAGTCTCAATCTGCAGTTGGAGATGCGACATGGTCCCTGCCTAGAATGCTTAGTCTGCCTTTGTGTTCAGCTGAGGCCTGCCCCCCATCTTTCTCCAGGTGGCCCATCTTTAGAGGTTAAAGCACCCTGCTGCTCTCCCTGGGCCTACCCATGTCCTGATCCTACCACAGACCCCAAAGCCCATCAGCACTCACAAGTTCTGTAGGAAGCTGCTGCCGCCATCACTGAACACCCCACCTATAGACAGAGTCTCCAGAGCATAGGGTATGTTGCCTGGCAGGAAGGGAATCAGCTGCAGGGATTGAAAGGTATGAGACCTCCATACCTAGAAACCCTTGGGTCCCACCACCCCCATGCTGCCCAGGAGGCCTTAAGGATGGACTAGACCAACTCTGCCACAGAGTAGCTCTCACTGAAGCCACAAAGGTAGTCTTACTGGCCCGTGAAAACTCCCTGGAGCCACACATAAACTCATCTGAGGTGAGCAGGCCAAAACTTACTGGCCCACCATCTCAGGGCCCCAGGAACCTGTGAAGAGGGGTGCCCCAGTGTTTGAAGTTGACAAAGCCCTCCCTATGCCACACCCACATGTTCCTAGCACAGGCTGAGTTCACCATCAACCACCTACCCCAACAATCCTGATTAACCCTCTGTATTCTGATGCCACAGGGACACAGTTCCCACCCCCAACCATGAAACAATCAGGACGCAAGGATGCCAGGAAGGGATGGTGGCCATGGGTCCCAGGAAGGCTTCCCTGAAGGAGGGCCATGCCAGGACTTCTGGGCTCCTGCAGCCATACCGTGTGACCAGCAGCCTCAAGTCTCTGCTTGGTCTCCAGCAGGGCCCGCTTCATGGCTGGGGTGGGCATAGTATAGTTGTCGGTCTCATAATATCCAATACGCAGGGGCTGAGAGCTTGTATAGATCTGGGGACAAAACTCAAGAGTCAGAGTCAGGTCAGGAGAGAAGGCAGGGCTTCCAGACTTTGGAAGCTACTCAGCTGATAACAGCTGCCAGGCTGCAGCCTGGACCCCCTGAAAACTGACCATAGGCACGGTCAGCGCCTTTCACAATACACCTTCATGATGGCTCCAGAGGTGGGCAGAGCAAGTATGAAGATTCCCACATGGGGAAACTAAGGCTTCAGATCTAAATGGGAAGATAGGCCCATAGTAAGGCTGAAACTTGTCCAAGGCCACCCAACGCAGAGTGACAGTACTAGGTCTGGAACCCAGGTATCCTGTCTCCTGAGCCAAGGCTCTGCTCACCTGTTCCAAGAATACAAGTCCTGACTCCATGATAAATTGTTTCAGACCTTAGGATAAGGACCTCATTTCCACCTCTGCTCCCTTTCAGGGAGGGGTTCTCAAACCACTGGGTTCAGTTAGGACATCCTCCCTCCTCTGCTGGGGCAGGGAGCTCGCCCCCATCAGCCCACATTTCCCACCTGCCAAGAAACACCGAGGCTCACTTTCCTGTCCAGAGGCCCTCAGCCTTTTCAAGGCAACCTAGGCTGGTGAGGAAGAAATGGAGCTTACTGTCTACACTGTCTGCCTCCATCTAACTTGACTACTCCTGGACGATTTGTACATAAAGTACAAATAACTTGTATTTTTCCTTCTTGAAAAACCCAAGAACTCTTCAATAGGAGTATCAAATGAGTTTACACTCCAAGACTCCTTAAATCCCTCACCTCAAAAATCCTCACCTTGCTGTCCACCAATCCTGAACTATTATTACATCCTTACAAACCTCCATATTGAAATATCTGCCTTAAACCAAACTTCTAAATCTCAACAAGTATCCCTGCTTTGTCTCCCGCTCCATCCATCCCCCACCACCACCTCGGCCCTGGTGCTACTGAGGCTTCACTGAGGCAGCCTTCTCCATCACCACAGAAATTAATAAACTCAGCTTGGTCTGATCAACAAGCCGTTTTGGTGGCTGTTTTGGAGAGCCAGCATTCAATGCCGTTCATAGATCCCAGCTTTCTCTGGCAAGGAGGCAGCTCTGCCTTTAACTGTCCTTAACTCAGCCTACGTGGCAAGCATCTCAGTGAAGGCTGAGGCTGTGGACACAAATACTGAAGAAAGGCGCCTATCTGATGAGGGTCAGACACAGAGCAGGTTCAGAAGTTCTCTCTCAAGTGTTCTCGGTGCCAGGAAGTGCTTTCTCAGTGACAGCAGCAGAGGCTGGAGCTAGAAGGCAGGGCCTATCCTCCACAGAGGTTCCCAGCTGCCAATTTGAAGTTTCTAAATGCAGGTAAGGGTTCCATCTGGTGGCTATCTTGGAAGCAGCAGCTAGCTGACCCCAGCCTCAGACTGCCTGGGGTAGTTTTCAGGAGGCTGGGCCTCCAGGGCCCACCCCCACTGCCGGGGAGCTGCTCTGCGGGCTCAGAAGCACCAGTGACCCAGAACCCATCCCAGTGCCCACCCCTACCCCTGCTCACCTCCTCCTGGAAGGGCAGTGGGGGCACGGTGGGGTCCAAGCGGAACATGTCCTCACACAGCAGTGCTCGCAGGCATATTGCCAGGCTCTCCACATCCCGGGCCATGGGGCCGACTGAGAGCTGTACTGTCAGGTGGGGAGGGGAGGAAAGAGAGATCACTCAGCCCCCGTGGGCTCAGGGTTGTGTCCTAGAAAGGGCTGGGCCAAGGAGTGTGAGCAGAGACCAGGAGGTAGGAGCTCCTAGAGTGGACTTGGGGCCAAACTCTGCCCCCAGGAGAGGCAATGGCAGAGGTAGATCTGGCAGAAACTGTGCCCCACAACCCTGGGGCACTAAGAGAACTGTAGACCTTACCTGCCAATTGTCCATAGATACAGCCCTTCAAGCCAATCTTGCTGGATAAGAAACATAAGATGTTGGAAACAAGAAATAGGCAACCTCTGCCCCATGCCACACCCATACAGCAGCTTGGAATTCTTACCACTTGGAGACTAAGAACCAGGGGCAGTGGTGCTGAGACACCCCCTCCCAGAAAACCCCTAGGGAGGGAACCCCTGCCTGAAGCCCAGGGAGGTGGGAAGCTAGGTCACACCGTGAGAGACCCAGAAGCTTCCTTCACCCACCATACCTGAGGCGGTTCGAAGTGGGCTTGAGGCCGCAGATACCACAGAAGGAGGAGGGAAAGCGGATGCTGCCCCCAATGTCGGTGCCTAAGCCCAGGATGGAGCCTCCAGCTCCAATGAGGGCCCCTTCACCCCCTGAGGAGCCACCTGGGCTCTTGGAGGGGCTCCATGGGTTCGTGGTCTGGCCAAAGAGGGGGTTACTGCAGTCATAGCTGGGGGAAGCAAGAATGGGTCAGCTATGTCACACTGGCACAGGTGACCCTGCCTCCACCACACCAGAGACCCAACCTGAACATGGACTGGGGGACGTTGGTATGCACGAAGGGCACAGCGCCCTGCAGCTTCAGCACCTGTACCACCACGCTGTCACACTCTGCTGGCACCCCCTCATTCACGCTTAGGCCAAGGGTTGAGTCCTGGCCCTAGAAGGAAAGATGGGCCCCGAGAATGACATAGCCGATGAGTCAGGGCCCTTCAGCAGGCACAGGTCCATTCCCACCACCCTCTTACAGGCCAAGGCAAGGCACACCATGGTGCCCACTCAAGGCCTCTAGACCTGATACTTCCTGAGGGCCTAGGGTAACCCAGGCTGCAAAGCTGACTGGCAGAGATGGGGGAAGTTGAGGCGTGGTACTGAGGCAGGGCACACCTTGTAGCTGAAACACTCCTTGAGGCTCACAGGGACACCATAGAGCAGACCCTGCCTTGGGGCTTGGGACAGCTGAGTCTCGCAGTCTGCCAGGTATGTGGTCACACAGTTGGTTCCTTTGTTTACTTCCCAGGCCTTGGGGAAGGAGAAATGAACACAAAGCAGAGTGAGGTTAGCCTTAAAAAAAAAAAATGTGGTAAAATATACATAACATAAAATTGGCCTTTTAAAGTATACTCAGGGAAAGGATAGTCAGCAATATGGCCCAGAGTAAGGGCCCAGTATCCACCTCACTGGGGACCATCTGGCCCCAGCCTTACCCTGGCAGTCTTTGGCCTTCAACCCCAAGATGAGAGAGTTGTCCCAGGGCCAAGGCACAATTGGAGCACACAAAGGAGAAAGATACTGGCATCAGAAGCACTCTGGAGAGAATGAGTTGGGAAGAGGGTGACCCTTGGCCACTCCCCTCCTCCTTCAAGCCACATCTCTGCCCAGTGAGGCAGACAAGAACCAGACAGGGGCAGATCCCCATCTCAAATGACACCAGGAGTCAGCAAAGAGCAGAGCTGGACCCAGGCCCCAGTCTCCTGGAGTCTACCCCACTCTCCTCTGGCCCAGGCCCAGCCCACATCTGCCCCAGGAACTGTGCCTTCTTCCAGGAACTCTTTGAATCTGGTAATCAAGTCACATGGAGGTGTGACTGACTCACAGTAAAAGGGGTGGGGGCTTGACTGAAAGTAATGTCACACTTACAGTGGCTATCTGCCACTAGACCTTGTTAAAGCCCTCAACAGGGCGCTACAGGAGGGGAAGCCCTGGGGGAAATGAGGTACCAGCTTTCAGCAAATACTCTTCTTCCTGTGAAACACCTGAGAAAATGCGTGTAGGTCCTGCCATCACACTCAGGCTCATGAAATCTATCTCCAGGCTGCCTAAGGCAGGACAGTAGGAGGCCAGTTTATAACCATAATGCTTGTCTGTGATCTCTTTTAAGAAATCATACACAAGTTACGCTCATAACGTATTTCAAACATATTTCTTGAGCACTTACAATATGAAAGATATAGTGTCCAGCACTAAGATGCAAAGACAAGCTCTGTCCCCTCAAAAGGTCACATTTGACATGGGAAAGAGAAAGACAAGGTGGGCCCTATAATGTGATGAGAAATGTGCTAACTAAGGCTGGGAGGGGAGGAGAGCCAAGGAGGCTTCATGGAAGAGGGGGTTCCTTCTCTGAGCCCTGAAGGCTCATCCAGCGGGGCCTGTTGCACCAAGCAGGGCAAAAGAACAGGGAGAAGAGCCTTCCAGAATAAAATAATCCCGCACAAACCAGCACAGAGCATGGCAGGCTCTGGGTGCCTGGGAACTGCCAATACCTGAGCTACTACTGATGCCCCAGCTCCTGAAGGCCTTGGTCTGAGAGGATGCTGAGAGGATGCTGGAGGCGGAGGAGAAATAGACAGATGGGTGGAGCCTGAAGAACTGGAGACCTGAAAGGGATCTGGCCAGAAGGCCAATGCTTGATCCTGAAGGGAGATAGCGGTGGAGGACCAACAGGGCTGAAGGGGTGTGGGGACAAGGGGATGGACTAGAGAGAGCCTTAGGCAAGGAACAGACAAGACTTGGTGACAGAAGGAGTAGAGGCAGGAGGGAGAGGGAATCTGGGCTGGAAGCCAGATTTCTGGCTAAGACAATATGCTCAGTGTCTTCCTCCCACCCGTACACACAAAGACAGTCTCTGTCTCTTCTCTCTCTCATATCCAGACACAAACGCACACACACACACATACACACACACACACACACACCCTCTGGATGTGTGGCTCCTTCCCTTCCTGGCAGTCCCTGGCACTGTGGTCCCACCATAGCCCCTAGCAGGATGAACTCCAGGCCAGGTTTTCCTCACAGCCTGTGTAGGTGAGCAAGCTGGGAAGAAGCTGATAAGATCACTGGCTGGCCTTACCTTTCCCACATAGGTGAAGAGGGCAGCCTGCGGGGACAGCTCCCCATTGCGTAACTTCTGCACCAGTTGAGGTAGGGTCAGGGCCAGCAGCGCCTCTGAATCCAGGTCAGGGTTCTGGAAAGACACCTCAGATCAGTCCCCCATTCACTGCAGGCCCCATGCGCCTGCAGCACACACCTGTGGCCCATGTCCTTGTGTCCCCACACCTATTAAGCAGATGCTCACTGCCACATGCCAATCCATGAGAGACACGCCCACCCGCAAATCTGACACTATGATCCAGTCAGGGCAAGCCCTGGCCACCTTGAACAGTGCAGATACTGTCTCTTCAAGAAGCTTCCTGGAGGGGACACTCAGGGAGAAGCCATGGTCAGGCTGATTTTTTTTTTTAATAATTAGAATTTATTAAAATTAAAAACCTAGCCCTATCTGGTGTGGCTCAGTGGATTGAGTACTGGCCCACTAACCAAAGGGTCACTGATTTGATTCCCAGACAAGGCACATACCTGGGTTGTAGGCTAGGTCCTAGTTGGGGCATGAGAGGCAACCACACACTGATGTTTCTCTCCCTCCCTTCTCCCTCCATTCCCCCTTTCTAAAAATAAATAAATAAATATAACTTAAAAAATAAAAAGAAAAAAGAATGCCCTGGCTGGTGGCACAGTGGATAAGGTGCCGGCCTGTGAACCCAAAGGTCGCTGGTTCCCAGTCAGGGCACATAACCAGGTTGCAAGACAGGTCTCCATCCAGGTCCATGGCTGGGGGCAGGTGAAAGGCAATCATACATTGATGTCTCTCTCCCTCTCTCCCTTCCCTTCTCTCTAAAAATAATAAATAAAGTCTTAAAAAACAAAACAAAACAAAACAAAAAAACACCAAACCTAGGCTCTGTAAAAGATGAAATCACAAAGTGTACACTGGAGGGAACTATTTGCAAACCACATATACAACTAAGGGGCAATGTCTGAATATACACAAATCCTCAAAATGCAACAGTGAAAACAAATAATCCAATTACAAAACAGGCACAAGACATGAACAGGCATTTTGTTGAAGATAATATACAGATGGCATTAATAAGCAGGTGAAAAAATTAAATTCACTGAGATAGTATGACACATATACCAGAACACTGTAAATTAAATATATTAGAATAGTCTCAAATGCTGGTGAGGAAGGGAAGAAACCAGTCACTCATGCATTGATGGTGGTGATAGACAATGGTATAGGTACTCTAGAAAATGGTATGGTAATTTCAAAAAATAAACACCAATAACAAGAACATGCAAGTATTATACTTCCCAGCAACTCAATCCCAGGATATGTATCCCAATGAAATGAAAACTTGTGCCTTAAAGGGATATTCAGAATTTTCACATTACAAGAAAGGTCTTACTGGCCTGGCTCCAGGAAGAAACCCCTAAACTCTTGGAATGTCCTAGTGCCATTCTGGTGTGCTCTATGTTTTGATTAAATTTACTACCATTCTTACTGCACAGTAAAGAAGCTAAGGCCCAGAGAGGGGAAGTGCCTTGCTTAGGGCCATAGAGGCAAACTATAGTTCTCTTCCCATTCAGCACAGGCTGCCCACTGGCCTTCCACCCACACCTGACCACCCAACCACTAACTAGGGAGGATGGAAACAAGAAAATCCCACCCTGGGTGGTTAGGCTGCAGCTAAAAGCCACATACAAAGGATTTTTTTCATTATTCCACAGGTATGGTGCCTACTCTGTACCAGGTGCCACACTAAGCATGGGATTTATATTTGTGAACAAAAAAGGCATATCAGTACTTTGGGGGGTTTACAGAAGGTGCAGATTAGGAGTACACAGATAGTTAAGAAGTAAACAAATAAGAATTTTAGATAGTGAGAAATAACATAAGTAAAACCAGACACGGGAAATGGGCAGCACACAGATAAAGGGTCGTCAGGAAAGACCTCTCTGCAGGGGAGATATTTGACCAGACACCTCATTGCCAGATCTCAAAGACTCCCAGAGTCCCTGGATGAGCCCCTACCTGCAAACACCCAGTTTCTTCCTCCCCACGGGTACTGGGCTATTAGTAAACTGGACCAGAGGAGATCTGAGTCTCAGCCACCAATCCTCATCTCTATGGTCTCCTGCTCTTGTCAAAGTCTCCAGGAGCCACCTTGCCGCCAGATCCAACAGAAACTTGACTTGATTTCTTTTGCTCCCTGTCTCCCTGACCATACATCAGCTTTCTTCAATTTCCCCCTGGGCCTGGACATAACAACCTCCCTGATTTTCCTCCTGCCTTTCAGCTACTTCTGTCATCCACTTATTCAGCCAGCCAACAAACATTTCCTGACACCCACTATGTGTCAAGGACTATGTTAGGGACAATGAATTTAGAAGTAACCAAGACGGGCAAGTCCCTGCTTTCAGAGAGCTTCCCTTCAAGAAAACAAACACGTTAATAAATAACGAACAGACCAAGTGTGAGAAAGCAAACAGAGTGCTGTGGTATAAATAATGAGAACTGACCCAGATGGCATAGGCAGGCCCCTCCTGGGAGGTAGCAGTTCAGCTCTGATTTGAAGGATGAGATGGAACCAGACATTAGAGGAAGGCAAAGGTTCCTTGGCTTTCCCTCTGGGCACCTCTTCTTCCCTCTCTGATGAGAGGTCATGCTTTCTGGCAGCCTCTTCTCCAGACTCTCCACCTACCCAATGCCCTCCTGACCCTCCACCCAGCCTGATTTAACTTCTTTACTGATATAACAGCTTTCTTAGTTTAAATCAAGACATTGTACTAGCACATCATGATGATGCAGCACTTAGCTATTCCCTGGATATTCCTTTAAAAATATGCAAAATGAAAAGTGAACATTCCTCCAACTCTGGGACCACCCTGCCTAGTCCCTCTTCTGAAAAAAAAAAAAAAAAGTTAACAGTTTCTGATGAAACATATAGGAAAAAAAGTTTATGAAAAGCACACGATGTATATAATTGTTGATATATATTCCATTTTTTCACAAGTGGATCATACTGTATGCACAATACTACACCTTGCTTTTCTCACCTCACAGTGAAAATAGCAAGATTGTTTTTCCCCCAATTATGTAAATCTGTAATAATTTTTTTTTTTTTTAATGCCTAACAGTATGTCAAAGAAAGTAAAAATCACCAGAGGGCCCATTACACCGGGACAGTTACCACCAACAGTCTGGTCACCACCATTTCCGCCTAGCTACAAGGTGCCCCCAAACCCACAGAGTTCCTGTGCACCTCAACTAGACGCATCAGCAAGCTCTCCTCCATTCTCAGCATACATTTTTAAATTCTTTCCTAATGCTCTTCTATCTTGAAAGTTGATGACACTGCTGCTAGCAGCTATTTCAAGGTCTTCAACTAGTTATCAGGAAGTTGAGACATTTTCTCTTTCACAAGACATCAAAAGTAAGTCTGCACCTCTAGGAGACTCAAGAAAAATTAACTTTGTAGGGTGAATGGAGGAAAGTGTCCAGATAGCTTCAAACTGAGTGTGTGGCCACTATATGCACTTTTTCAAGGGAAGGATACTACAGCTACCATTGAATCTGTGGAACAAATGAAAAAGGTTCTATGGAACAGAACCTCAGAGGGTGAGCTAATCATAAATTCCTAACTGGGCAGGTCATGATGAGTAGTCATTCCCCAGGCCTATGTAACTTCTTCAATGAAAGGTTTTCAGCCAGCCTGTCCATTGCTTTTGTGCATCTAGGTTAAAACACCTTTGAAATACCCGAAAGTAATGGCTCTGGAAGGTGGTATTAACTCTCAAGAGAGCACATAATCTTATTAACTGTGCTGTAATACAATCCCTGCCTTACTTTCTCCAACTATCCTTATGTCCTGCCCTAATTTCAAATGCATAGAAGGAGCAACAAAACTTTTATTCTCTGGAGCAGCAATTTTCAACAGGTGTGTCACAGAATTTTTTAAAACATACAATACTTGGCTATTTAGTCAGGAGCATTGACTCTTTTCCCTTAGATTGTCAAATTAAAAAATGACAACAGTCAACACAGTAACAGCTGTCTAGTGTGAATGCCCTGTCTTGAACCATAAATATATATGTAGGTCATGTAACAGAGTTGCACCTTATAGGTCATATCACATAATAAGGTTGTGTCTGACTGGTTAATTCTTGGTCCCAGAAAATCTTATAGCCCTGGCCCAGTAGCTCAGTTGGTTAGCGCATCCTCTTATTTGCCAAGTGTGCAGGTTCAATCCCCAGTCAGGGCACGTATAAGAATCAACCAATGAATGCATTAAGTGGCAACAAATCAATGTTTCTCCCTCTCTCTAAAATCAATACATTTCAAATATATTTTATTGATTTTGATATTACAGTTATCCCAATTTTTTCTCCTTGGCTCCCACCCACCTGGTACCTCCATTCCCTCCAGCAATCCCTCTGTCCCCCTTAGTTCAGGTCCATGGGTCATGCATAGAAGTTCTTTGGCTACTCCAATACCTATACCGTTCTTAACATCCCCCTGTCTATTTTGTACCTACCAATTAGTGATTCTTACTTTCTGCACCTTTTTCCCCCATTTTTCCCTTTGCCCCTTCCAACTGATAATCCTCCAAATGATCTCCATATCTATGATTCTATACTTGTTTTGGTTGTTTGCTCAGTTTGCTATTTGGATTCAATTATTGATAGTTGTGATTTTATTGCCATTTTAATGCTCATCATTCTGATCTTTTTTTTTTTTTCCTTATATAATTCCCTTTAGCATGTGATATAATAATGGCTTGGTAATGATGAATTCCTTTAGTTTTTTGTTGTCTGGGAAGCACTTTATCTGCCCTTCCATTCTAAGTGATAGCTTTGCTGGATAGAGTAATCGAGGTTGTAGGTCCTTTGAGAAATCAGTTGACAGCCTTATGGGAACTCCTTTGTAGGTAAGTCTCCATTTTTCTCTTGCTGCTTTTAAGATTCTCTAACTTTGATCTTTGGCATTTTAATTATGATGTGTCTTGGTGTGGTCCTCTTTGGATCCAACTTGGTTGGGACTCTCTATGCTTCCTGGAAGTGTATATCTATTTCTTTCACCAAATTATAAAAGTTTTCTTTCATTATTTTTTCAAGTAATTCTTCCTCTTCTTCTTTTGGCAGCCCTCTGATTCAGATGTTGACATGTTTGGAGATGTCCTAGAGGCTCCTTATTCTATTCTCATTTTTTAAAATTCTCTTTTCTTCTTGCTGTTCTGATTGAGTGGTTTTTTCTTCCCCATGTTCCAAATAATTTCTTTGATTCTTGGCTTCATCCTCTCCACTGTTGGTTCCCTATAGACTTTTCTTTATTTCAGTTAATGCAAATTTCATTTCTGCCTGGGTCTTTTATGGTGTTGAAGTACACAATGAGCTCTTTGAGCATCCTGATAACCAATGTTTTGAACTGTACATCTGATGGGTTGCTTACCTCCATTTCATTTAGTTCTTTTTCTGGAGTTTTGTTCTGCTCTTTTGTTTGGCCAATATTTGTCTCCTCATTTTGGCAGCCTCCCTGTGTTTGTTTCTATGTATTAGGTAGAACTGTTTTGACTCCCTTTCTTAGCACACCTGTAGAGATGTATGTAGAGGAGCCTTAGGTAATGTCACGGTGAGGCAACCCATGTGAAACTCTGTTGCTCTGTGTTGGGGAGGGCTTGCAGTGGGAACAATGCCACTGCCTAACCTCTGGAGTTCTGCCTGGGAGTTCTGCCTCCCCAATCATAATTCACTTTCTCCCCATATGCCACTGGTGCCTTTCCAGCTGTTGCCCTGGTGATAATCAATCCCAGAGAGGATGGGTCTAGTGAGTACTAAGTCTGTTGTGGTCTTTTTAAGAGGATGCAGCTCCTTCTATCACCCCAACTCTCACTGGTTTTTACAGCTAGAAGTTACAGGGACTTATCTTCCTTGTGCTGGGCCCCTGAGCTGGGTGGTCAGAACTGGAGCTAGGTTCACTCCCAAGGTATCACTCCTGTTTTTTATCCACCACATGTGGACATGAGACCACCTGTTCCCGTCTCTGCACCTCTCTGCGCCTCTCAAGGCCACTCCTCCATCTGTTTTCTTCTTCTGAAACACCTACTGTCCTAATTTCAGGTACCCTGGACTGTCCTCCATATCTTTTATTTTCCCCCATGGTTTTTTAAAAATCACTTTTGTTCTATTTCAAGCTATCTCTTCCACTTGATCATGTATGCCACTGATACTGGTCTCAACAAAAACTGTACTGTTCTTCAATTCATCTACTGAATCAGGTTCAAACTATGCTTTGGAGAAAGCTAAGAGATAGAACACAAGTCAGATCCAAGAAGGAAGTGACATTTGTAAGACCAGCAGGATTTTGACATAACATGTTTTAACAAACATGGGGAAAGGCAGTCAAAGTAAAAATATTAAGTGCAAAGGCACAGAGGCATGAGCAGTTGTTCTCTGAGATCTCTCCCAGACATAATATTCTATTAACGGTGCTCCTTCTTCTTCTTCTTCTTCTTTTTTTTTTTTTTTAAGATTTTATTTATTATTTTTAGAGAGAGGGGAAGGGAGGGAGGCAGAGAGGGAGGAACACATTAATGTATGGTTGCCTTTCACCTGCCTCCAGCTAAGGACCTGGCTGGAAATCTGACTTGCAACCTGGTTATGTGCCCTGGCTGGGAATTGAACCAACAACATTTGGTTTCACAGGCCGGTGCCTATCCACTGTGCCACCAGCCAGGGCTGTGCTCCTTCTTAAGGATTGGAAAAATAGAATCAGCTAGATATTTCATCACCAAAAGAGTTTATTCAGGAAAATGAAAGGATTGCCATCCAGTGTGCACAGTAATGGCAAACCATATGTGCGCACTGAACAAAACAAAGATGGAGAAGATACTTTATAAAAAGGTAGTGGAAGTTCAAAGGAGGGACTGGTGCAACCATTTAACTTGTATAAACATAAGATTGTTCCTTACTTACAGGAATATCCAGTAATTCATATGCCAGAACTCCTCCCATAACCTCTAACTCTTCTAGCTCCTCTTGCAGAGTCCAATGGTCAACAGAGAGTTATCAGAAACACAGTTTGCTATAGAGATAGAGCTGTTCTAGATCTACTTTGGGATGATTTAGAAATGCTTACAATTCCCTCCTCCTCCAACATTGCCTTGGAGGTATCTAGGCTCCCAACAAGAGTTATGTGGATTCTATCAGGCAGGAACTGTAGAACAAGCTGCTGTAATCTCCCAGGGTCTGCTCAGAGCCCTGCTTCCCTTGGTGTCCCTTGCTATTCAGGGCCATATGGAGAAAACCCCAGAAGAAAGGCTGCTGAGCCCTGGCTGGTAGCACAGTGGTTAAGGCACCGGCCTGCGAACCCAAAGATCGCAGGTTCGATTCCCCAGCCAGGGCACATAACCAGGTTGCAAACCAGGTCTCCAGTCAGGTCTGTGGCTGGAGGCAGGTGAAAAGCAACCATACATTGATGTCTCTCTCCCTCTCTGCCTCTCTCCCTTCCCCTCTTTCTAAAAAAAAAAATAATGAAATAAAATCTTTAAAGAAAGAAAGGCTGCTGAGACAACTTCAAAACCCACCTTTCAGTCACCAGTGATTCCAGAGCCAAGCAGAGGGAGCCTTAGGGTCAGGGAGGTTCATCCTGGGGTTGAATTCAGCCTACCTCCTACCTGCCCCTACGACCTACAAAACTATTATCATCAAAATCCCAACCTTCTACTCCTAGCTCAAAACAATGAGACTCCTGAAATAATTCTCCCTTTCTTCTCCAGTCTTGGCAAAACCAAAGATAATTTCCTGGCTTCCCCTCATGGAAGAGCCAAGCTTTGGGATTCTGAGGCCAAACTTTCTTGCCCCTGGGAGATGTAGGTAAACAGCTCTTTGTATTTCAGGGCCAAGATTTCTGCCCTGGAAGATTCCATTCTTAAAATTAAGGAAAGGTGGTTCCAGAGGGAAAGTATAGATACCTACGCTCGAGGGGTGGGTGGGGCCTGGAAGACCTGTCTTTCTTCCACCTACACTCCTGTCAGCAGATGGGTTTCTGGCAACTGGGAGGGCAGTTATGGAGGTGGAAATTGGGGCGGGGCTTCCTGCAGCTGTCCCAAGCAGCATTTGGAGCTGACAGAACCCTGCCGGCTGCACAGAAGGACTTGATGCCTTGGGAGCAGCTGAGTAATGAAAGAGGGAGGAAGGGGAAAGAGAGAAACATGGATAGGATGCCTCCTGTACATGCCTGACCAGGGATCGAACCTACAACTTAGGTATGTGCCCTGACCGGAATCAAACCTAAAACCTTTTGATGCACTTTAGAAGCTCCAACCAACTGAGCCACCCATCCAGGCCCAAAGCTCCTCTTTTGACCCAGTGCCGAAGGCCTTCTAAGACCTAACCTGTCTTTTTTTCTACCTCTCCTTTGCCCAACCTGGCTCAGGAAGAGTGCTGAATGCATTCGGGCAAGAAGGGGTTCTGAAAGTTACAAACCCACACTGCCCACACACCTGCACCGCCGCCACATGCCCCTCGGCGCGCAGCAGGGCAGCTGAAAGTGCTGCTGGGGGTACTCCCAGCCAGTGCCCCTGACCCCAACCCTGACGGTCACCTGGAGCCGGAAGCGCTGCGCTGCCTTGTCCATGCTTTCCAGGGCGGCTTGCTGTTTCTGTCGTGCCCGGGCCACCGCACCCCGCGCTTTCCCACGACCAGACCAGCGCAGGGCCACTGCTGCGGCCACGAAGCAGCAGGCCAGGGCAGCCCCGGAGGCCGGGGAGAGCGAAGCCCACAGTTTGTTCAGCACCATGATCTCCAGCCGCAGAGAGCTGCAGAGAGCCAGGGAAGAACCAGCACTCGTGGATTCTGCTATAAAACCCGGCCTGGATCTGCGGGGCCGGAGGAGTGGGAGGGGAGCTGCGCCTCCGCAGGCCTACCTCGGAGTCCCGTTGCCAAGCAGCGAGCTCAGCCGTGTGTAACCGTCACGGTCTAGCAGGCTGCCCCCGCTGCCCCACTGTTCCACTGGGTCGCTCACTGTGTCCTCGTGCGCTGGGTCATAGAAGCTGGAGGACGCCGAGGGGCAACCGCTTCCTGTGGGCGTCCTCAGAAGCTCACGCTTTACCAAGGGTGCTGCCAGGCCTCGGCTTAGCACACCTCAGAGCCCTACCTCCCGGAAGACGCAGACCACAGAGCCGCTGAGGAAACTGCCAGACAAGAGGACGGGGAGCAGAGACAGACTCGACCCACAGACCCGATCAGTCTCCGCAAACTGTTGAGAAGCATCTTGCCTGAAGAACCTTGCGTCATGGCCGGCCCCCATATCTCCCCAGCGCGGGGCTTGGGAGGCGGGGGGGGGGGGGGGGGGGGGGGGGGGGGGGGGGGGGGGGGGGGGGGGGGGGTGTGCAGCCCTGAGACCCGCCCAGGGGCTCCTCTGGGGCGCCCACCTGCTATCTCCTCCCTTCATCCAACCCGGGGATCCCGCGTCTCTGGCCCTGGGCTCTTCATGGACAAACCAAACATGATTTGTCCTTCTGCTTAGCCACCCGCAGACTGGCCTTCCCGGTCATCTTTTTCCAGTCCTGGACCCTCCTGGTGCTTGCATGCAGCAAGCAAAAAGCAAGCCTGACCAGGGTCTGGGGACCTGGTGCCTTTCATTAAGAGGGTGGAGGATTACACACATATATGCATACATGTGCACACACTTCTCCCCTCCTGGCCTCACTCACAGGACTTTATGTGCTTTATCTCATTTGACCTCCCAACAGACCTGTAAGGAAGGCATTTTTATTTTCAATTTACCAATGAGGTACCTGAGGACAAGAGGGAATAAATGACTTTTGTGGGCCACACAGATGGCTGAGTGGGGGTTCCAACTCAGGTTTAATCCTAAACCATTGGTTGCTCTTACCCATGAAGCAATACCACCATTACTGCCCCTGGAAGTGAGGCCTGTAGAATGAGGAATAGGAAAGTACCTGTATGGTAACACCATTTGCTGAAACACGGCAGTTGCTCCAGTTCTCTCTCACCTCCGTGAATCTGTGCCTTTACCTTTGTAAGGGGAAAGCATCGCCAGTTAGATTCCCAGTCAAGGCACAGGCCTGGGTTGCAGGCCAGGTCCCCAGTTGGGGGTGCACGGAAGGCAACCACACATTGATGTTTTTCTCCCTCTCTTTCTCTCTCCCTTCTCCTCTCTCTAAAAATAAAATCTTTTAAAAGGGAATGCCCATGGCTGGTGAGGCTCAGTAGACTGAGTGCTGGCCTGCAAATGGAAAGGTCTCCAGTTCAATTTCCAGTCAGGGCCCATGCCTGGGTTGCAGGCTAGGTACTCAGAAGGGAGCGTGCAAGAGGCAACCGATCCATGGTTCCCTTGCACATTGATGGTTCTGTCCCTCTTTTCCCCTCTCTCTAAAAATATTTAAAAAAAAAAAAAAAAAGGAGGGGGCCCTGGCTGGTAACACAGTGGATAAGGCGCCAGCCTGCGAACCCAAAGGTCGCAGGTTTGATTCCCCAGCCAGGGCACATAACCAGGTTGCAAACCAGGTCTCCAGTCAGGTCTGTGCCTGGAGGCAGGTGAAAAGCAACCATACATTGATGTCTCTCTCCCTCTCTGCCTCTCTCCCTTCCCCTCTTTCTAAAAATAATTAAATAAAATCTTTAAAAAAGAAAAAGAAAATAAAAAAAGGAGGGGGAATGGTTATAATGCCTACCTTGCAGGATTGTTAGGAGGGGTCTATAAGATCCTTTACAAATGGTGCCTGGCACACAGTAGGCCCTCCATATATGTTTACTGATTGAGTGAAAGGCCCACTGTGGAAACCCCTGAATGTTATTCAAGGAATCCAGACCTGACCTTTAGAGTCACTGTAAGGCCCTTAAGCAAATTCTGGAGGAGTCCAAGGCCCTGTATTTCTAAGTCTTCAATCCCTATTGGATGCTGCTGAGTTCCAGCTCAACACTGATGGTCCACTGTAAGTTTCAAATCCCTGAACCTTGGTTTCCCTAGAAGAAGAGAGCTGACATGTGCAGGGTGATGGAAACTAATCTGAAGCTCTTGTAAGGTCACCTCACCAAATCTCCTGATGAAATAAAGGGATTCTGACCCTTGATTCACCTATCACTTGAAGATGACCTTGGGTAACTCAATTTTCCCTTTTGTAAATGAGAAGCATTCTTTCTCTTCTCCCACTCAAGAAAGAAAAAAGATTGTATTTATGGGGAAATAGCATTCCTGAGGCTTAGTCACCAAGTTGGTAACCTCTCATGAGTTGGGCCAAAATTTATTAATTTAGAAACTCCAGTAACAAAATATTCACTCCTGTTTGTTTCGTGTGATGATGGTTTCTCTAAGTAGTAGTTTCCTAAGGGTATATTAAGCAGGATTTAATTTACAAAAAGGATCTGAAGGATCTGGATGGGGTATTGAGTCCAAGGCAGCAAGTCCTGGGCTTGTAAGAGAGTGAAATGCTCACTCTCTCTGATTCTTTCATTCTAGCCTGCATTTCTCCTATGACCTTCAGTGAATAGCTCCTGTCATAGGGATACTAATTATGAGAAAACTTCTGCTTGAGGCTTGAACTTCTGTCAGAGATTTGCAGAAGCCTAGAGACAGGACTTGGACTAACAGGGGTCAAGATCAGGGAACAAAGAGATTTAGAGATTTCTCACTCTTCTTTGGATCCCTGTTGGCACTTAAGTGTCACACACCTCTTGCCCTACTCATTCTCCTTTCCCTTGACATAAAGAAGCCTGAATTATGAGCACTCTTAACATGGACTTGTGGAAGTTTTAAGGGATCTCCATTTTTTAGAGTTGGCACCATCTCCATCAATAAACCTTTCCTTACTCCAAACTCCGGTGTCTTAAATATTGGCCTTCTGAAGCATCAGGCACACCCACCAGGCTTGCCTACTGGGACCTTGGGCGGAAGAGCCTTGGGGAAGCCAGATAGCATAATTTAAATAAAGCTTGACTCTAAAGCTGGTGTGTCAGGTAACCCATATTTATTATGTGACTGTGCCCCAAATTCCTTGACTGTAAAATAAGGATACTTATATTAATAATGTTACACACCAATTCTCTAAGAAGAAAATGACAACACATGTAACACAGCCAGAACAGGGCCTAGCATATAGAAGCAATCCACACATGTTAATCATTATATTAGAAAAATAGAAATCTACAGAAGAAAGGTTTTCTGGCCTGAGAAGCCTAGCTCAAGAGCCAGACTGCCTAAGTCCAAATACTAACTTTGCCACTTAATTACTGTGTAACTTTGAGTAAGTCACTTTAATCTCTTGTGCCTCAATTTCCTCATGTGCAAAATGGGGGCTAGTAATAGTGACTACATCAGAGAATTGCAAGAATTTTTTTAAATGTATAATTTTTTTTTTTTAAGATTTTATTTATTATTTCCAGAGAGAGAAGAAGGGAGAGAGGCAGAGAGGGAAAGAAACATCAATGTATGGTTGCCTTTCACCTGCCTCCAGCCATGGACCTGGCTGGAGACCTGGCTTGTAACCTGGTGCAAGAATTTTTTAAAGTTTGTAACAGCACCTGGCCTATGATAAAGGCTCAATAAACATTATCTCATTATTTGAAGCAGAAATGTGATGCAATCCTACTAGTGTTTGGGGAAGGCAATGGGGAGGGGTTTTGGGAAAGGCAAGCTGGAGGCAGAGACTATGGAAAATCAGTATGATACGAGGATCCCTTTCCAGGGTTCCTGTGTTACCAAGGAAGTATCTGTAAGTCAATACCACATTATAATGTGAGCCTGAACAACATGTACCTGTGCTCAGGTGGTGCATGTAAGGGAGAGTTACTCTTGCCTGCAAGCAGGCCTTTGGGTTCCTTGTGCAGGATGGGGTTCTCCCCCATTAACAGGTGACTCTAAGCAAGTCACCCTAATGTGCCCTCGATTGGAAAGATAAGTACTACCTTACCAAGTTCCCTTAGAAGTGGGGACAGGGAGTGGTAAGAAAACTTGCAGAAGGGAGCTTCTCAGATTGCAGAGGCTTTGAAGTTCGTCTTTGTTTTGGGGATGAGAGAACAGTGTTATGTGCCTCTGTTCTAATTGTTCTGCTTCTGTTTCCTTTCACTTCTGTGAGCCTCTCCTTAGCACTGAAAAAGGAAGGTCAGAAGGGGGACCCAGCCCTGCTCCAAGAACTCAGTTCCACAGGTGAGGTAGGACACTACACTCAGAAACACTATCTGTGAGGCAGTTTGTAATTTTCAAGGCACTGTTAGGCCTTTGACCTCAGTTGTCCAAGTCCCACTACCCTCAGAGGACACCTAGTACCTCTGAATTCAGGAAGAGTTTGTCTCCTGTGGTAAATTAATTGTAGAGATGGCCCCAGTACTCTACCTGTTCCTATATCTGTGCTCTTTGCAAAATAACTTTGGCCCTTGCCAGTGTGGCTCAGTTGAAGGTTCATTCCGTACCAGATTTGCAGGTTCGAGCCCATGTATAGGAGGTAACTGATTGATGTTTCTCTCTCCCTTTCTCTCTAAAATCAATAAAAATATTTTTTTAAATAATAACTTTGCCACTTCTCCCTTCAGAAGGTGTAGTCTATTTTCCCACCCCTCCAAATCTGGGCTGAACTTTGTGACTTGCTTTAACTAAGACGAAGCAGTGCAAGGAATGTTGTGCTAGTTTTGAGCCTAGGCTGCAAGAGAATTATTTTCTCTTTCTCTTCTGGAACCCTGCCTCAGCCATGAGAACAAGTCTAAACTAGGCTGCCTGAGGATGAGGCCATGCGGTGTGGAACCTACTCAGCCCAGTTGTCCCCGTTCACCTTGTCCACCTTGTCTACCCTTTCTGGATAGAAGAGCTTATGGCATATACACTGACTCCACACTCATACTGGTGTCACCAGGTCCAAGTGAAAAGTAAGTACCTCCCAGGATCAAAATAAAAATGTTTCCCTAATAAAATTGCTATGGCTCATTTTTAGTCACATCCTTTTATATTTTATATAGCTCATGATATATGTCAGGTACTGTTCTAAGCACTTTACTAACATTTAATTCTCATTTAATAACCAATGAGGTAATACAATATTCCCATTTTACAATTGAAGAAATTCAAGTGAAGAAATTTACCCCAGAGTTTCAAATAAATTTAGTAAAGAGAAATCAGCCCAGATTTAAGGGGTGGATAAATCAACTCTGGTTCTTGATGCGGAACGTGGCAAAGTCTCATTGCATTGGGACAGGATGCAAAGGATTATGGTCAGCTACCATACAACAGGTGAGGGGTGGCTTGAGAATGTGGGAGAGGATGGAAGGATTTAGGACTATAGTCAGAGAGATCAGTTTTGAGGCTATCGTCATTGTTCAGTGAAAAATAAGGCCTGACCTAAGATACGAGAGATATATTTAGATATATTTCAAGAAAGAAATTTCAGCTTGTAATTTTTTAAAAGTTCCTTAAGTGCCAAGCTTATCTCCTTATCGATAAAATGGAACTAAAATGAGTGCCTATTTCTGGGGAGGGGTGGGTTGTGAGGATAAGAAACAATACAATGCTTATAAAACAATGCTTAACATGAGCCTGGCTTAGATAAGTCTTCAACATGCAACAGTAATTACTGTCACTCTATTATTAATTAGGCATAAAGGGTAACCACAGTTTCTAGCTCTGGCAGCAAGGTGGATGGATGGTGGTGCTGTGTTTGGAGATGAGGAATACATAAGGGAAAAAGGTTGGTAGGAGGAATTAGTGATTTGAGTTGGCTTTGGATGCTCTGCTTGCCCCCTTGTCTTCCACTAAAGACCCTGAAATTCTGAAGCCTTCTAATCCAAAAGGTTTTTTTTTTTTTTTTAAGATTTTATTTATTACTTTTTAGAGAGAGAGGAAGGGAGAGAGGCGGAGAGGGAGAGAGACATCAATGTATGGTTGCCTTTCACCTGCCTCCAGCCACAGACCTGGCTGGAGACCTGGCTTGCAACCTGCTTATGTGCCTTGGCTGGGAATCAAACCAGCAACCTTTGGGTTCACAGGCCGGCACCTTAGACACTGTGCCACCAGCCAGGGCAATCCAAAAGTTTTTAACTTGGGGTTTGGAGATGGGCCTTAGGGAGCACCCAAACCCTTGAAATTATGTGTAAAATGCGATGTTTTTTCGTGTGTACTTTCCTGAGGAGAACCAAAGCTTTTACAAGTCTGTCAAACATATTTATGACTCCCCAAAAATAAAAACCACAGACCCAAGCTATCTCTCTACTGTGACCCATGGCTGGTCTTCTGTTAAGAATGGGCCACTGTATTTCACAACAAAAGAAGGACACATGAGCAAGACTGACGCAACTATGCTATGCTTCCAGGTCTCTAGGTACTGCCCCTCACACGTTTGGCACCATTATCCTCTGCAGACTTGGTTCTATACCACCTCCTCTTTTTGGACATCAGGTGCACAAAATTGGATTGAGCATAATCTTTGTTCATGACATTCTTTTATCACCTTTATCATGCACAATGCACTATTATGCATAGGTTTTTACTATTTTAATTGTTTTGATAATGTAATAAGCACCAAGCATGAAAGCAGAACTTTGACAATAACCTATTACAATGGTATGTTCCTTCTATACCATCCTATACCCACCTGCCTGAGGGAACTATTGTCCTGAATCCCACAATGAGATCAATTTTTTCCTTTTTATCTAAGTTTTACTGCATATATGAATATGTTCTTTAAAAATACTTTTCAATTTTAGTTGTATTTAACTTGATAACATCATTAGTCATCAGATAAATGCAAATTAAAACCACAATGGGTCACCAAGAAGCACCTTCTAGAATTAACTTTAACACTTACAATGTCAAATTTTAGGCAAGGATATGAAGTAAAGCACTCTATCTTGGGACTGAATCACTGATCTGTGATTCTTGGCTTTGGGAGAGCTCGAATTAAGAGTTCCCAGCTGAGCTTTATGCCACTCTGACCATGTAATTGAGCCAGACACAGGTAACCAGTTAGGCCAGTGCCCTTACCTTGGCCAAAAGTTAAAAATCAGACATCCAGATAAAGACAAGAGCTTTGCAATACAGGTGTAAATCAACTCTCTATCTTCTACAAAATGAAATTCTAGAACAGGTGTAACTGCGCCAGAACATTATTTTCTTTAATCTGCCCCTTTATTTTTACTTTTTCCTTTGAGTCAAACTGGCGTTACCTAGTACCCTGACTCATCCCTCTCCCTTCTCTCTTGCTTAATCATTGAACCTTCAGGACAATGAAGTTCTGGTGAGCATCCAGAAGTTTTAGAAATCAAGCCTTGGATCTTGTGATTACAGAGTTTTAGTCAACTAGAGAAAACATCTAGGTCCCAGTTGTGTTTCACCTCCAGAATGACTCCCACACCCCAACCACATTCTTGAGAAACCAGATGAAGCAATGCCATGCTCTGGCTGATGTCTGGACTAGATGCAATGATTAACTATGTCCTACCCTAGTGCTGACCAATCAGTAGGGACCGTGACACTGACCATGACCTTGACAATGTCCCTAACTCGTTTAGTCACCATTACTAATGATGTTTCCTCTACATAAACAATCACTTAGAAGACACCAAGGAACCAGGTCTTTGAGCATAAGCAGCCAAGTGAGACTCCACGCATGGCATCTTTTCCTTAACACATTGTTGCCCAGTCACAAAAAAAAAAACCTCGTATTTTTAAGCTCAAATATTGTTGACCAATAACAAGTTAACTCATCCTTGCACTTAAATTAGCTTTTGCTATAAAACTGCCGATCAACAATGTGTTAATAAATTCTTACTTTCCTGACCACAAACTCCTGTTCATGTCTTCTTGGACTTTGATGCATGCAGGAAAATTGGACCCTTTCAGTCCAGTAACAAATTAAACGACAGTGATGGAAAGATGAGTGATTACCTAGAACCAGGGATGGTGGAAGGATTCAGCACAAAGGAGCACAAGGTAAGATTTTAGGAGATCAAATTATTTTCTATATATATTTTTAAAGATTTTATTTACTTTTAGAGAGAGGAGAAGGGAAGGAGAAAGAGAGGGAGGGAAACATCAATGTGCGAGAGATGCATCAATTGGTTGCCTCTCACACACCCCCAACTGGGGCCCCGGCTCACAACCTGGGCATGCGTCCTGACTGGGAACTGAACCAGTGACCCTTTGGTTCACAGGCCAGTACTCAATCCACTGAGCCACACCAGACAGGGCTATTTTCTATATTTTGATGGTGGTGGTGGTGGTGGTTCTACTATTATATAAAATTACCAAAAGTTATTAAGCAGCACATTTAAAATTAATAAATTATATTGTATATAAATAACTTAAGGGCATCATGTTACATTTAATCTTTCAGGACTAAACTTTTTAATATTTTATTGCTAAGATTCATAGTTATGTGTCACTGTGTTCATTTGTTTTGACAGCTGTATATTGTGTGTATATCCCAGTTTATTTTTCCACTCTTGCTCATGAGCATTTGGGTTTGCTTCTGAGACCAGAGCTGCTACGAACATTTTCATACATGTCTCCCAGTATACATAGATGAATTTCTCTTGGATTTATTTCAAGCATTGGAATAACTGGGTTGTAGAGTAGGCAAATATTCAATTATCACTGCTTAGCATTCAGTTAGCACCAGCCTGCATACCCAGAAGGCCAAAGGCAGAAGTCCAGGCACCTGAGTAAACAGCAGGAAGCAAGCACATGTCACACAGGAAGCTAGTTATGTTCCTACTCCCTGGAGCCCCATTTTAGGCTTAACCTAGTCTAAAATCCTTCTCAGCTAACACCTCTAATAGCCAAACAAGGATTAGCAGAAAAGGCATAAAGAACAAAGGAAGAGACAGAAGAAGAAGAGAAGTGATCAGGAAAGTAGGAAGAACCAAGAATATCAACATTCAAAAATTATGCACCCTTTGCTGCACAAGAACCAGTTTTTCAGAAAAAAAGATTAATAAAAAAAAAGGCAATATCTGCAAGTGACCACAAGCAACCTTTCATATCCCTGCCATCCAGGGATTGTCTTACTTGTGTTATAGTTACAAAAACAACATAACATACAAATAGTAAACAATGTGATGCTGCTCCCCAGCACACTAGGTGAGCTAAGGCCCTATAACGCTGAAGGAAGAACTCTGAGTGATTTGGGGTGTGCTGAATAACTGGCACCAAAGCTCAGCCATGGACCAGGAAGATGGAAAAACAAAACAAACCAAACAAAAACAGAATATAATAAGACATTAGGAGGTTCCTAGGTGCTCAGAAAGCAAAGAAAGAGGGCTGCCATTCCAAAGGATGAGGCCTCATTTTCCTCCACAATCCCACTTTCTGTATCTTCAGCAGCAACCTGGCTACCTGTCATTCATGAGCTTGAGGAATACTTGCTAGAGGAATAAACAACCAAAGAAACACACAAAAGAATATCAAGTCCTGGCTGGTAACACAATGGATAAGGCACTGACCTGCAAACCCAAAGGTCACTGGTTCGATTCCCAGCCAGGGCACATAACCAGGCTGCAAGCCAGGTCTCCAGCCAGGTCCATGGCTGGAGGTAGGCAAAAGACAACCATACATTGATGCCTCTCTCCCTCTCTGCCTCTCTCCCTTCCCTTCTCTCTAAAAATAATAAATAAAATCTTTTTTAAAAATCTTAAAAAATAAAAGAATATCATAGCCCTATGGCAGAGCAGCTTCCCCAGCTGCAATGGGCAGCAATACTATTGACGGCAGAAGGAATAGCTGGAATTATTCAGCTCAGGAGAGCTTTCTCAATGTAAGTAAGCAGATTATTATGCATTGGCTTAACATTTTTAGCTACTTGTTTCTTAAACTAGATCATAGGCCACATGGAGTAACTAGGTAGTCTTGTTCAGGTCCACTGCCTGCTCATGACCAAGCAGAACTCACCTCAAGTGTAAGAGGAGCTCTGTAACCAGAGGCCTATAACAAGTACAACTAACAGTCCTTGGACTCACATGAGGCACCCAACCACAGCCTTATCTCTATGGAACTTCAACAATTTTATTGGCTAAATTCTTCCCAAGTTTACAGTTTAAAATGTAGGCCTACACACTGGCTCCTTCTCAGCCTCCAAAAGGGGCAGGAACCTTTAGTATAGGCTTAGAGATGGGAAGTGGAAGGATGGGATATAATAAGTGATACCTGCAGATGCTCCACAATTGGACAGCAGGGCAGAAAAAGTCCTACTACCTAGTGCTAAAAACTATCTATAGAAAGACTTTAGCAGCATGAAGATAGGACCAAGAGTACATCTTTGCCACTGGTCTGTTGCTGGTGCCTCCATGGGAGTATACCCTTTGTCTTCCTATTCCAGTGCTTCAGGAAAGGTGATGCTATGTCAGTCTACACATTTTGCAAAAGTACATAGGCCCAAAATTGGCCATGAGGTTTGGGATTACCAGCTCCCCAACTTGGCAGGATGGAAAAAAACAGAACGTGTCCATGAAAAGCTTTCGGAAGTGACTCAGGTCTTCCACCTGAACTTTGATGCTATATTGATTGGCCAGGAGTTCAATGGTTCCTTGCACCACATACTCGTTCTGTAAGTGTGAGAGTGAGCAGGTGGAATACACAACATGGCCGCCTGGTTTGGTGGCAAGGAGTCCAGCCCTGAAACCAAAGAGAGACAGAAATGGTGACCAGTGAGCTTCTGAGAGGTATGAGGGTAACAAAGGAGCTGGCAACATAAAGGTGTCTACTGTGGGATGGCCAGCTGTGTTGACAGGCTCTGGAGTCCCTTCCACAATGAAAAGTCATTCTTAAAACAGAGAGCAACTCCAAGGGCTCCCAGAAGCCTTCTCAAAATGATCCCCTGAGCTCTGGCTCTAGTTTTGAACCAAACCCTGATGCTGGCTATGGACTGAGTCCTTACCCCAGCCCTACCGAACCTTGACCTCAGCAACTATTTTTCAAACTTCTGCTACTTACAGATACTGGGACTAGCATGGAGGTAAGTGAACATAAATGAATCTGTGCAGCACACCCTGTTACGCATATCTTACCACATACAGTTTTTATGTTCCAGAGAAGGACCATCTTATGATGTCTGTCTCATCTAGGTAGATTCTCAGTCAGAAGACTCTTCTATGGGTAATGGTCTTGGCAAGAGCTTCCAGCCCACCCAGTGGCCAGACCCCCAAAGCACTCTAGCATAAAATCCTGAATTTTGGTAAATCTATCACTCACGCAAGAAGCTGCACCTGCAGCATAGGTAGCATCTGCCGCTCCTTCTTCCTTGACCGCTGAAAAATGTTGTTCTCCTCCTCATGAAGGGAGTGGCGGTCTGTGGTACAGGGTACATCCACCAGCACCTGCCCAGAAGTGTTAAAGAGTAGAGTATCAGAGCTCCTTACAGGCTCCTCTTCCTTAGGCCAGGCCTGTTTTAGGCCCCTGACCTGGGAATTCTGCAGAGAGTTTCCCTTACCCATCCTTCCATTATAGAGTACCTGACATAGTTTCTCATCTGAACCTGGTAGACAAGTGTGAAAATAGTATGTTTAGGTATAATCATGACTGGTCAAAAAACTAAAACCAACACATGAATAATTGTAATTAAATAAATGATATCAACCTAGGAAGAAGTCTTCAGCACTTCAGAGCCTTGTCCTTGTTTTGGTCCTTAACTATTTGAATAAAAACATTTCATTTACAAATCATGCAATGCCCAGAGGGTAGCTAATATACTGAATAACAGGATCAGGATTTAAAATAGCTTATGCTAAGACGTCATATCCAATATGGAAAAGTTTTGAAGTGAGAAATGTAAAATCAGTCATTGACTAAGAGCCTACTCTGTGCTAAGCATTGGAAACAAACAAACAAAAAGAAAATCTTTAATTATCCTATATTCATGTTTCAAAAAAATAAACTCACTCAAGAAAAAATCTGAATTTTTAGTTAAACAGAAACTCCAAGTAAATTAATAAAGATGCAAATGTTCAATATTATGATATATTCCTAGGCTGCATGAATTTGACACTGAACCTACAGAGTAAAACAAATAATGATTAGCTTGTATTCTGGTCAGGTTTCATATCTCAAGAACTGTGATGGAGCTGGCCTTCACAGGAAAAAGAAACATTAAGTAAGGATGCCCAGCAAGGGCCACTGGGATATTTAGAAACCACATCATAGGGGAAAAGTAATACATCAGTGTGGCTTAGTGGTCTGGAGTGTTATCCCAACCAAAAGGTTGAGAGTTCAATTCCCAATCAGAGCACATGTCTAGGTTATAGGTTCTGTCCCTGGATTGGGGTGGGGGTGGGGGGGGGAATCTATCCCAAAAGTACTCAGCCAATGTCAATATAATTAAAGCAATATACGGCTTGATAGTTTCAGGACAGACCTCCTATACCTTATCTATGACCCAACATATTTAAACCAAAAAAAAGAAAAAACCTTACAAGAATATTCATAGCAATAGTTTTTGCAATCACCCCAAACTGGAAATAACCCAACTGTCTGTTATGAATAGAATGAATAGATAAATTGTTATATATGCATACCATGGGACATAATCAAGCAATAACAATGAACAAACTACTGCTACAGGCAACAACATGGATGAATCTCACAAACATAACGTTGAGAGAAAAGGTCAGATGAGAATACTTACTACATGATTACATTTATATAAAATTCAAAACATCCATGGTTTTAGAAGCCAGAATAGTGATTACCTCTAGAAGAATAGAAAGGGGCTTAAGAGTTTTTGGAATGCTGATAATATGCTTCTTGAAAGGGTACTAATAATATAGTGTGGGCAAAAGTAGGTTTACAGTTGTGAGTAAAACCCAGAGTTTATCCTTATAGTATTATTTATTAATTATTGTGTTATTTTCCATACAAATAAGTGTGTTATATGCCAATAAAAAAGTTAATTAGAAAATTATGACAGGCAACAAAAACAACCACAAAACTTAAAAGGAAACAAGCCTCCTTGAACAGAGTTAGCAGAAACTATAAGCAGTAGAATTAAATCCCCAAAAAGTTTTATAAAACTAAACTATAAACCTTCCTAAATAACAAAAGACATTAAAAGAACATTGAAAGTACAAATAAGAGGTCATATAGTGTTTTGAAAGAAACAGTAAATGAACACAGAAAAATAATTTGACAAAGCTGAGACCAAATTTATCAGTGATAAATTGTTTTATTCAATACTTGTTTAAGATTTATTTTTAGAGATGGGGAGGGAGGGAGAAAGGGGGAAAGAAACATTTATGTGTAATGAAAATATCGATTGGTTGCCTCTCCTACATACCCCAAATGGGGACAGACCAGCAAGCAACCCAGACCTGTATCCTGATGGGGAACTGAACCAGCAACCTTTCACTTTGCCGAATAATGTTCACCCAACTGAGTCATGCTGGTCAGGATCAGTTGTTTTAAAATAATAAAATGTACAGATTCATTTATAAAGCAAAACAAAACAATTCTATAAAGTATATATGAGATACATCTAAAAGGAAGTGATTCAATAAGGCTAATATAAAGAGATGGGCAAAGCTATAACTGTAGTGCATAGAAAAAGAAAACTGAGTTTGCATACAACTATTTGTTCAATAAGCAAATTAACAAAGACATTTTTAGGACATTAAAACTGTTTTCAAATGTCTGAGGTGCTTTCAAGAAAAATAGGAGGCAGCTCATTCTATGTTGTTCCAGAAGGCATAACTACAATCAAAGGGTCACCAGTTCAATTCCGTCAAGGCACATGCCTGGGGTGCAGGCCAGGTCCCAGTTGAGGGGTGCACAAGAGGCAACCACATATTGATGATTCTCTTCCTCTCTTTCTCCCTCCCTTCCCCTCTCTCTAAAAATAAATAAGAATAAGAATTAGAATTAGAATTGCGACATGACAACATTAAATGCTTTCTATATGCCAGGAACTGTGTTAAATGCACTCTCATTTAACTTCACTTATGAAATAGGCACTATTATTAGCATCATCATTTAATAGATGAAGAAGCTGAAGTTTAACTGAAAGGTTAACTTGCCCAAATTTCTCTTGGTAACTCGCTGGTAAGTGATGGAGTTAGGACAGCAATCTAGCAGTCTGACTCAAGAATCCTAGTACTCAACCATATAACATACAATCTACAGTTTTTAATTCAATAAGAACATCAGAGGTGTGCAATCACAGAATCCTCAGTGAATCCGGGTTAATAGAAGCATGCAAGCACAACATGAATAGCAAGGATAGCTAGTTACTATCTGCCTCATCTTCATGGCCAGGTACAGGGCTAAGGACTTTCCCTGGATACTCTCATTGAATCCTCATAACAACAGTATGTAGTAGTGCTCTCCATTTTACAAATGAAGAGGCTGAAGTTCAGCAATATCAAGCAGCTGTCCCCAGGTGAATTCATGGCAGCTCTGATACATACAGTAGACAGGTTAGGCTGATGGTAGAAGTCACACACTCTCAACTGTGTTCTACTGCCCCCTATCAAAAAAGCTGAATAGAGAATTCTACACAAGGAGGAAGCTGGGCTCTCATAACAATCCAAGATTCTATCAGCCTTGGGGTATTTCTTTCAATTTCTTAAGAGTGGTTGAGGTAGGACAATGAGAACAGATTAGATAAATGAGTCAGATGACAACACACAAACAGGACTATATAGTTTCACATTTTTATTTTTTTTAAAAAGCCGACTGGTAGCACAGTGGATAAGGCGCCGGCCTGCAAACCCAAAGGTTGCTGGTTCGATTCCCCAGCCAGGGCACATAACCAGGTTGCAAGCCAGGTCTTTAGCCAGATCCATAGCTGGAGGCAGGTGAAAGGCAACCATACATAGATGTTTCTCTCCCTCTCTGCCTTTCTCCCTTCCCCTCTCTCAAAAGATAATAAATAAAATCTTTAAAAAAAAAAAAAAAAGATTTTATTTAATTTTAGAGAGAGGGGAAGGGAGGGAGAGAGAGAAGGAGAGAAACATCAATTGCCTCTCTTACGCCCCCCAACCGCGGTCCTGGCCCACAACCCAGACATGTACCTTGACTGGGAATCAAACCAGTGACTTTGGTTTGCAGGATGAAGCTCAGTCGACTGAGTCACACCAGCCAGGGCACTATATATTTTTTATATCTTTAGAAGGATATGTTTTCAACATTTATAGAATGTGCTAATTAAAAGAAAATACAAATAATTTTAAAGTATGAAATTACTTTCAGTAGCATTTATAATAAAAGAACATAAAGTAGATGCTATCAGTTTGGCAAAAAACAAAGTCTGATAACACCAATGGTTGCAGACTATGAGGAAATGGTACTCTTATTCATTAGCCAAATTGAAACTGATTTAACCTCCACAAAGAGTAATTTAGTAACCTGTCAAATTCTTAAATGCATATAACTGTTATCTAACAATTATACTTCAAAAACATAAAACTAAAAAGCACTGAATCTCAGGGTACATTATTAAGTGAAAAAAATACCAAATTCAAAATAGTGAGTACAATATACTACCATTCCTATTTTTTTAATACATGCACATGGGCCCTGGTTGGTGGCACAGTGGATAAGTCGCTGGCCTGCAAACCCAAAGGTCTCTGGTTCAATTTCCCAGCCAGGTCTCCAGCCAGGTCCGTAGCTGGAGGCAGGTGAAAGGCAACCATACATTGCTGTCTCTTTCCCTCTCTGCCTCTCTCTTTTTCCCTCTCTATAAAAATAATAAATAAAATCTTTAAAAATAATTAAAAATTAAAAAATAATAAAACACACACATTTATGTTTGTATATATATGAAGAATATATTTTTAAGGATACAGAAGAAAATATAAACAATGGTCATCAGTAGGGAAAGGAGGCAGATGGCTATGAAACAGTAGTAAGAAGGAAATGTACTTTTCACTGGAAAGGTATTTTTGTGCCTTCTGAGTTTTGCACCATGTACTGTTATTAATGTTCAAAAATAAATAAGAGCTTACTCTTATTTGTTTTAATAAAGGTTTCTAAGCAACAAAGTGAGTTGAGAAATAAAATAAACCTAACAAAATTTTTTTTTACACTCAGGTTCAAACTCTTTTTGCTGCCGTCTCTGATGAAGATAGTAACAGCCAGTTGTTAGGGCTAAAGACTGACATTTTGCCTGCCCCTGTGACTTGCCAGCTGATGTACTGGGACTGAGAGGACCTGAGCCGCCACCTGTGCTAAAATAAACAGGGTATGTGTTACTGGCCATGTACCTGATTACGAGGTTCCCTATTATCAGAGGCAACTGAGGCACAGCTGCCGGTATCCTGCTGAAAACCAGTTATGCCTCCTTGCCCCTTTCCCTCTCCCCTGAGAATTTCCCAGAAACAAGTACCATAAATCTCCTGGCAGCCATCCCTAAACAGAGGACATTGTCTCTTAAACACCTATACCCTCGACTACCATAGTGACTCATCACCCACTATGCTCTTAAAAATCCCTCTACCCCTTCTCTTAGGGCTCCAGGCACTCCAGACTCAGCCCACCTGCTTGAACCAGGCTTTGAACTGGTTTACATATCTCCTCCTTTCTTCCTCACAAAAATCTAACATTTTGGTGCCAAAACCCAAGAATGAAATGACAATTCTGCAGATAACTGTTTTCTCCAAATCTCCATGTAGAGCTGACCAGATCCAGAAACAGCCCCACATGCTCAAACATGTAGCTTAATCCTACTGCCCCAGGGTCAGGAGTCAGGAGGAAGAGGAGAGATTTGGCTGGCTGGATGTCCCAGGTCAGGAATCACTCACCCGATCATAGGTGTCTCCCTCTAGTTCTCCCCATTTCCTGCCATCCAACGAGGTGACTCGAACTCGACTCTTATCTCTGATATCTTGAGGTACATAGCTGTGAAGGAGATTCTGAAGCCTGCCTGTTCGGGAAGTGGAGAGATCATTGGCAGCAAGATTGCCTGTGGGAATATAAATTTTAGGATTGTTTTCTGACTTTTGTAAAAAATGCCATTGGAATCTTGGTAGGGGTGGCACTGAATCCATAGATGGTTTTGGGTAGTACAGACATTTTATGCCTGTGGGAATAAAGAAACTTCAGAGGCTATGGCCTAATGTAACACCCCATAGGCAATGGTTGCAAAAATAAAGAAGGTGCCCGAGTCCCCGATGACTGTACTGCAGAGCCTCCATACCAGCATTAAGCTGCTCATATCCCAGCTTCTCTCATGTGAGGGAGAAATAAACTTTTCTTCTTCAAGCCAGTTAGTTGAGTTTTTTTTGTTACATATGACAAAAACAATCCTATTGATTCACCATCTATCTTTCATTTTCCATTTTGTTACAGACACAAGTTCAAGAAATATCTCACTTTGTCCTGGATGGTGTGGCTCAGTGGATTGAGCAGTATCCTGCAAACCTAAAGGCCACTGTTCAATTCCCAGTCAGGGCACATGCCTGGGGTTGGAGGCCAAGTCCGCAGATGGGGGTGAGCTGAAAACAGATAAGCTGGGTCCAGTTCTGGCTCTACCTTCAATTTATGTAAAAGATTTGGTTATTTAACCTCTCCAAGGCTCAACTTCCCCCTCCATAAAATGAGGCTGAACTAAATAAACTCAAGTTCCTTCTTGCACTGAAACTCTTATCTCCCTAAAATCAAGGAGTCGCTGGGATGAGGGTAAGATGCTGATAATTCAGCACACTATAGAAAAGCAGTTCTCAAGTACTTCTCCTTGGCCCTTCTCACTCCTCTTAGTTCAAGTTCCTCCTCTTCCAAGTAACCTTAGTCTTTTCATCCTCTTCTAAAGGATTCCCATATCACTCAGTAAGATCAGCACAATTCAGCACACAGACTGGGATCTCTTGCATTGAATTCATTATGCTATATTGACATCTTTTCTCCTCTCCCTCTGGATTTCCAGAAGGCTGAGATCAAATGTAGAACCTCTCTAGAATCACGCACGGGGCCTGCCATGAGGCTGGAAGCTAACTCAAACTGTACATGTTGTCTGATGAGAACTGAAAAAGCCAACACAAAGGCTAGGGCATATGGAGGGAGAAGTCTATCTGAGCACCACAGTGACTGTGAAATTCACAGCCCTCTTGTGGATATTTGTCAGGTCTTTAAGAAGAAAATACTGCCTATGTTAAGGCAAGATGTAGGCCAGTGGATGGCTGAAGTGAACACTTACAGTAGTACACAAGGCCACATTACTAAAATGATAAGACTCGGGCCTGTTCCCAAGGAAGTCATAATCTTAAAGAGGGAGAAGATGCATACCTAGTAGAGTTCTGATGCAAGGTTAATAATATGCTAACAGTGATGGCAAGAGTGATTGATGCCCATGGCTGAACACATAGGAGACAGGAGACATCACAAAGGAAGGCTTCCAGGAGGTGGCACTCTTGAGCTAAGGTTTGAAAGTTAGGTGGCTGTAGACAGACCAGCCAGGATTGGGTGGGAGTATTCTAGACAGAAAATCTACCCTGAACAAGGGGGAGGCTAATTTGGACAACAGAGAGTAGCAGGATATGGCTGAAGCACATAAAGCCTGAGGAAAAATAACATATAAAGCTGTAAAGGGTCTCTGCAGCAGATCTTATTGCTTTAGCTGGCAGGCTAAGGAAATGGAACTTAATCTTACAGATAAAGTAAACAGATGAAAACAGAGGAAAGTATCATGTGGTAGACAGATGAGGGTGCTACTTTAATCTGCCTTCAGAGACCTTGCTCTGCTCAGCAATCTTCCTTGGCCAAGTGACAGAGAAATAGAGGAAATAATCACCAACAGAAAAAATACACCAGCTTAGCAAGCAAGCACTACCCCTTACTCTGGCCTTAAAACCATAGAACCCATCATATTCAATGTGCCCCTGACTGAGTGAAGTAGGAAGCCCTCCCTGCCCAACACACCAGGCCTGTGACTTACGGCAACAGCCAGTCTGAAGTAATGCTAGTGTTTTTCCCCCGGGGGCTGCACATAGGTCAAGCACCACATCGCCAGGTTGCAGGCCAAGGGCCAGGACAGGAAGCAAGGAGGCAGCATCCATCAGATAGTAGTCCATGACACCGAGGCTGCCAAGCCTAGAAAAGAGAAGAGCACCTTATAGTCAAATCCCAAGTAGAAGACCCACTGAGAGTCAAGGTCACCAGTCCAAGCCCTCAGAAGCTACGGAGCTCTGCTCAGCAAAAACTTTTTTCTCAGATTCACACTCACTTATTTACTCATTCACCCATTCATCTACACAGCAGCCGGAGTAATCCTTTTAAAACATAGATCAATTCACTCCAATCCAGCTCCACTAGCCATTTTGCTATTCCTTAATTAAGCCTTGCCTGCTTCTATCTCAGGCTACTTTTTTGTTGTGGTACCCTTTTGCCTGCAACACTGTTTTCTCACTTTCTCCCAAGTTACCTCATTAGAAGGTACTTTCATTCCCTGACTACTCTTTTGTTTGTTTGTTTGTTTATTTAAGATTCTATCCATTATTTTCAGAGAGAAGGGCAAGGAGGGAAGAAGAAAGGGAGAGAAGCATCAATGTGTTGTTGCCTTTCACCTGACTTCAGCTAAGGACCTGGCTGGAGACCTGGCTTGCAACCTGGTTATGTGCCCTAACTGGGGAATCAAACCAGCGACCTTTGGGTTTGCAGGCCAGTGCCAATCCACTGAGCCATACCAGCTAGGGCCCTGACCACTCTTTATTTAAAAATAGAAGCCACCTACTACTATCACCTTCTATCTCTCTAGCTCAAGTTATTTTTCTTTTTTCTTTAAAACACTTACTATTCATTTTATATGTATAGATGCCCTGCCTCTCTAAAAATCAATAAATTATTTAAAAATGAATATAAGGTGATTAGATTAAACTTGAAAAGCAGTAAAAGCCAGGTTGGAAATGGTCATAACCCGCTTGCTAAGGGATTTGGACTATAAACTTCAGGCAGATATCAAACGTTGGAAAATTATGTTTTCTGAGGGTTTAGAAACCTGCTCCAATCTATGCCCCCTCTCCACAGTGACTAAAATGATCTTCTGGAAGCATTGCTTTGATGAGAATATCAAGAGTAAGATATAGTATTTATGAGTGATAAATTGGAGGTATTAATACTAGGTATTTAACATACCTCATTTCATTTAACCCTCACCACAACCCTATGAGGCAAGAGAACCCAAATCCCAGAGCCAGTCTATCTGTATCTCAAATCCAACCCATCTGCTCATTAGTTATGTGACTTTCAGCAAATTATTCAACTTTGCTGTGCCTCAGTATCCTCATCTGTAACAACAGTACCCATCAGATAGTGTTACGGGAAGGATTAAAGAAATCAATATAAGTCAAATGCTTATAACAATAGCTGCCATGTAGCAAGCTATAGTGTCAGCTATTACAACCATTATTTTGCAGATAAGGAAAGCAAGGCCCAATTATCCAATGCCACATGTCTAATAAGTGATGAAAGCAGGATCCAAATCCAGGTTTTCTTGAGAGCTTGTTTGGAGCTTCTAGCAGGGGAGTGCAGCTACTCCTACCGGTCTTCTCCTCTAGTTGGGAAGGTCTTCCTCTTAGACCGAGAGTGCAGCTTCAGGAGGGACGCACATGGATTGGTGAGGGAGGAAGGGGACACCCGCCTAGCCAGCCAGATCAGCTGAATCAACCCTGGCGATCAATGGGGTGACAGATGTCGCAGCCAGAACCCCGTCACATCCTAAATCCAGGCTTTCTTGACTCCAAAGCCCATGCTTAATAAACCATTGTGCATTATTGCCTTTTCCCTACTCAGAAATCCTTTCTGATGATTCTCAAACAGATCTCGGCAATTTACAGCAACATGTACTAAAAATCACATGGTATGAAGCCACCAACCCTGGCAATTCCTGCTATTTTTAAGCAAGCCTGGGCCACCAGAAAAATCCCCTTCCCCTAACCTACAAGCTCCTAGCTTCAAAATTCCCACATACAACTCCAGCCTCATCTCTTACTACTCAGGCAGACAGCCTTCCCTCAAGCCAGTTGCTAGGAGTACCGCAAAAGCCTCCTAATTTCTAGCCCATTTCTAGCCTTGCCCTTCTCCAATCTGTTTCCCACACAGCAGCTAGAATGATATTTTTAAAAATTCAAGTCTGGTCATACCATTCCCTATTTTAAAACCTTTCAGGGTTCCCCCTTACCCTTAGAGAAAAAGGTCTAAAATCCCATATGGCCTGTAATATGTTTATAATCTGGCTCTTGCCTGCTTCTGGAGCCTCACATTTAGCCTTTTACCCCTAACCCATCCCCAAGCCACCAGCTTTAATTTTTACTCAGTTTTCAGGTCTTAGCTTAAATTTCACATCCTCAGAAAATACTACGTTATACTCCCTAATTATAAGACTTCATAGCATTTTGTACTTTTGCTTTTTAGTATTTAACAAAGTCATGAATAGTTTTTTATTAGCTGTCTTCCTCACTAAACTGTACTGTACGCTCCATAAGGGCTTGTGCACCTGTAACCCAGGCACTTAAGAATGCCTGGAATTTTGGTATATAATAAAAATTTGTTGAATGACTCAATCCTTCACAGACTCATTCCACATTCTATAACTAACACTGATCTCTCCTTTTCCCAATTTGTAAAGCACAACTTAGCATTTAATTACAGAGTGTTTTCTCATTCAATTTCATATACATCTGAGCATTGGATTACAAGACCAGAAGTTTTACTCTCTTTCTCCAGGTCTGGTACTAACAGTGTCTCTAGGCAAGCCCTGTTTCCTAGGCAAGTTCCACTTCTCCTTTGGTACCATGAGGTTACTTGTTCTACTCACTTTGATGGGTGGTTACAAGTGGTAAAATGAGAAAGTGGTTGTCAATGACACATTTTAACTGAAGAGGGTGTTAGTAAATGCTCAAGTAAGAGGTGGCAGTAGATCAGTAGGTGCAAAGCCTGGGTTCTATCAGTGTTAGATCATCTGAGTCTAAATACTACCTGTACAACTTACTATTCAAGGGACCTAAAGTAAATAAGGACCTTAACTTCTCTGAAGCTCAGTTCCCTCAAATGTAAAGAGAAACAATAATATTACCTCCAAGGGCTATTAACAGAACAGCAGGAGATAACATAGGAAACTGGCTAGCATGTATAAGAACTCAGTAAATATTAGCAATGTTATAATCTCTATTAAAGAAGACAAGAGCTGGATGGCTTCCCGTCTACTTCCAGAAGACACTCAGGACAGCCACAGCTATGACTCCGGATCCTACCTGGCAGGAGGGAAACGGCTGACATCCCCTCTGGTGAAAGTGAAGCATCGAAGGTTTGGACTGCAGGCCCAGGAAGCTGGGGGTGGGGCTGCCATTTGACCACTCTCAGGCTTCAGTTCCCCTTGGGAGTGGGCTTTATTAACAAAGTCCCAGGCACACAGCTGCTCCAGTTCAGCACTCACATGATCAGAGGCAGCAAAATTATTGACCAGTGCACCATACTTCTGCTCTGAGAGAAGACTGACCCGGATCGATGGCCAAAGATCCCCAAACTGCACACCATAGGTCATATCAAAATTCTGCAGAGCCAGGCGAGTAGCAGGAAATTTGGGCTCTGTGGCAGCCTAAAAGGGAAAGAACAGATTTACTGGTCTTTCAGTCTTGCTTCTATCCACTACAGCATAACCTCACCAATACATCAGCTCTCTAGAGCTAACATGGATCTAGTAAGTGCCCACTCCTGCCTTTGGACCCTGCCTCCGCCTGCCAGAGAAGTGTGGAAGAGAAAAGTAACAAGGAGCTGGTGGTCTATCTCAGGCTTGTGAGAGAAAGGAAGCTGTAAGTCTCATAACAGCATGTGAGGGTAACCAAGAAAGGGGGTACTCGAGTCCTTGAAATAAGAGGAACTTACATGAATGGGAGCTCAGAAGAGGACTCTTGAGGAAAAATCTACAGAAAGTTGGAAGAAACTACGGAGGCTCCAGTGGAAGCTTCAGGCTAAAACAAAAGACTCTCCAAACAGTTCTCCATTTTCTAAAGCACTTTCATGTCTCCTAGCTCATGAGAGCACCACAGTAGACAGTTCAGTGGCATACAAAAAATATCAACCCTCCACATTTAATGGAGATGAGGGTAACTTACCTAAGGTCATAGAGTAGAAGACACCATAATGCAATCACAGGGTGGAGGGTCATTTCATGCAAGTTTCCAGGCCCCAGGAAGGTAGGAAAAGGAGAGGTCATTGAAACCTTGAGGTATAAACTAAAATGGAAGCTTCTAGGATGACTGCTATGGAGGTAGCAGAGAGGACATTAAGTCAGGCTTGAGGAGCATGAATGGAGAGTAAAAGATAAATGAAGACCTCAGCTGAAGAGTCCATCATCTGGTCCTGATTGCCATAGCTGGGATGCTTACCATGGCTGGCAGTCTTATTCCTGTGAATTTTGCCCTGGTCTGGATTTCTGGTTTGTCAGAACTTTTGTTTCAGCCTTCACTTCTGATTACGGTGAAGGCTCTTGCTCCGACCATGACTCTTGCCATGGTGAGGACTCTTGATCTGGTGGTGGGGACTCTTGCTCTTGCTCTTGCCTTGCCTTTTGCCATGGCGGGGACTCTTGCTTTGACTCCGACCTCTACTATGGCGGGGACTCTTGCTTTGACTCCGACCTCTACTATGGCGGGGACTCTTGCTTTGACTCCGACCTCTACTATGGTGGACACTCTTGCTCAGGCCCTGACTTTTGCTATGCTGGAGACTATCACTCTGATCCTCACTTTGGCTGGGGCTATTGCTCCGGCTCCGACTTCTGTTAAGATGAAGAATCTTGTTTTTATTCCAACTGCTCCTAGGATGGTGGGGATTCTCATTCTCGCTCCGACTTCTGTTTTGGTGGGTATTCTTGTTCTGGCTGTCACTACTCTGGCATTCACTAAGAATAATAGTCGAACTACAGCTGGGATTAGTGCTACAGCTGGAACTCATAGATGAAGGCAATGGACAGCTGTAGGGTATCTGGGGGGGCTCTTTGCGAGAGCCTTGAGGAGCCACAGAGTAGACATGAATGCCACAGGGCATAGTATCAGGGCGGCCCCGGGGTTGGGGGACAATGGGTACATTTTGGGGGTTAAAAGGTGTTCTCAAAGGGATAAAAGAATAGATATGGGTAGAACATGGAGGTCTCGCAGGCTGACGAAGGGGTTGGGGTGGGCCCCTGGGAGTGCCATGGGTACCATTAGCGGGCACCATGGGCTGGTTGTGACACTTGGGGGGACCTGTGGAATCAAAGAGTGGATAGGGGTCAGGGGTAGGGGGAACCACAGAATACATATGAGTGCAGCAAGGGGCTCCTAGGGGGGGCACATGGGGGTGGCTCTGAGCATAAATATGAGGTAAAACAGGATTACATGGAAGGCAGAGGGGAAGGGAAGTGGGGGGAACAGTTTTGAGTGTTCTAGGGGCCAGAATAGGTAAGACGGTCCCTTGGGGAAGTTTTTTGGGGCAGGAATTTGAACAAGTTGGGATGGATGTTACCGTACAAAAAGGATCAGAGAGACCAGAAGGGTGGGAGGGAGGTGGAGGAGAGGCACTGACCTTAGGGGGTTTGGGTTGGTCAGGAGTATTCTGGGCAGTGGTGGCAAGGGAGTGACATCTTTGAAGAGCACATGGCTGTTTTAACTCTGGGGATTTGGGGGTCTTCACTTGGGGACAAACTGGGATAACATGAGGGGGTTCATTATAGCTTTTACGGGGAGGTGATATAAACCGGTTGCCCACTGGTGAAGGGAAAGACAAAGCAGAATAAGGAGAATGAGAAGCCAGGGGAGGAGGTGGTTCCGGGGGACGTGGGGGGCCAGAAATTGCGACACCAGAAAAGAGGTAAGAGCTTCCATCGGTCTTCCAAGAGAAAATGGACTCAACATAAGGCTTTCTGGGAGCCTGGGCGGAGCAAGAGGCAGGAATCCCAGGGGGTAAGCAGATGGCACTATAAGGGCTCCCAGAGGCAGATATGTAGGCCTCTGGGGAATGTTGGGAATCATAATTGGAGCCCTCCTGAGGTGAACTAGAACCGCCAGGTGCATTGGCCTGGGAAGAAAATGGGGAACAACAGTTTTTCACAAGAGGTGGGTCAAGCTGTGGTTTAGGTTCAGAAGAGTCTGGAGGCTTAAGAGAGCCTTGATAAAACTCGCCTGTGGGTGGGGAAGATGGTGAAGAAAGAGGAGGATCATTATAATTTCTCCCTGAGGACCAGGGAGGGTACAGAGGGGAGAGCTGTGGTATTTCCAAAACCCTGTCAGAAAGGGGTGGGGAGATTACAGGTGTAGAGGCCATGAGCGGGTGAGCAAGGGAAAGTGAAATCATGGGGCCAGTTTCCAAACTGACATGGTTGAGGGGAGTAGAGCTCACTGGATTGGCTTGCGGGGACTCATGAGTGAGGGGAAGGCGGGTCACCGGGTATGTACCCAGGGCTGACGGGTATTCAACACAAGAACCGAGGTTAGTGTTCTGGTCAATGTAAGGGCTTCCCGGAGGGGGACGCGGTGTTCTAGGGGCACTCATCAAGCTGCAATAAGGGCTCTGAGGGTGAAGAGGGGGTGTCTCTTTAAGACTGAACCTGTCAAAACAAGGGCTCGGAGCTGGCGAACCCAAGGACATAGGCTCGCTGCCGTATTGCCTTCCAAAGAGTGAAGAACAAGGTTCTGCCACGGACGAAGGAGGTTGTAGAGGAGAAAAGAAAATCGGTTCAGGTAGGAAGTCGGACGTGCCCGTTTTGTAAGAAATACCAGGACTACCGGTGAGGCTCGAAGAAGGGTCATTGGAAAACTGAGGAGCACCCAGATGATGAGGGAAGTCGGAGCACCTTTTGTCCGGGTTTGGGAAAGGGCCAGAAGTAAGGGCAGGGTGGTCGCTGTAACCTTTCCCGGGCGCCTGAGGCGACTGGAGGGTGAGGAAGGGATTGAATCCTTTCCCGGAGGGAGGCGGAGACCCAGGAAGGAAGGGAAAGTTGCTCATTTTCCGAGCGGTGAGGGCGGCCGGGCTGAAAGTTCCATAGGGAAAAAGAAGAGGTGGTGTGGGACGGGTGTAGGGGAGGGGTGTAGGGAAGGGGACAGGATAAGAAACAGAGGGAGGGAAGAGAAGGGGGAGGACGGGAAGTGGAAGGGGAAGAGAGGGTCAAGGAGATGATCACCAAGAGCTAAGAACTAGAGGCGGTTACGTAACTGGGAGAATGAGGGCCGGGTGATGACGTAACTTAGAGAGGCGGAGTCAGAGGCTGCAGACCTGACTCCAGGGAGTCCGCGATTGTGGCGAAATAAAAGCGCAGGCAGAGGTGCTGAAAAGGCGAACTAGAGAGGAGGGAGTCTGCCGACGCTCCCCTGAAGGGCGGGGAAAAGAGGCCTAAGGCGTTTCAGAGGAGCGGGAGTAGCGCGACTGAGCGGGCAGCAGAGGGGAAAGGCCGGGGAAGTTTCCCGAGGGGCGGCCGCCAGAGGCCCTCCCGGGCCCAGGGCTGGACCTTACCCATTTCTTCTTATATCGGTGTCTCCGCGGGACCTTCGCGAAGTCCGCTCGCTTCAGCAAGTCCCGAACGCCTCTCGCCACCAGCGCGGCCATGTCCGCGGGCGCTGGCGGGTGATTCCGACCGGAACAGCAACGCGAGACTGAGGTTCCGGAGAGGTGGTGCGCGCCACCCCGAACAAAAGAGGGAGGGATTTACGGCGGACCCTTCACGGACCTCCGCTTACCTCTACGTCTCAGGTGCAAACCTCGCCCTTCCACGGTTCGACTGCGGATGCTGGAAAAGGGCAACTATTCGCCCAGAATGGAATGGTAGCTCCGCCTGGATGATTGGAGCATTGGGAAAGACTCCATGAAGATCTCTACCCCAGTTGGGGGAATCAGGGAGGGCTGGGAACTGGCAGGAGCACTGAATTAGCGAGGCTAATGGGGCGGGAAAGGCCTCCAAGGCTGACGAAGTAGCACGGAGAAAGATCCTAAGGTGGAGAAAACAAGCGCAGTAGACAGAGGTGAATTTATAGTGAAGCTAATTAGACCGTCATTTGTACTGCCTGCTTCAAGGCCCTGAACCTAATGTACTATTTTTCTTAAAGAGGCCAAATTGTGTAAGCTTTGGTCTCCACAAAACTTGATTCCACCGTAGGGAGCCAGTAGAGCAGACCGACATGATCAGATTAGTGTTTTTAAAAGTGATCATCTGACAGCCCGTGATGGGCGTAGTAGACAGGAAGATCAGACGTCAGAAGATGCCTGTCTGGATTAGTGTGGTGGCAGGGAAGATGGAGAGAGGAGGAGAGATCCCACTTATAATTAAAAGAGAGATTTCTTGAGGGTGATTTTGTTTATTTTAAAGATGTGTTAACCCGGATGAACAAAAACAATGGACAGAGCTTGCTTAAGGCAAAGATAAACCTTTTATTTAAAATATATGGCTAGTACGTCACCTGCCCAGTTAGGAACTTATAATCAGTTCACCATGACCTGGCCAGAAAAGAACTTATGATCAGATCATCCTGTGAAATTACTTTCCAAAGAACCCATTTATCATTCACAGTATGTAGTTATTTTTACTATTGGCCCAGTCTTGTTTGATGTAATTAAGAACTAAATGTAAATTTACAAAAATTAATTGAATAAAATCAAATAGTATGTTGCCTAAAGAGAAAAAATAAATAAAAGAGAGAAATTGCAGGACTTACCAATTGGCCCTATGTGAAATAGTACAAAGTACACTGTCAGTCAATATCTATCCCTTTACCCTGCTTTTATTCTTATAATTTATTACCACCTTATATGTATTTATTTTCTTATAGCCTACAAAGTTATAATTTTCAAAAGGTGAGAAACATGCACCCTATGTTAATTGCAGCATTATTTACTGTAGTCAAGATTTGAAAGCAACCCAAATACCCATTAGTAGATGAATGGATAAAAAGCTGTGGTACATTTACACAATGGTAAAAAATAAGGAAATGTTAACCTTTGTAACATCATGAAAGGACCTGGAGAGCATTATGCTAAGTGAAATAAGCCAGTCAGAGAAAGAGAAGTACATATGATTTCACTCATGTATGGAATCTAATGAACAAAATAAACTAACGAAAAGGAAACAAGCCCCTGGCTGGTATCACAGCGGATAAGGTGCTGCTTTGATTCTCTCGCCAGGGCACATAACCAGGTTGCAGGTGAAAAGCAACCATACATTTATTCTTCTCTCCCTCTCTGCCTCTCTTCCTTCCCCTCTCTCTGGAAATAATAAACAAAATCTTAAAAAAAAAAAAAAAAAAAAAAAGAAACAGACTCACAGAGAACAGACTGATAGCTGTCAGAGGGGGAGGGGAGTTGCAGAGCTGGGTGAAAGGGACCCCTGGCTGGTGTGGCTCAGTTGATTGAATGCAGGCCTTTGAACCAAAGGGCTGCCAGTTCAATTCCTAGTCAGCGTATATTCCTGGGTTGCAGGTTGCAGGTCAGGTCCTTATTTAGGGGCATGTGAGAGGCAAACAATCAATGTATCTCCCTCACTGATGTTTCTCTCCTTTTTTCCCCTTCTCTCTGATAGTAAATGAATCTTTAAAGGAAAAGAAAAACAATTATATTTTCCTAACTGTATGCCCTTTTTCCCCTTGCCTTTTGTTGCCTTATCCTATTGGTTATGACTTACGGTTGAATCCAAGTAATGGTAGTATAAACATCCTTGCCTAGTTCCCATTCTTTGGGGTAGACTATTCAGTATTTCATATATATATATAAGCTGTGGTTTTTATTTTTTATTGTTTAAAGAAGTTACTTTCTGCCGTGGCTGGTAGCACGTTGGGTAAAGCGCCGGCCTGGGAACCCAGGGGTCGCAGGTTCGATTCCCCAGCCACGGCACGTAACCAGATTGCAAACCAGGTCTCCAGTCAGGTCTGTGCCTGGAGGCAGGTGAAAAGCAACCACACATTGATGTCTCTCTCCCTCTCTGCCTCTCTCCCTTCCCCTCTTTCTAAAAATAATGAAATAAAATCTTTAAAAAAAAAAAAAAAAGTGAACTTAAAAAAAAGAAATCTCATAGTACTTAAAAGAAGTTATTTTCTGGCTTGGACCAGGTAACCCAATTAGAGCGTTGTCCTGATATATCACAGTTGTGGGTTCAATCCCTGGTCAGGGCACATACAAGAATCAGTCAATGAATGCATAAATAAATGGAACAGCAAATCAATGTTTATTTCTCTCCCTTTATCTCTCTCTAAAATCAATAAATAAAAAATATTTTAAAAACTTCCATCCTCTTCCTGGTTTGCTGAGTTTTTTTTTTTTTTAAATCATGAGTGTTTGGTTGATTTTCTTCAAATGCTTTTCCTGTCTGTTGAAAAGGTCATATGGGTTTTTTTTCTTTATTTTGTTGATATAATGAATTGTACTGATTTTCAAATGATGAACCAACTTTGAATTCCTGTTAAAAAAAAACACTAATTCATGATATATTACTTTTTATACATTGTTGTATTCTTGCATCTGTGTTCATGAGGGATACTTGCCTGAAATTTTCTCTTCCTGTAAGGTCTTTTATTTTGATATCAGAGTAATGCGAGCCTCATAAAATTAGTTTGGAAAGTGTCCTTTAACTTCTATTTCCTGAAAAAATCTTTATTCAATTGGTATGATTTCTTCCTTGTTTTTGTTTTGTTTTTTAAAGACTTTATTCATTATTCTCAGAGAGAGGGGGAAGGGAGAGAGGCAGAGAAGGAGAGAAAAGTCAATGTATGGTTGTCCTTCAACGTCCTCCAGCCACGGACCTGGCCTAAGACCTGGCTTGCAACCTGGTTATGTGCCCTGGCTGGGGAATCGAACCAGTGACCCCTGGGTTCGCAGGTGGCATCTTATCCACTGTGCCACCATCCAGGGCTTAAATTATTAATAGAATTCAACAGTGAAGCCATCTGAGCCTGGAGTTGAATGTTTCTCTTTTTTTCTTGGGAATGCAGGGTGAGAAAGAAAGGAAGGCTTTTTTATTATCAATTAAATTTCTTGATATTCTGGTTTTCAACCAGAGGTGATTTTGCCTCTTACACACCCTCAATAGGGGGCCTGGCTCACAACCCAGGCATGTTCCCTGACCAGGAATTGAATGGCCACCCTTTGGCTACCCTTAAGGTTTGCAGAATGACCCCCAGCCCACTGAACAACACCAGTCAGAGCAGAACTTTCTCTAATACTTCTTGTAATCCAGGTCTGCTGCCAACAAATTCTCTCACCTTTCATTCGTTTAAGCATCTTTATTTTGATTTTAATTTTTAAATTGATTTTAGAGAGAGGAACATCAGTTTGTTTTTCCACCCATTCATCCAGGATCGAATCCACAACCTTGGCTTATCAGGACAATGCTCTAACCAACTGAGCTACTTGGCCAGGACTAAGCATGATTATTTTACTTTAAGGATATTCTCACTAGAATAGAATTTTTTTTTAAAGATTTTATTTACTTCTAGAGAAAGAGGAGAGAAACATCCGTGTGTGAGAGAAACATTGATAGGTTGCCTCCCACATGCACCCCAACCAGGAACCAGACCCACAACCCAGGCATGTGACTGGAAATTAAACTGGCGACCCTTTGCTTTGTAGGACAATGTTCAACCAATTGATCCATGCAAATCAAAAATTTCTTAACTCTTTATTATTTTTATTTTTTATTTAAAATATTTTATTATTTCCAGAGAGGGGAAGGGAGAGAGACAGAGAGGGAGAGAAACATCAATGTATGGTTGCCTTTCACCTTCCAGCTATGGACCTGGCTGGAGACCTGATTATGTACTCTGGCTGGGGAATCAAACCAGTGACCTCTGGGTTCACAGGCTGGCACCTATCTACTGAGCCACCAGCCAGGGCTCTTTATTTTAAAGATTTTATTTATCTTTAGTGTTGGGGACTGCTTAGTCTGCTTGGCAAGGCCCAGCTAGCAGAGACGGGTGTTTGGCAAGGCCAGCCCTAGTGCCGGGTAGACTCGGAAGGGGCACTGTGTGTGGGGAGTCAGCCCAGTGTGTTTACCCTGTAGCCCATGAGTCGTGGAAAGCAGAGTGTGCCGTTCCTTGTTCTCTGCAGCTAGCTTGGCTTCCTGATTTCAGTTGAGCGGGTGCTGGTGGTACCTGCATATAAGCTTAGTGTGATTGATAAACGGGACTCGAGGCTTGGGCGAGCCTCCCAACCCCAACTTTGTCTCTTCTCTTTTTCTTGCGCCCTCCGCTGTCCAAACCCGGTGTGTAATCCAGGGACGGCTGGTCCGTCACATTTAGAGATAGGGGGAGGGAGGGAGAGAGGAAGGAAAACATCAATGTGGTTGCAGCTCACGCACCCCCAGTTGGGGACCTGGCCTGCAACTCAGGCATACCCCCTGACTGGGAATTGAACAGTTGACCCTTTGGTTCAAAAGCTGGTGTTCAATCCACTGAGCCACACCAGCCAGGGCTCAACTCTTTAAAGATAAGGTGTTTCTTATGAATTGTAATTCCTTATTGCCTCTGTATGTAATGCATCTTTTCTATTTTTTTTTTTTCTCACTGGTTTTAAATGATTTGAAGTGAGTTGGTGTGATTTTCTTTGTGTTTATCCTGTCTGGGGGCTGCTGAGCTTCTGGGAACTAGGTTTATAATTTTCATCAAACTTGGAAATTTTCAACCATTACTGCTTCAAATATTTTTTCTCCTCCCTCTTCTTCCCTATTTTCTTTCTCTTCTGGATTATTTGATATCCCACAGCTTTTTCCTTGTTCATTTATTTTGAACGCTATTTTCCCCTTGTGTTTCAGTTTCTATGTCATCACCATTTCAGTACACTGATTTTTTTCAGTATCTAATCCTTTGTTAATCTTAGCCAATGAATTTATTTCAGACGTTATACTTTTCCAGAAAAATTTTTTTCCAAGAGAGAAGAGGGGAGGGTGAGAAACATTGATTGTGAAACATTAATCTGTTGCCTCTTGTACATGCCTCAATCAGGAACCTGTAACCTGGGCCTATGCTCCAACCAAGCCACACCAGCAACGGCACATTGCAGAATATTTTATTGGACAGTGCTAACCTAGCCTATCCCTTGAGCAACATACAATACTAGTACTGCAGATCTTCATCATTTACTGTTATATGGGAAAACATATCAAATTCTAACATGAGATTATGATGGCTCACATTATGTTCTGTTAACTTTAAGTCTGAAGTCAACCTCCATTCTACACATTTCAGATTTACTGAAGTTTTGGTTTTTAATAATTCCCAACTTTTACACTGGTATATCACTACCATCAAAATTTAGATTCTGTTTGTTCACCAATTATCCTAATAATGCCCTTCCCTTTTTTATCCTCACTGGAGGCTTTTTTTTTTTTTTTTCCATTGCTTTTAGAGATGGAAACACAGGAGAAGCATCAATTGGCTGCCTCCCATATATTCGTAGACTGGACATGAATCCAGAACCCAGATCTGCAACCAGATACGTACCCTGATCAGGAATAAAACCCATGATCCTTCGGTTACAGGACAAGGTTCCAACCAGAGTCACACCAGCCAGGGCTGTCTTTATTTCTTTAAGTCTATCTAGAATAGTTCTTCAGTCTTCTCTTGACTTTCACAACCTTGACATAGTGAGGATTATTCTATTCAATGTTTAATTTTATAGAATGTCCCTCAATTTATCTGGTTAGATTCAGCTTTTTTTTTTTTGCAAGAATTACATACATTGATGTATTTTTTCCTCATTGCTACCTGTAGGTGGTAGTTATTTACATTACCAGTGATGTCAGTTCTAATCAAATTACTGCCTGCCAAGCTTTTCCAGTGTACTTTCTCCTTTTGTAATAACATGTGTCCTTCCTCACCAAACTTTCAATTCATTCACTTCTATTAGTATGGATTAATGGATTCCTATTTTATTCAATGGGCTATAACCTATACTATTGTCATATTTTGACGCTCAAATTGCCCCAAATTTGACTAGCCGTTTTGTGTACTTTTGACATGTTCCTATCATTCTTTGAGCACTTCCTTTCTGGAACAAAATGTTCCAAGCTTACCTTGTATTCTCCCTGTCTAGCCTAGGAATCACCAATTTCTCCAAAAGGGTCCTGTTCCTTTTATTGAAGAATGAAGCCTTTCCTCTTTGTTGGCTGGGGTAGGGAATATATGTATTCCCTACATGTACACATATTGGCATTGGCATCTATGTTTACTTACACTGAAATCTGTAGTTTATACCAATACATTAACACCGCAGAATTCATTTTAGTTTTTTCCTTTTCCAGATTTGTAGCTTCATTCTCTGCTAGCTGCCATTATCTTCAATATAGTATTTATAGTCAATCCCACCTGTATGTATATAACCAATCATTGCCAGCTGGATCTACCCAGATGGCCTTTTCCCACCTGCTTAGACTCTAGTACCCCTCCCTCCACAAACCTACACCCTTTTCACTCCCCATTTTTTAAAGTCTTTTTTGGTTTTTAAAAAATATTGTATTTTTTAAGAGTTGGGAAGGGAAGGAGAAAGAGAGAAACATCAACGTGGGAGAGAAACATTTGGTTGCTTCTCACTCATCCCCCAACTGGAACTTGGTCCGCAGCTCAAGCATATGCCCTTAGTGAGAACTGAACCAGCTACCCTTTCGGTTTGCAGGCTGATGCTCAATCCACTGAGCCACACCAGCCAGTGCATTAAAAATATATATATTTTTAAAGAAAAGCAACCTGTTGGACAGAGATCAAAAACTGTCAAAAGACATTTTTTGAGATAAAACTTTCATATGAACTGGGTATTTAATGATATTAAGCAATTACTGTTCATTTTATTTTTATTATTTTTTAAAATATTTGATTTAATTATTTTAGAGAGGGGGGAAGGGAAGGAGGAAGAGAGGGAAAGAAACATTAATGTGTGAAACTTTGATTGGCTGCCTCTTGCATGTGCCTGAACCAACCCAGGGATGTGCCCTGACTAAGAATGGAACGAGCAATACTTTGCTCTGCAGTGTGATGCCCAACCGAGCCATGTAAGTCAGGGCAACTGTTCATTTTAAATGTGATAATGGCATCAAAGTAAGTAAAAAATAAATAAAGTCCTTATCATCGAAGAGATACATGCCAGTTGATGGGTACAGAGGGTTTGTTTATTATTCTATCCTTATGTTTGAAATCTTCAAATTAAAAGAATTTTCTAAAGAAAAGTATGTAGATTACTGGACTTTATTAAGATGGAACCACTGCCAGTTACATAGAAGCTACTTGCCTAATCAAAATCCATGAGGTTCACATGAAGTTAGTTACACAAATAAGAAACAAATGGCATATTCAAAACCATGAGGAAATATCCTGATGCCCAGGTGATAACCATCAGTGAATGAGTCTGCACATTTATTTCAAGCTGTTAAAGAGTTTATGGGCCACCTAGATGGAGGAAAGAAAAGAAGTAATTAATTGGTAGCTTTAATATCAAGGCTCATGGGTTCTTCATGGCTACAACAGTACTGCCCCTTTTCTCACTCCTTCTCACATACTCACACCCCTTCTGAGCCACAGTGAGCTCCCCTCAGTTACCTGAATCTTCTTTTCTACCTGCAACTCTTTTCCAGTTTTTTCATCTTTTCCTTTAGAACTGAAAATAAGAGGCTTCTCTAACCAAGCCCTATCCCCACACAAATCTGTACCTCTGTCTTCCCCACAGAAACTTATACCTTCCATATCACAGTGCTTATAAATTCCACAAATATTTATATAATATCTATATGCCAGGTACTGTTCTACATGCTGAGCTATAACAGTAAACACAACAAGCTCTCTTTTTTAAAAAATTAAAAATTATCTTTGGAAAAGGGAAGAGAGGGAGAAATAAAGGGAGAGAAATATCAATCAGTTGCATCCTGAATGCCCCAAACTGGGGATTTGGCTTGCAATCCATGCATGTTCCCTAACCAGGCATTCAGGCATTGAACTGGCAACATTTTGGTTTGTGGGACAATGCCCAACCTACTGACTTACACCAGTTAGGGCAAAGAAGGTTACTTCAGATGATAAATACACAGGAAAATAAAATGGGAGGTGGGAGGGTACATGGCATCTTCAAATATGGAGTCAGCCCTGACCTTTGTGACTCAGTTGGTTGGCCATCTTCCAACAAAGCAAGAAGTCACTACCTCAATTCTCAGTCAGGACACATGGCTGTTTGGTTCCTGGTCAGAACTCAAGAGGCAACCATTCAATGTATCTCTCTCCCACTGATGCACTGATGTTTCTCTCCTTCTTTCTCCTTCCCTTCCCCTCCCTCTAAAAATAATACATTAAATAAACAAACAAACAAAGTGAAGGTTGTCCTAAGATCATTACACCCAAGAGACCAGTTTACTAACCACTCTCTGGCTCATAACTCAATGAAGGAAGGGACCATGCCTATTTCACTCTCAGATCTTTTGTTTTTTAAAGATTTTATTTATTATTTTTAGAGAAAGGGGAAAGGAGAGAGGCTGAGAGGGAGAGAAACATCAATGTATGGTTGCCTTTCACCTGCCTCCAGCTATGGACCTGGCTGGAGACCTGGCTTGCGACCTGGTTATATGCCCTGGCTGGGAATCAAACCAGCAACCTTTGGGTTCACAAGCCAGCACCTATCCACTGTGCCACCAGACAAGAGGGATCAGAGACTTCTGATCTGGGCACATGTTAGGTTTCCTTCATAGGGTATCACTCTCAGATCTTAATCTAGTGCTTTGCTCATAAAAAATATTTAAATAACGTAAAACTTGCCATCTTAACCTTTTTTTAAAAAATATTTTATTTATTATTATTTTTCAGAGAGAGGGGAAAGGAGAGAGGCAGAGGGGGAGAGAGACATCAATGTATGGTTGCCTTTCAAATGCCTACAGCTACAGATCTGGCTGGAGACCTGGCTTGCAACCTGATTATGTGCCCTGGCTGGGAATCGAACCAGCGACCCTTGGGTTCGCAGGCTGGTACTTTAATCACTGTGCCACCAGCCAGGACTTAACCATTTCTTAAAATTTTATTTTATTGTTGTTATATTACATTCACCCCATTTCCCTTCCTTCTCTCCCCCTCCCCACCCACCCATTCCCCACCTAAAGTCAATCCCACTCATCTATGTCCTAACCATTTTTAACAATACGTTGTTGTGGCATTAAGTATATTCACATTGTCCTGCAATTATTAATCTCCAGAATTTTCCCACCTTCCTAAACTGAAACTCTACACTCATTAAATAATAATTCCCCTCAGCCCTTGGCAACTACCATTCTACTTTGTCTCTAAATTTGACTACTTAAAGTATCTCAAATAATTGGAAGGATGTATGTTCTTTGTGATTGGTTTATTTCACTTCATATGTCAAGTTTCATTCATGTTGTAGCATGTCCATCTCCTTCCTTTTTAAGATTGAATAATACCTCATTGCATGTATATATCACTTTTGTTTATTCATCCATTAATGGACATTATGAGTTTGTGAATGCTGCTATGAACATGCATGCACAAAAAGCTTCCTTAAGTCCTTGAATAGTCTCAATTCTTTTGGATATATAACTAGAAATGGAATTGCTGGATCAATATGGTAATCCATGTATAATTTTAGGTAAAGAGCTTGACTTATTTTTATTACCAAATAATATTTCATTACATGTATGTATTAGTTCATGGACACTTACATAGTTTCTACTTTTTGGCTATTAATAATGTTTTTATGAATATTTGTGTACAGGTTTTTATGTAGACATGTTTTCATTTCCCTTAGGCATATACATATACCTAGTAGAATTGCTGGGTCATGTTTAACACTTTGAAGAACTCTCAGACTGTCCTGCACAGGCCGTAACAATTTACATTCTCATCAGCAGTATATGAGGTTTCCAATTTACTTATCTTTTGATTAGAGCCAATCTAGTGGAAATGAAGCGGTGTCTCATTATGGTTTTGATCTGCATTTTCCTAATAGCTAATGGTGTTGAACATTTTTTCATACGCCTATTAGCCACAAAGTCAGTTTTAACATAAGCAACCGTATCAAAATTTGCCTCCCCTATAATTTAAAATACCTTATTATATGTAAGAGAGTCAAACACAAGTTTATTTAAAGAAGAAAAAAAAAAACTTTGGGGACCAACTTCTATGTAAAAGACACACTGGAGGATATCAATTATTTTAAAGAATAGCCTGTTACTTAAAAGTACAAAATCCAGCTTTCCCACTACTTAGCAGTGCTAATTGGGATATCATTTCTCTTTTCTGAGCCACAGAGAAGGGAAAATGATACCTGCCTAATCTGAAAGTGGCTGGATTAGGTGAGATTACTTACATAAAGTACTTAGTACTGTACCTGACATATACTGGGCCACAATAAATGCTACAATGAAAAGGTTGTCAGAACCAAGTTTCCCCGCTTTCCTGACTTTAGGCTGACTTACACAGTGGTCCCTTGCATGCAAGAAGTCAAAGAGCTCCTCCGTGCAATCCTCCTCTGTGTGTGACCTGGAAGATACACGTTCACTACAGAGCTCTAGCCGCTCTCGAGCCTTTACACATTTTTCCAACTGCTCGCATTGCTCTCTCACTGTTGTTAGGGGATCCTGATGGAAATAAACAAACAAAAAAACAAAATGGGGATTTTAGGAGGCAAGTCCTTAAACCACATGCTGATTAATACAACCACCATACCAAAGTGCTGCCTCTGAATTACCATGCAGAAGACCAGATGGCAGAGCCACACTGCCACCATAAATGGCACAATGGGGTCTCCCATTCAATTCTGACACTAAGTAGAATGGGAAAGTTTCATATATCCTGCCTTCTATGGTTGCCGGTATGCACTGAAAGCCTTAGTTCTATCTGAAAAACAAGGTGGTAAAGGAAACTTGGATAAACCTGAAGTAGATCTATAAAAGGCATTACTCGTTAACACAGCATTTTGGGATATGTAATGTCTATGAATTTCAATTACCTTCATCTGACAGCAAGGTCTATACACCTCAGCTGCCTAGCTAGAAAGGCAATATTAACACAGAGAAGAACCATCCAGGAAAAAGTCCTTCCATAATTATTTATTAAACCACCAATAGCAGATGACTGAGTGCCAGGCCTTTAAGATACTGCTTTGCTCCCTGACACAACTAAAGAAGCCCAAATCCCAGAAAAGACTCAGCTTCTCAGACCCACACCCAAGTAGTCCAATGCACAGGAAGGAAGCAGTAAAGCCTTTTCCCATTCTTTCGAAGGTGTCAAATATAAAAAGACTCCATAAAATGGCTTCAAAGCTTCATAAAGTCCAAACTTCCTTTTACTATGATGGTTCCAAACTTGAGACAGCTCTTACCACTAATTCCTCCTCCTCTTCCTCCTATAAAAAGAAAACAAAATTAATGTCAGCAGCAATTTTACGACATGTATTCCCAATCACGTTGATCTTGCAATTACTGAGGACAGACACATTAATCATATTTTAAAAGTTCTGTATTTTATGATGCTTTAACGTTTTATGGGACCTGCCAATCCTGGATAGACTGCCCCTCCCAGGGCTGGCCTTAGGGGGACGCCTCTCATATGCAAAACCACCAATCCAAAACCCTTACCACTAACCACTTCTTTTATTTAGCTCTCATACACTAAACCAATTATTGTACCTGCCCCATCATCTCAGGGCTAAGTATCAAACAACCCAGGAACCATCCCTGTAGCCCAACCACTGAAAAGATTCAAACAATTCAATCCTAAAGTTGCTAAAGCTTGCCTATCCTACCTCACCAATTCCTTCCCTTAGAAACCAAAGGTCTGATTTCCCCTGTTCCTTCTGCTCCTGACTGGTCCAGGCAACTTCTCTCTGTGGCCCTAGGTGGTGTGGCCATACCATACTACATTAAAACAAATCCCAGGTCCATTTCAACACGGACATACTATCTCACTTTCATTAGCAACAACCTAAAGCATGCACAACACTATAAAGTGTCCAAAATACTTTCACGTCTATTATCTGATTAAGTAAAAGGGCCCTACGGGACTCCCAGTTGAGAGATAACACTAATTCGACACTTTCTGATATTGATTCAAGCTGCCAGATACTCATATGGAACCTATATAACTTTATAAAGTATTTTTTAATTCTAAGTTCTGCTGGATCCCATTATTACCAGAAATAGCTAAAGTTAATCCTTACACCACGAGTCAAGTTAGGAGGGAAACTACCTTTTTTCCCCCCTAGATCCTGAACTTTAATTGGGAATATGAAAATGGCCAAACCTAATCTTTCCTTTAGCCAGTCAAACTAAAGATGGTTACAGCCACTACTTCTTGGTTTGCCAAACTCACAGGGTTCTAAATAGGCTATTGATATAAGATGTCTACATGTCTCCATTCATAAGCTTGGAAACACCGGGTCCCTCCTATTTCTTTGATTCTGGTGCACAATTTCAAACTTAAATTTCTTTCCTCTAAGAGAAGCAGTGTAAACAATATTCCCTGTGGGAGCATCAGCATAGGCCTAAATCTGGGGCATAGTAGAGTCTATCTGATCAGTATTTCAACCTGTCACATGCATGTTCACATTTGGAAGAAGGGAAAGAAAAGGTATAGAGGGAAGTTCAGCAATCCCTCATAATGTTTTCAAAATTCCAACACAATCTGGCTCATTCTCTACCATGCCCTTCAGGAAGAGACCAAAGTCCATGAAAGCTGGAAGGAGTAGGGAAGGTTCCGCTGTAACCTAGGCTATTTCTTCCCACAACTGACAAAGGTGTCTTCTAAACATAAAGGTGTTATTTAGCATGTAAGATTCTACTTTTTCATTATATATAGCTTCTTAACCTTGTTCTTAAAAAAAGAAAAAAATCATACTAAAAGTTTTTTTTTTAAATCACATTCTGCCTGAGCTAGAAACCAGAAATTAGTTATCCTAGAAGTGAGACCTTTATGTCACTTCCCTATTAGCACTACGACATTAATCATTTTGTGTCTTTAATAATTTTACATCAAAAGTATCATGGTGCCCTGGGTGGTATGGCTCAGTGGACTGAGTGCCACCCTATGAACTAAAAAGTCACTGGTTCAATTCCTAGTTAAGGCACATGCCTGGGCTGCAGTCCAGGTCCCCATCTGGGGGTGTGAAAGAGGCAGTTGATCAATGTCTCACACACTGATGTTTCTCTCCTTCTTCCTTCCTCCCTTCCCCTCTCTCTAAAAATAAATA